>JARFJB010001885.1:0-382500 GCA_036346205.1 Vesta saturnalis | reverse complement strand
GAAAAAGAATGAAACAAGCTAATTATACGATTAAAAATACAACTTTTTTGTCTCTACTTTTTTTGATATCTTGCTTCGTTTTCGAGCAAAAAATTAATAGCTTAAGTGTATGATTTTTAATAAGTACTTAAAGTGTGTATTTGTCAATTCTTGCTTATCTAAATGAATTACACAAATAGTGAAATGTGCGATATGCATTTTCTTTATGGCCTTGCCAACGGTAATGCATTAGCCACTACGCGCCTCTATGAGCAGAAATACCCTAACCGTATAATTCCTTCATACTATCTTCACCCGTCTTCATCAACGTCTTGGTGAAACTAGAGGTTTTCGAAAACTTACCACTGGAAACGGGCGACCCCGCACAGCAATAACCCCACAATGTACTTCAAGATATTGAGGACACTCCAACAACAAGTACCAGACAGATTGCTAGAAATTTAAATGCAAATCGTCCTACAATTACTAAAACATTGAATTTCTATTTTTGTTTCTACTTCCCTTAGGAATGTGGATAGAAAAGGATATTAATTTTTTGCTCGAAAACGAAGCAAGGTATCAAAAAAAGTACAGAGACAAAAAAGTTGTATTTTTAATCGCATAATTAGAAAAAATAATGAAACCGAAGAAAAAGCAGTGGCGTCTCATATTTTTACTTATTAATATCAACAGGAGTGAGTCCCCGGACGCCGCTGAAATAGATAAAATAAATCAAATTATGTCAGAAGACTTCTACCGTTTTTATAAACAAACATAGCAAATTTAAAAAAAAATGGAATCAGGGTTCTACAGATATTAGTAAAAAAACTTGTATTTTCTTTAAATTTTAACACCTTGTATCTCCGAAACGAAGCATTTTCGGACATAGGTTCATAGGAACTTTCTTTCTTATTTTTGGTCAAGGAAACTCCCCTTGAATTTTTCGCAATATTAATGGGACACCCTGTGTGTGTGTATATATATATATATATATATATATATATATATATATATATATATATATATATCCACACACACAAGCTGTATCGTGAAAAACGCCCCAAGCTGTAACTCCCGTTATTTTTTGACGGATTTTAAAAATTCAAAAAAACAAATTAATGGTTTGGTATACTCTACAAGATGTCACCAACTTTCATTTTTGTTAACTTTGCCCTCATGACAGCGATAGTCAACTTTTTTTTTCTTAACGGAAACGTGTTTATTTTTACGTCATATTGTACAATTTTTTTCTGAATTCAGCAGTATAACATAACTTAATATTTATTTAACATTTGCATACGATTTGACATAATTTTATAAGTCGCTTTTTGTTTCGCATTCATTTCCACACATGAAGACTTTAGCAAAATGTCAGATCGTGTCACTGAATTGTCAACATCACAATTTTTTTATTATTTTTATAACACCTACTGTGAAAAGATCACTTTAATTTCTATGATGGATAACAGCACATTGACCGACATGCCCCAAGTGTACTTTGAATGTAATAAAAATAGTGGCCAAGCAGTGCGTTTCTACATCAATCGATTTCCGAACAGAGAAATTCCAGATCGACGAAAATTCTCAAGCCTTGAAAATAATTTAAGAAATTATGGTAGTTTCAAGAAGCCTAAACGAAAACATCGTCAATTTAATGAAGAGGTGGAGTTAGGCGTTCTTCTCATTGTTCAGGAAAATGCGAGAACGTCTACATGTAAAATTGCTAGAATATTAAAAAAGCACAAGTTTAAACCGTACGTTACGCAAAAAGTGCAAGCTCTGGAGCAAAATGATCACGATCGAAGAATTGAATTTTGCCGTTTTTATTTAGACGCGGTTCGAGGTAATGGTAATTTCTATAGAAAAATAATTTAGTCTGATGAGTGTACCTTTAGCAATCAAATAAACATCAATTGGTACTGGGGTCAGGAAAACCCTACACTTATTGTAGAAAATAATTTTCAAAGAAGATTTACTGTCAATGTTCGGTGCGGTATTTTGGGCGATCGATTAATTGGACCATTTTTTATCGACGGAATACTTCAATACAAATATTATGATCTTTTGAATGAAAACATCGAAAACTTTTTAGATGGACTTCCCTTTCTTATTTTCAACAAGATGGGGCTCCTCAACATAATACACATGTGAATTTAAATTGGTTAAATAACAGATTTGGCGCAAGGTCGATTGGCACTTATTCGGTGGCCTGCTCGTTCCCCTGACCCCAGGCCACTGGACATTTGGTTTTGGGGTTACCTTAAACCAGCCGCAGAATGAAAACTACCTCAGAAGAAGAATAATCGAGGTTTGTCGGGAAATATCTCCAAGTGTTATAATGAACGCTACTTATGGAGTGATTAGAAGGTGCGAGCTGTGTATTCGTCAAGGTGGCAGACAATTTGAACAATACTTGTGATTCATATTTCACTAGTTATTTAAATGGCATTTATTAATAATTATGGATTACTTAATTATTTATTTTTTCCAGAAATTGTTGAATAAATATTAAGTTATGTTAATTCTGTTGAATTCAGAAAAAAGTTGTCTACAATATGACTTAAAAATAAACACGTTTCTATTAAGAAAAAAAAAAGTTTACTATCGCTGTCACTGAGGGAAAGTTAAAAAAAATGAAAGTTGGTGACATCTTGTAGAGTATATCAAACCAATCATTTGTTTTTCTGAATTTTTAAAATCCACCAATAAATAACGAAGTTACAGCTTGGGGCGTTTTTTACGATACGGCCTGTATGTATGTGTGTGTGTGACTATATATATATATATATATATATATATATATATATATATATATATATATATATATATATAGGGTGTCCCATTATAATTGCGAAAAACAAGCAAAATATGTAACAATTTTTTTTGTGTGATTCGTAATAACAGTTAACTCGAATCACATTTTCCTGGCGAAAAATTACCTACCAGTGCCATAGCCAAAAAAATGAAAAATGTGTAACAAATTTTTTTTTTTTTGCTTGTTTCAGGTTGGAACTAATTTTTTTTTTTTATAATTATTGTTCAAGAGTTATTGCTATGTAATCACAAAATATGCACCAATATGCACATTCTATTCCTGTACTTTCATGACTAACTTCCTACTGTGTTACATTTCAAAATCCTGCTTATATCCACTTCCGGTCAAACCTAAAATTATTAACCTTAACAATCGAATACCGCCATATGCATTGATTTACGATGTCACCCGGTATAACATCTATCATATTACTGATCATTTCAACAACCTTTACAAGAAACTTTCTCATTTCGGAAACGTCCTTGCTTCGATTTCATCAAATGTAACATTATAGCTGTTTTAACGTAAAAATAATTCATTTCAGTTGCTAACAATTACGTCTTATTTAATAATTACGTTCAATATAAAAAGTTAGAATTCTTTTTGTATTAAAATATGAACTGGAGGTAGGTACTCACACCCAGGTTTGACGTATACGGACATGCACACCCACCTTCTTCACCAGGTATATGTCGATTCGACCTTTTCAGCGCACCATTTCTTTATGTCTTTTAACTACTTACAATAAATCGTTCTAGAGAGACTATCAAAACAGATGCGCGACATTTCTCGAATATCTAAAAATGATGTAAAAACATCCAGTCAGTTTTATCTCCAAGTAGATTTCCGGAGCTCCCAAAGGGGGAATGTAAAATAAGTTACTCTTCAAGATGTCTGTATACAAAGACTGCGGCCAGACTCATAAAGTAGACGCTTACTTTTTTCAACGACTCACTTTGGAACACACCGAACTTATAAATATATCTTTGGAATATTTGTATATATTGTAAAAAAAGTGTTCTACAAAAGTAGTTGCGACCTTTTTTTGTTATTTTAACAAAAAATTGTGGCATGTTTAAAAGAATGGTTTATTCTCTTGAGGTAAGTAAAACCGCCATGAAGTGGGCGAACCGTAAATAATACAACGATACATTCAAGATGAAAAGGTGAGATAACCTACAAAAAACATGATTGTGAAACGGGAGCAAAGTATTAACTTCATTTAGGTCTTTTGTCATTATAGCTTTATTCATTTTTAAGCTGTTATTTTATTATGTCATAATTCATAAATACAGAGCACTTTCTTTTTAAACGCTGCCACAAGAGATAAAAGGTGTGACCGAAAAATCAATATTTGTATTTCAGGTGGTGGGGTGGGTCGATGCCATCAGAACAACATAAAATAGATTTTTAAAAAAGAAATCAATTCTAATGTACGGCTAAAAATGTTTTGGAGAATTATGGTTTCCCAGATCAGATTGAATAAAGTGGATCATATTAAGTTGAAAAAAAAAATTAAAACGCACGTAGGGTAATTTTGTAACTATTTTATTTAATTTTTACAATATTTCACAAACGCAGTGGAGATCGGTTTTTCTATGACAATCTACATTAAAATTTTGTTTTATATACGATTTTGGTGACATGAAAGGATGTAGATTACTGCAACAAACGCAAGTACGCTAATTAATATCGATAATTCCACTGAAAATTGCTAAATTATTTTTAAAACTTACTAAAGAAATAACTGTTTTAATAGAGGTGCTAATTATTACATCGATAGTTCCCGGACTCGGCCGGAAGTTACTGCGATATTCTATGCCCTTTTATGTATTAACAATCATTTTTAAAATGAAAAAAAATCGTTGCATGTTTATGCTCTGAAGTTGTGCTTATTTGTGGAGCAAATTTAAGATTTGTGCTTTAACCTGTGCATAATTAATGATTCTTATTCAGAACACAGAAGTGACAAAAACGTTTTTGCCACTCTTAATAATTCAGTAATCAACCACTAATCTTTTGCCAAATAACTGCTCCTCCCCCACTTCTATTATTTAGCAGAATTTTTTTGTGTTACTTTGTATGTTTTTCTAAAAGGAAATTTATGTTAAGACTGTATTGCGTAAAATTACTATTTAGAATTTATTGCGAAAGTCATAAGATTGTGTTGTGGACAAATTCTTGCTTAGTTGACCTAAAGTAAAATTGTCTATCTTTATTAGTATAAGGTATACCTGCTATTGTTAGCAATGCTATTTTGCTACCTGCCTCAAGAAGGCTTAAATACGTCGAAAGACACAAATTGTATCTTTTTCAATAACTGTTGTACAGTACACATCATTCACGTTAATAAAAGTACATAAAACAAATTAGCATTACAGTTCATTACGTCGTATATTCATGGTCCTTCGAATCGAATTCAAATTGTTATTAACGCGTTTGTGTGTGTGTGTACCGAGAGGAGATCAAGAAAAGCAGCCACAGTTACGTTTCCCAGCTCACGCCATTTAAAAGAAACGAAACAAAGTGTCGAACTTTAATTTCCGTAAGTTCCTATTCATTTATTAATTGTTGTCTGTATCTGCATGCATTGTGTATAAAAAAAAAAAAAAGGGTCGTAATTTGCCGACCGGTTTTATTTTAAATTCAACAACATTTTAAAATGGAGATAAGAAACTGTTAGTAACCGCACGCGGTGCATTAAAGCATCGATTGACGTCTTTTACCAAATTTCTGCAACCTCTTAAAATTAATTACGATGCAAAACTAAAATTGACGATTCACAAATAGCCGAATTAAAATTGCGTATTGCCGCCATTGAAAATTTAGATAAAGAGTTTGAGGATATACAGTTACAAATTGAAAATTTATGTGAAAATGATGACGAAATTGAGAAGCAATACAAAGAGCGGGAAGAGTTTTCAGAAAATACTTTTCTTGCCGTTCACATGCACAATTAATTATCGAAAACTCCTGCATTTTGCGCCACTTTAATCTCGACTCAAGTTTAGCTTCCCCATCGAATTCAGTAGAGTCACCTTCAATAAATAATGTTAATAATGTTAAATTACCCACAATAAACTTGCCCATTTTTGATGGAAATTATGCAAAATGGATAGAATTTAAAGATTTGTTCGTGTCCTTAATTCATAATAATTCTAATATAGATGAAATACAAAAATTTCATTACCTTCGGGCGTCGTTAAAGGGAGATGCATTAAAATGTATTCATGCACTAGATTTTAAATCCCACAATTATCAAATTGCTTTTGAATTACTCATGAATAGGTATGACAATAATAAAATCCTAATTAATAATCACATGAAGGCTTTGTTTGGTTTAGAACCTATTATTAAGAATCTTGTTCGGGTTAAGAGCACTAAATGATGAATTTTTGCGTATTCTACGTTCATTAGAATCACTTAAGCAACCGATTGAACATTGGGACACAATACTAATCTATTTAATAATGACGAAGGTAGATCGTACGACATTCGCAGAATGGGAAAAATACGTATTTGAAATCGAACAACCAACATTAGGTCAATTGAAAGCCTTTCTTAAGTCGCGGCGAATTATTAGAAACGTTAGAGTTCAATAATGCAAAACGGTTAACAAAGAACGACGAATTAGCGCCGCCGCAACTCAAATATCTTGTTATTTATGTGAAAACCATGCAATTTATCGTTGCGAACAGTTTCTTGCGCTCAGTATTACAGACAGATTAGCAAAGGTTAAAAATTAAAATTATGCAAAAAATGTTTGGTAATTGGTCACAATAACTTTGGGTGCAAAGGTAGAACTTGCAGTAAATGTAAAAGGCATCATAACGTATTGCTGCACATAGATGACGAGCTAGCAGTAAACCATGCCAGTTCACAAAATTTTGTCCTTCTCTCGACAGCAAAACTGTCTATTATTGATGATCAGGGAGTTTCGCACACTTGTCGCGCACTTTTGGACAGCGGATCACAATCTAACTTTATTTCGGCAAAATATTCAAAATTATTACATTGTGCTCTAATTGACACAGAAATCTCAATTCTTGGAATAAATAAGTCCATGTCCAGAGTTTCAAAAATGCGATATAACAATTTCAAACGGGAGAGTTTACCCATTTATTATCATGTTTGGTAGTTCTAAAATTACTGACAGATTACCGAGCCAAAATTTTGACCCTGAGCCTTTAAAAATACCCCAAATATTAATCTAGCTGACCACTATTTTTAAAAGTAATGATATCGATCTATTGTTGGGGCCGAGGTATTTTGGGAAATCTTAAAGTCAGAAAAAGATGTCATTAGGGAAAAAATGCCGGTGTTACAGAATACTGTGTTTGGGTGGATCATATCAGGTTCTTTTACCATTGCGAAGTCAACGTGGTGTCATTTGCCAATCTTCAAGCCGATTTGCAACAATTTTGGGAAATCGAAAATCAAACCGATAAAGCGCTACCTACACATGACGATGAATGCGAAGCTCATTTTAAAGCTAATCATACGCGTGATGAGGGCGGACGATTTGTTGTAAAAATTCCATTTAAGTTACCAATTCAGAAATTAGAGATTCATTTGATATTGCTTTCAAAAGGTATCGGACTTTAGAGGAAATTACAATTTAATAATCAGTTAAAAATACGGTATCGATCATTTATGCACGAGTACGTCACCTTAGGGCACATGTCAGTAGATAAAAGTGATAGTAAGGATGATTCATATTTTTGCCACATCACGCCATTATAAAAGGATAGTTTAACAACAAAGTTACGGGTGGTTTTGATGGATCGTGTAAAACTAGTTCAGGTTGGTCACTGAATGATATTCAGCACGTTGGACCAATTATCCAAAATGATATCTTTAATATATTAATACGATTCAGGCAATAAAGGTCATTGTTAGTGCTGATGTGACCAAATGTATCGACAGATACTGGTCCACCCAGCACAGGAAATTACAAAAATTATTTGGCGTAATAACGATCAGGAGGAAATTCAGATTTATGAGCTAAGTACGCTCACATATGGGACAGTCAGCACCGTATCTCGCGATCCGTTGTCTTAAGGAATTGGCAAATCTAAATAAGCAATTATACAAGCGTCAGCCAAAATTTTGATGACTTTTATGTAGATGATCTGATCACAGGGTTTGATGATGAGAGGAAGCCAGTATAATTTCAAAACAGATCAAAGATATTCTAGACGCTGCCTGTTTTCCCTTAAGGAAGTGGGTATCAAATAAACCTCAGGTATTTACATTCAATGCAGATGCGTGTGACCCCTTAACAGAGCTATCTTTAGCAAAACGATAACGCCAAGACATTAGGTATTAAATGGAATGTTTATTCGGATACGATTTCTTATTATGTCACAAACGATTCAAGTAATGAAATGACTAAAAGAACTATGCTGTCCACTATTGCAAAAATTTTTGATCCATTGGGGTTGATTAGTCGGTTGTAATCATAACAAAGGTTATGATTCAAGTTATGGCTCTCTAAGTCTGGGTGGGATGATCCAATTCCAACGGAATTAATGAATAAGTGGATACATTTAAAGGATCAACTACCCCATTTAAATAAAGTATGTCCTAAAGACATTCTATTCAACCAAATGCAGATTCGGTAGAGTTGCACGGATTTTGCGATGCCCAATGAAGCCTATGGAGCTTGCATTTATTTGCGAAGCATAAAAGACGTATCATTCATGTCAGCTTGTTATGTGCCAAAACGAAGGTAGCTTCAATTAAACCAATGACGACCCTAGATTAGAGTTATGGTGCAGTTTTACTGACAAGATTAATTAATAAAGTCATGTCCGCTTTAACCATTCAACCAAAGACATTCATGTGGGCGGATTCAAAAATTGTATTACATTGGATTAGGACAGAACCTCATTTACTCCAACCTTTTGTAGCTAATAGAGCATTAGAAATTCAATCTTCAACTAATATTGAGAATTGGTATTATACCAATACGAAAGATAACCCAAGACATTTGTTCTAGGGATTACTCCTATTGAATTATTAAAGTCGTCTCTTTGGTGGAAGGTCCAAGGTGGCTTCAGAGTCCGAACGTATCATTGGAACGCATTCTGACCGACCCAAACGTACAAATACCAGAATTTAAAAGACAGGTAAGGTTTACAAAACTGTGAAAAATGGTCAATATTCTCTAAATTTTCAACATTCTGAAACTGACGAGGATAGTGGCATATTGTCTGCGATTTATCTCAAATTGTGAGGCGAGGAAATAAAACAATACGACCAATTAAGTGTACAGGAACTCGCTTATAGCGTCAAAAGATTGGTTAAGATATGCCAAAGGAATCATTTGATGACGAGATTAAAGTATTGCAAATGCAAAAAGCGCCCATACGTTCAAAATACGAGAACTAGCTCCTTCATAGATACAGACGGATTAATTCAGTCGGCGGCCGCTTAAAACAGTCGACGTTAAATCAAACGCGAAACACCGTATTTGCTAGATGGAAGACACCATTTTCTAGATTAATTATTACATGAACATATCATACTCTTGCACGCAGGCCTCAGCTGACGTTATCCTCTTTGCGATTAAGGTACTGGCCAACAAGTGGTATGAATGCTGTAAAGTGTAATTAGAAAGTGCATTCCTTGTTTTAAATGCAAACCCTCCACTATTCATCCGTTTATGGGCAATCTACCAAAACAAAGAGTAACACCTAACTGTCCATTTGCGGTAACAGGTGTCGATTTTGCTGGTCCGTTTATTTTAAAAACAAGAGTGGTCGTGGCGCCAAATGTCAAAAGGGTATTTATGTCTCTTTGTGTGCTTCTCCATTAAAGCAATTCACTAGAAGTTGTTACAGATTTAACCACAGATGCATTTCTAGCAGCTCTCAAACGATTTATCTCCAGGCGTGAAGCCAAACGAAATATTTTCAGACAATGGCACTACATTTGTTGGTGCCAGAGAAAACTGTCAGAGGTACAGAAATATTTGGTAAAGACAAGCAATGTATTGTAAACTATTGTAGCAGCTTAAATATTAAATGGAATTTTATTCAAAGCCCATTTTGGAGGCTTATGAATCAATATTAAATCTGTCAAACTACATATCGTTCGGGTAGCCAAAGATACGCCATTCACCTTTGAAGAATTTTATACACTGTGCGTGCAGGTGCGATAGTTAATTCCGCCCTCTCCAAAATTACATTCCGATCCCAACAGCCTTGAGCCTTTAACTCCTTCGCACTTTTTAATCGGAAGCCCTTGGTGTCGATACCTGACCCGAATTATTTAGATCTAAAGGCAAATCGCCTAACGAGGTTTCAATTAATCCAACAGATGAAACAAGGGTTTTGAAAAGGTGGTCTCGAGACTACTTGACTCAATTACAGTCTCGAGCAAAATGGAATACGCCGCAACAGAATTTCTCAGTGGGAGATCTGGTCTTAATAAAAACGAAAACCTCCACCATACAAATGGCCACTTGGAAAGATAATCGAGGTACACCCTGGTGAAGATGGCGTCGTACGCGTTTGCACGGGAAACTGCGAACAGTACCTTCAAACGTCCAGTAGTCAAGATATGTAGGCTGCCGTAACTGATAATGATGATGAGTGATTGGTACTAATCAGTGAAAGTGACCTACAATTTCAGTGCGGAAAGTGTGGTGCTAAACAGAATAATATGTTTAGGTCGCTTTGTTAATTAGTTATTCTTCCATTTAATCATGTATATTTCACAACTTGTATCATATAAATGTGTTCATATGTATCTAGATATATGTGGCGTCATGTTTATTCCATCATTTTATGTAACCTCATGTTTGATTCTGTGTTCTTAAGGTTCAACAAGCTTCCTGCAATTGATCTTGAACTTGCATTGTTCAAGGCAGAATGGACAAATTCTTGCTTAGTTGACCTAAAGTAAAATTGTCTATCTTTTATTAGTATAAGGTATACCTGCTATTGTTAGCAATGCTATTTTGCTACCTGCCTCAAGAAGGCTTAAATACCCGTCGAAAGACACAAATTGTATCTTTTTCAATAACTGTTGTACAGTACACATCATTCACGTTAATAAAAGTACATAAAACAAATTAGCATTACAGTTCATTACGTCGTATATTCATGTTGCAATAAAACATAATTATGCCACAAGATTTCGCTTCTAGCGAAATATTGTTAATGGCTTAGAGCTGTGTGCTAATTTCCATTTACACCATAAGATGGCGCTACCTGTTGGAAATGGGGCGTAGCTATTAAAACTGCCAGAGAGATGTTCAATTCTGCCAAAAAGGCATTACTTTAAGATGTAGATTCAAGGTGTGGAAATAGAAATTTTGATCCAGCTCTGCAAAAACACGGGAACAAGATGGCGTAACACGCAAGCAAAATGGCTGAACACAGACACATGGTGGACTCGAAACAAAAAGGCAGTAGGACGCAGATATAGAGAGGGCTCGCACACGCGCGCACGTGCACGCACACACGCGCGAACGCGCACACACGCACACAGACATACGCCAGAACGCACGCACACACGGACCGACACACGGACACGAACAAATACACTCACCCACGCGCGCGCGCACACGCACACACGCGGGCGCGCCGGCACAAACGCCGACACACACGCCGACACACACGCCGACACACACGCCGACACACACGCGGACACACACGCGCACACACACGCGCACACACACACGCGCACGCACACACTCGCGCACGCATACACACGGACACACGCATACACATACACACGCACACAGGCACACGCATACAGACACGCACACACAGACACACACACACGCACAGATACACACACGCGCGCGCACATGCCTCTAGTTTAAAATCTACATTCAGATTGTAGACTCCTTTCTCTACATATACAGGGTGTCCCAACGATAGAGTAAAGTAAGTTTATGCTTAACTAGAATTATTTGTGTAAATATTGTATGGACCATGGGGTAGAGGTAAGAAGTGTGCTTTTTTTTAAAATATTGGAAGTTATACAGGGTGTGCCAGAAAAGCAGGACGTGAAAAGTATGATTTTTTAAATAGAACACCCGTATTTGATTTTAGTTTTAATTCTACGTGTCCATACAAACATATTTTGTCATACAAAAGATTGGCTGAAAGTTTTAGTTCTTGAGATATTCGCGTTTAAAGATTATTATGGTCATTTTCGTGGGGTTGATGAATGGGCAATTGTTCCGTTATTTCACAATAAAAAAAATTGATATTTCGTGCGAAAAATGAGTGATATTATACTAACGTTTAGACCGAGTAGTATTTCTAATTTTCTCAACAGGGTTTGTTATAACCATTCAAATTTGAAAATTCTCAAATTAAAAAATCAGTTTTTTAATTGCACACCCTATATATTTTTATTTCATTTTATTCGGGATTAAAAATCTATCATTTTGTCAAATATATCCTATATCTATCTTTGATAGTTTTCGAGTAATTTCGATTTTTCACACTAGCTACTTTATTTTCGATAACATTGCATTGCATGGATCTTGGTAGCCATGGAAAATAATAATTGCGTTACTAAGATACAAAGGCTTCCTACTTGTCAAAATAAACACATATTAAATTTGTCGTTTTCGCATTTAACTTGTTATCAATTCTTGTATCAATTATGGATTATTCGACAAATGAATTAATTGATATGATATACGTGTTGGGCGAGGCTGAAAAAAACCCTTTATTGGCACAACGAATCTACAAAATGAAATATCCTGAACGTCGAATACCTACTACTGTTGGCTTGGAAAATTTGATGGATAGACTTGATTTTAGCGGTAGTGTTAAATACTTCAAAGGTAAAGTTGTTAATAAAAGGGCAGCTAATGAAGAAAAAGAACTTGAAATATTATTAAATATTCAAGAAAATCCCCGAGTGAGTTCTAGAACATTAGCGACGATATGTGATATCTCCAAATCAAACGTGAATCGAACAACGCTGAAGTATAAGTACCATCCCTATCACATTGAGCTTCATCAAGAATTGCGAGAAGAGGATTTTGCAAGACGAATTGAATTCTGCAATATCATTAATCAACGGCTGCAATTAAATAACAACTTTTTGTGCTCCATAATGTTTTCCGATGAGGCGACGTTTAAAAGTAATGGGGCTGTAAATCGGCATAATATGCACTATTACGCCATTGATAATCCATTTTGGCTACGAGAAGTTCAAAACCAAAATCATTGGTCACTAAATGTGTGGTGTGGTATATTTAATGACCAAATTATCGGTCCCTATTCTTTTGATGATCCATTAACGGGCCGCAGCTATTTGCATTTCTTACGTGAAGAATTGCCTGTGTTACTTGAGGATATCAATTTAGAAGGACGACTAAATATGTGGTTGCAACAGGATGGTGCACCTCCACATTTTTATCGGGACGTAAGGGAATTCTTGAACCAGCAATACCCGGAGAAATGGATAGGACGTAATGGCTTTATATTATGGCCACCCAGGTCATGCGATTTAACTCCACTGGATTTTTTCCTATGGGGATACATAAAAGATCGGGTGTATATTATTAAACCTACAACAAGGAAATTAAAGGACATGAAAAATAGAATTCGCGAAGCTTGTCGCACAGTGACCCCTCTTATGTTATCCGAAGTGAGACAGAACATGAGAAAAAGGCTCAATATGTGTATTCAGCAAGAAGGCCGTCTATTTGAGCATTTACTAAGACGCAATGTTGAATAATGATTGAATTACTGTTTCTCATTAATAAAAACTGTTAATATTCTCGCTTAGGTGGTTTGTTTTATTTCGTTGCAATTGTTTTCCATGGCTACCACGATCCACAATAATGTTATAGTATCGTATGTAACGTAGCTAGTGCGAAAAATCGAAATTCCTCGAAAACTATCAAAGATAGATATAGGATATATTTGACAAATGATAGATTTTTTAATCCCGAATAAAATGAAATAAAAATATATAGGGTGTGCAATTAAAAAAACTGATTTTTTTTAATTTGAGAATTTTTAAATTTGAATGGTTATAACAAACACCCTGTTGAGAAAATTAGAAATACTACTCGGTCTAAACGTTAGTATAATATCACTCATTTTTCACACGAAATATCAATTGTTTTTATTGTGAAATAACGGAACCATTGCCCATTCATCAACCCCACGAAAATGACTATAATAATCTTTAAACGCGAATATCTCAAGAACAAAACTTTCAGCCAATCTTTTGTATGACAAAATATGTTTGTATGGACACGTAGAATTAAAAACTAGAATCAAATACGGGGTGTTCTATTAAATTTTTTTAAATTGCACATCCTGTATTTTATTACAGATTTGAATAGCATTTTTTACGAGCTTTCAATAGACACTCAATTTGTAGTACCAATTCCTAAGTGTTTATGAATTATTTAGCGATTGTTACTTTTTTTGAATTTGTTACAATAGGGCCTCGAAATTAATTAAGACAATGACATAATTCACAAATAAACAAAAATTAATCAATGCTAATAGCAATAAAACTGTGAAGTTATAGGTTTTGTGACGCAATACAACATTTTAGACCACAAAAGAGCCGTGCTTAATAATTATTTACTCGTAGAACGGTATAACTATAAACTTTAAAATGGAATTAAAGAACACAATGAATGATAAATTTTATTATTCCATAATAATATTGCAAAATGCGACAAGATCTGCGAAATGTTGCTGTCGTAAGCTTTGCTGAAAACTCAAATGATATGGGTGATAGTTAGCTTTGCTTATAATTCTTTATATTGTCAGATCTACTTGTACCCCAATTTGGCTTGCGTGAGGATTTTCTTCTAAACTTAATAAAACTGTCAACTCATCTTCGTGGTTTGTAACTGTACGCTTTTCTACATCTGTTTTTTTTTTTTTGCATCTGACATTTCCTGTGTCTTCAAATCGTTGTCGAAGAAGTTGAAACGATTCAGGTCTTGGATGTTGGATTCTAAAGGGTACTTTTGTTCATAAATCCTGGATGCTAATAAACAGTTCCTTTCAGATTTTCCCAAAACATAGATCAATTAAATAGCTCTTTTTTTTTTGAGAAATTCATCGCACACTAATTATATAACTAGTTATTAACGAAGTTACTATGCAGATAAATATCTGACAATTCTTCCCGAATTATAAGTGACTTTCATTTGTTAAGTTGTTAAGAAACTGAAAGAGACAAGCGAAAACCAATTGTGTTCTTTAATTCCATTTTAAAGTTTATAGTTACGCTGCTCTACGATTAAACAATTATTAAATGTTGCTCTTTTATAGTGCAAAGTATTGTATTGTGTCCCAAAACCTATAGCTTCACTGTTTTATTGCAATTAGCATTGTTTCATTTTTGTTTATCTGTGAATTATGCCATAGTCTTAATTTATTTTATATGCTATATTGTGACAGATTCAAAAAAGTAAAAAAATTTTACAATTTGCAATTTTATCACTAAATAATTCAAAAACACTTAGGATTAGGTAGTACAAAGTGAGTATCTATTGAAAACTTGTAAAAAATCTGTAAAAAAAAATTAGAAATATAACATTGACCACCCTGTATATGTAGAGAAAAGAGCCGGCAATCTGAATGTAGAAATTAATACAAGACACATTGGAAAAACAATTCCCAAAATCTCACTCCGATATCTTTCAAGATGGCGGAACAGTAGCCTACTTAATTGACTAATTTTCTAAAATGTCAATAACTTAGGGACCGTAGTTGTGGACCCATCTCATTTTGGTCATCATTTAACAGAGAATTCAAATATATAAAAATATGTAGGGTGTTGCATTAAAAAAAACACAAGTTTAGTGTGGTGCGCGAAAATGGGCCATCCTGTACACACAAAAATATTTTTAAGAGATGCTCCTCGTTGTTAACTACAATAATAAGAAGTTTTTGAGGTCAGCAGTGCACACGGGTGAGCTAATATATATATATATATATATATATATATATATATATATATATATATATATATATATACACTCGGACACGAGCGCGCACAGATACCATCTCGAAAATAATTTTTTATAATCAGGGGCCATCAAAACGCCCAGAAACGCCGTTTGAGCAATTTCGAGGTGGTCACTATACTTTCTTTTGTTATACAGGGTGGTCAAATTTTTCATAAAGTCGCAGCATATCAAATTTGTTTTTTTTAAATATAACACTCTGTATATTATGTCAAATTTTAATTAGGCTAATTTTCCTATTCCAATGATAAAAGTTTTTACTACGTTCAACAGGGTACTTTTAAAGCAATGGCCATTTTTATGTGAAAATCACAATGAAATCGTCACCATACATTATTTAAAATAAACAATTGAGGGCTAATCTCTCATGGGCAAAATAATTTCATGATAGTCTGGTTTTGTTAAAACTTATCACTTTTGTGATAACCTTTATTTTTTCTACAGGGTGATCCAAACCTCACACCCATGATTACACATCATTAGGGGGGTGAACCTAAACTTTGTAACTACTATTTCATCACTCAACGATCGTATCATTGACACCACATTGTCATCAGGAGGTTGAACTTAAGTCAGTTTAATCATAGTGACGAAATACAGTGCTTCGATGAAGTGGTTTTTATATTAACTGTTCAAAGTGGCCTCCCATTACATTTAAACAACGTTGTAGCCGATCTTCAAGCTCTTTACTTGCCTTTGTAACCATTGGGATACTAATGTTTCAGAAAACCACTCTAATTCTATTTTTCATGTCCTCTAAAAGTAGTTACAGGTAACTCATTTCTTTTTTCAACCCCCCAGAAAAATCTACTCTTGTTAGTTCAGGCGCTCATGCAGGCCACGGAATTGACCCTGCTCTACTTATCTATCGTCCTGGAAACTGATCGTGAAGTTGTCACTGATTCAGTGCGTTATTATGTGTGGGAGTCCCATCATGTATATACCACATGCACTGACGTATACGCACCACAAGCACTGACAACTGATTTTCCAGAAAATCTAAATAAACTTGACCGTTTACCGTTTCCTCGAAAAAGAGTCACGAAATCGCAAAGAATACCACTCCAAACATTTAAACATCATCTTGTTTGTGAAGTAGTAACTATTACATGAGGATTTTCTCTTGAATAGTAATGAAAATTATGTTTATTTAAACATCCATTTTTATGGAATGTCACCTCTTACAGTACATAATCAATAATATCTCTTTTTTAATTGCGAATTTTTCTTTGAGCCCAATTACAAAGATTTATTCTTCGTCGAAAATCATCATCCAATAATTCCTGATGCAATTGAGCATGATATGGGTGCATCTTATTTTTAGATAGTATTTTTTGTTCACTTCTATAACTTCTTTCTTGTTCTCTGGAAATTTCTCTTATACTTTTATTGGGATCATCTGTAATCGCCAACAATACATTCAGTTCATTTTCCTCGGTAACAAAGGTTTTCGTTTTTTTTTTTTCGAAATTCCTTTCTTCAGGTAATCAGCGCTCTGAAAATTTCTCGTGCTACATCCTTACTGCTAGCATCTAGATCATATCGACTTATTCCTGATTAGAAAAATTTATGATGAACTCAAAATTTGTACGATATGTAATATAACAAGATTAACCGAATAAAACTAAAATATTAATTTTACAAGCTTGATAGACAAACAATACTATCCTCTATCAAATAATACTTTACAGTCATGGCAAACTGTAAAAAACTTGCAGTGTCAAAAAAGTGGCTTTTATTTTTAAAAATCTAAATAAATTAATAACTGTAAGATTTAGGTATAGGTAATGCTTAAGAAGAGTAAAAGTATTTCTTAAATACTTTACAGAGATGATATAAAATAGAGGGTGTTCCATTTAAAATAACCGAGATACTCATGGGTGTGAGTTTTGGATCACCCTGTAGAAAAAGCAAAAGTTATCACAAAAGTGATGTTTTAACAAAACCAGACTATCACTATTGCCCATGAGACATTAGCCCGCAATTGTTTATTTTAAATAATATGGGTGACGATTTCATTACGATTTTCACATAAAAATGGTCATATCTGTAAAAGTACCCTGTAGAACTTAGTAAAAACCTTTATCATTGGAATAGGAAAAATGAGCCTAATTGAAATTTGATGTAATATACACGGTGTTCGATTAAAAAGCATCCATTTTATATGCTGTGACTTTATGAAATACCCTGTATATTATTAAATACGAGGAGAGATTTTTAAATTATCTACCTAGCTATGAAAACGGGCTGCTAGGCGACCGAAAACAATATGGCGTATGCGTTAGACATTCAAAGTGAAGTTGTCAAAATAGCAAGTCAATCTGTAAAGTAGTACAAATTTTCCACGGCAATTAGTGCAGTGACATGAGCGAAATGAAACTGGAGTATCGAAGTGTCATTAAGTTTTTGACAAAGGAAGGGAATGGCCCAAAAATCATTTTCGAGAGGATGACTACAGTGTATGGAAATGATGGGCCATCATATTACCAAGTTAAAGTTTGGTCAAAACAGTTTCGTTGGGGCAGGGATTCAATTCACTGGCCGGTCAGTGGAAGCGAGAACGGGAGAAATTGTTCGCAAGGTTGAGCAATTGGTGCTGCAAGACTGCCGAACAAAGGTTTCCGTGGTTGCCAAAGAACTCAACATATCGGAAAAAACTGCATTAAAAATTTTGCATGAGGACTTAAGGATGACAAAAGTGTCTTTTTTTTATGATTGTGGACCTGAACAGGCTAAATTTGGCCTATCGTGCTAAAGCACTCAGGAACACTTAGGAGGATGGATAGAGGGATAATGAATTGCATACTAGATTCCAAAGTTGCTCACATCAGAGCAAACACATTGCAGGGAACAAATTTGCTGACACAACTTGGCGGCTTTGGCGCAAGACCGTGACTTTTCGAATAAAATTGTTGCTGGTGACGAAACGTGGGTCTATCACTGGGACCCCCTAGCAAACAGGAATCGATGCAGTGAGTTCACCGCCGAAGAAAGCAAAGACACAATTTTCGGGAAAAAAGTTGATGGAAACTGTTTTCTGGGATACTGAGGGTGTTTTGTTAGTGGAATGAATACATGGAAAGAGGGCGTACAATAAACGCTGAAGCTTATGGAAACACAATTAAGAACTTAAAAACGACTCTTTTGCGAAAACGGCCGAACTCGCATCGTGAAAAGACATTGCTGCTTCATGACAACTGCCGCGTTCACAAGGCGCGCATCGTGCAGGGCTTTGTAGAGCTTGCCCGCCCTCCGTATAGCCCGGATTTAGCACCATGCGACTTTTTTTTTCAGACATTTAAAAAAAACATTTACGGGGTACACGATTTGAGTCGGATGAAGCTCTTCGACAAGAAGTACAGGATTGCTTTGAGGACCAAACAAATGAATTTTTTTCTGAAGGTATAGGACAACTGAAGACACGTTGGAACAATAAATTTTTTGTTTTCATATATCTGTTTTCCTTCATAGCTAGGTAGATAACTTAAAAATCTCCCCATGTAATCTTAAAATGTACAGCTTGACTTTATGAATAACTTTTATTTAAAACTTTTTTTCATAACTCTCAAAGTAACGGAGTTATCGAATTCTGGCGTATAAATTAATCACCCTGTATATGAGAACGTACAAGTGGGTACGCTAATCTGTTTCGGTTTTTTGGCTAATTACTAATCTGGATTAATAGATATGTTAGATAGTTTGATGGTTTTATAAAACACTGACTTTACAACAATACTTCTCTCGATGACAGGAAACATTGTTATTTTACAAGATTCTTTAAAGTGGTTTTGACAGAGTTATATTTGCTTAAAGTCGCTGAAAGTTGCATATAAGTCAATTTAATGTTCAAGATAGTCCATGCTTCTGAATAAGAAGCACAAAAAAACTTAATCTAGTTTAAAATTGAAAAAGGTGCTTCCTCAATAGCGCCAGAAAGCCATGCGAAATAATGTATTTAAATAAAAGTAACTGTTCACGAAAGTGAAGTTTTAAGCTTAACCATTAAAAATGTTCTAATAATAGAATGAATAATATGAATATCTTCCGTTTTTAGAATGAGATTAGTAAAACGTGCATCTGACTCGGTTTGTAGTAAACGTTATTGATCGCATAATTTTGGAGGGAATCTCTCTTGTGTGAACGAAATATTGATACTGAAATTGTTTCCTTGTCAATAAACACAAACCAAAACTCATAAATTATTATAATCAAATTCGGGATCCTAAATAAATTTATCGGGAGAGTTTTGGGTTAGCGTGTGTATTACTATTTTCGATTTTATTTTTCTGGGTTTGTTATTGAATAAATTAACTCTGATCTTGAAATTCTTATCCCAGAATAAGATTTTGTTGAAAATGACAAAGCTGAGAGAGAATAATGGGCTGTGCGTGTGTTACGACTGCGTTTTGTGCAGATGTTTTATTTGAGTACATTAGTTACACGACTTTTAGAACGTATAGAGCGTATTTGGCTTATTAAAGATTTTTCCAATATCACACCATCTTGTTCACATAATGAACAGTAACGCCATACAATCTGCCATTTTCTTAGTGTAGCTTCTGTAAAATAATTATTTGTAGTCGGATCGCTATAGAGAAAATTTCTCACTTTGATTCGAATGTTCGTTTGGTGCTAATGTTAAAAATTAAACGTTTAAACCTTGTAGCACAAAACCAATTCGATTGGATTTGGCTAATTTAATGTTAAACAGCCTTTTCTGCAATGTTGCCATGATTAAGAGCTTTTATTACAATCGCAGCCATACAAACGGATTGTTATAGTAAGTGTAATACCTTAGGACAAACCACCAGCAAAGATCTATGGAACATTTTTGACTTCCGCATAAATAATAGCGGGTGTCTTCCGTATCTTGGTGATGGGTCTTAGGGTTTTGTGGAAAAAATGATTTAAAGATCAGCACTTGGGAAAAGCTGGGAATAATTACTTCCACATCCAACGGATGGGAAGTACTGTATAGCTAAAAAAAATTTTCAAAGATTTTTATGTGCTCAATCGCTTTAAAATGTTCGAAAACGTACAAAAACAAAATTTCAGCCAAAAAAATCTTGTCTGTGTGTCCATCTGTGTGTGTACTCCATAACTTTCGAAGTACTTAACATATCGACTTGAAATTTGGCACACATATAGATGTCAACTACTCAAAGCGACTGACTAGGGTTAGTGGGGTATGGGGAAAGGGGTAAAATTGGGGGGGTAAGTACCCCTTTTGCAAATTTTTATTTTTTTAGATTTGTTTTCCTTTTTCCTTTTATGTGATTAGTAATATAATTGTGAGTATTACAACAAACGGTTTACAGGATATTAGCAAAAAACCGTCACTTTAAAAAACCTGAACTACTTAACATATTCTAAAAGTGAAAATAGCATTAGATAGGAAATAAAATTTCTCACAAAAAGTGTTTTTTCCAATTTTTTCCAAAATTTTGTTATTTTCGAAATATTTCCTAAATAATGGAACCCGTCCACACGATTTTTTTGAGATTTTAGCATTGAGTAGAAAATCAAATTTCTGATCGAAAAGTATTCTTGTAATTTTTTTTTTTAAGTTAATCGTTTTCGAGTTATTTACAAAAGACCGATTTTTTATGTGGCGGTTTTTTAAATTTGTAGGATGGCCGCTAAGGCATGTAATAGGTGGACTAAATTAGAAAATTAATATTTTTTATAAAATGTGTTTAATTAACGTACGACAAAGGTATCGGCGTTACATTTCTCAAACATTTTGAAATGTGTTTCGTCGAACGCTCATTTTGAAATAAATTAAGAACTTCAGTTTGCTTTAACCAAAACTTAACATTTTTAGTCTCGTTGTAAAGAGCTTTATTTGCTCTATTGACAGTAATGGCTTCCTTGGCAAAACCGTCACTGACCTAGTATTAATATATCATTTTTCAAAATTGAAAATTACTGATTACAAGGTTGAATTCATTTGGAGACGCATAGCTTCAGCTGTGCGACGTTAATGCACATTTATGTTATTCCTATATTTTTGACATTCACTGACTACTGTCATACATATTGGAGCCGTTTAACACGTTGTTTAGTACTTCCAACTTAAAATATGGTGACATCGTGGAACAATTTTCATATACAATACCTCAAGTGGCCGATGAATTGCCAAAAATGTTTGTCAAAGTGTATGAGTGTTTATTGCTTCGATATACATTTTCAAGCAGTAAACACGATTAATCATTTTCAGAAAAATTTATGAAAGTCGTTGGCCACAAGTGCTATTTAAAAATTGACGGTCAATTGACAAGTTTAGAACAAGTTGCAGGTTATATAGTGGTTTCGATGGTCCGAATATTCCGCTAAATTGTAATTGGTTGGTAGTTGACATGGATAGGGTGAGTTGAATAGTCAAAACTATGCTGAATTAACGTCAGTACAAATGACTATCGCTAGTCCAGAACGACGATTTTGCGTGTATGAGCATAGCCGAGATCCGCAACTACTAGTACTCGTTTCTAGATTAGTGATACAAATGACTATATTGGTTAGTAGCGTACTGGTGACACGACCTGCTTAGCATTTGGGAGGTAATGGGTTCAATTCCCGTTACCGTCTATCTTGTATGAGGTTTTTTCAGGGGGTTTTTCTCATACACATGTAGCGGCATGGTCACTGCGTATATGCACACCATGTGCGGCTACTTAGGCGAATGCTGGGGTAGTATTTCCCCCCTCAGAACCCTAACTCCGTTCCTTCCGATCCTATCCTGACCAAACCCGTCCTTAATCCCACCATTCATATATACGTAATGTATGTATGTATGCTGGGAGAGGAAACGAAATACGTGGCGTTTTCCTTATAATGATTAAACAAACTAGAAACAAAAATTTTTTATACGTAACATCCGTAATACAGAATGTATTAAAATCAAATTTGTCAAAGAACTTTTTTAAACTCTGTGTTGTTGGCAATTTCTTAATATTTGCACTTAAACAGATAAGTGTGTTCAGTTAAAGGATACGATGAAAGTATTCGGATCAAAACTTCTCGAACAGTTCGAAAGATGTTTTGTCTAAAAACCCTACTCTAATTCTTGAAATAAAGTGCTGGGGAAGCACTTTTTCTGAAAAAGAGTAAATAACCTAGGTTTATTTTAACCAGAACTAACTTAGTCTCGTTGAAAACAGCTTCTTTCCAATTACCTTATTGTTCTTAGTGGTCAAAATATGGTACTTTTTAAAGAACGATTTTTGCAAGTTTTTCAGGAAATGTTCAAATGAAACCGTACATATTTTCGACATTGACAAAAAGATGACTAAACACCCAAAATTTTGTTAAAAAAACGCAAATCTCTAATTCTCATACTTATAAAACACTCTGGAAAAGCTTACTTTGCAAACAGTTTGCGCAGTACAATTTATACAATAATGTAAATTACAACGGGAATAGTAAATTAGAAAACAACATCAATGACTAATCGGCACAAACAACAAAAATATGAGTTAATAATATAAATGTCCAAAATGCTACTAGTACTAGTTCTTATGTTGGGCGTATTCGAACTCGACCACGCTACCCGCATTCCCCCCTAATGGGTTACAAATATTTCTTAATTCTTTGTTCGAACTCTACCACCACATTATCTGTTTACCTAGTTTAGATTAGGTAAACCTAAGAATAATCTTAATCTCCTAGTTGAAGGTCGTGGTCGAGATCGAAATGCGGATTGTGGGGCTTGTCCTTTCGTGGTCAAGTTCGAGAACCTCACTTATGTTATTTACTAGTGATGGGAAGTGTTCAGACTAAAGGGAACTTCCGAGCAACGCGGCAGATGACAACGGCATATGCCGCGGCGGCACGCGACGGTATTGTGTATTATTATTTTGTATGGTCGCACTTCCAAGTCTGCGCGATAAGTTAGGACGGCTTATGCCGTCGGACGGCAAACGACAGTACTGTACATGCGCAGTATTGTCGCGTGTGGTCGGGCATCATGGACGTTTTAACAGATACATGTAAAAGAGAATATTTGGCAGGAAATATGTCGAGAACTAAATGAAACAAGTAAGTATTAATTTATTTATTTTAGAACTAGACAAATTCAAATTCTTGTTACTTGTATTTAGTTTGTGCGGTTGACAATGTTTCCTTGCCAGAACACTTCGCCTTCTTGGGAACAAAAATAAGTCTTTGAGTTGATCTCGAACCCATAAACCATCACTGCTTGCAAAACCACTTGTACTCGCCATTCAGACCATGTTCTTATTTGTCTCGTTTTCGTCACTGAGGCAATAGAACGGCATTTGCGTATTTTCCAGATGGGCATCGCGTAAAATATTATGTAAACAACATGCAGTTACTATTAAATACTCACAAGTTTCAGGTAATACTTACTATAGGTGTATAGAAAACTCTGAAAACCTGGGATAGTAAAGCGAATGCATTTTCTGTCACACGACGAGCACGACATAGCCTATAGTTAAAAATGTCCTTCTGATGGTCGAAAAATGCAACTCTTTAGAATATGGCTTCATCGTGTATGTGTTAAGAGCGAAAGCATCAGAAAATGTAGCAAAATGTTATTTGTTTCCCCGTAATTTTTTTGGTTCAGGAATGTTGAAATTATTGCAGATTGCTTTCTTTCCTGATTTTTGGAATATATTGCTGTCTCCTTCTTTTCCGTAAGACCCTACATCGATTGCAATAAATTAGTAGTTAGCATTTACTATTGCCAACAACACGATGGAAAAATATCTTTATAATTGAAGAATAATTTGGCATTTTTCCCACAAGTCTGTTTCAATTCTGTTAATATCAGTTTTGGCAGAAGAAGGTATAGCAATTGGCAAAAGTTCCTGTGTAATAATTGTAATTCTTGCTTTTACGATTTTTGAAATGCAGCAGCTTGATATGCAAATGCTAATGATGCGAAACTTTTCCCTTTGGCCAGAAACCTGAAAATGAAAGCAATAGTAAGATTTTCAAAAAGTAAAACTAATTAATAAATATATTATTTACGGTAAAAATAAATTGTCGACTGAGTGGACAGCTTAGAAAAATAGCCGCACCAAATGGAAAATCTACCGATTGTTGACTTTTATGGATATGGCAAGACAAGAGAGATCGGGAATTAATAGTGTTGAAGATTCCCCCCTTGATGACAGTGACTCTCCTGGTGAGACATCTATATCGGAAGCAGACAACACTAAGCAAGCAAGTGCTACTGTTAATTTCCCTTAATTTAAAAACAGCAACGGATGTTTACCACCTTATGAAAAGATCAACCAAGGAAGACAACAAAAGCGTCGTTGCATCACTAAGCCTCATGATGACATTACCTTCGCGCAAGGGACGAATCACGCCAGTCTCTTTTAAAAGGTGCAATTCAACACAGTCAAGAAGATGGGTTAGGCTTTTTGCCGCCCATATTAGAGATATACTAAAAACATTGCCATCCTTATTACAAATTCAGGCAAAGCAAGAAGTATTTCACGTCCTCGCCAAGTAGGAGATTACCCGCGGAAGTAATTTTACCCCAATACCAAGTACATAAAAAAACACAGCTACTCCAAACCGTTATAGAGAAGTGAATCTTATTCTTTTACGGAACCAACTGATTTGGCACGCGAGACTGTGCCACAGACAACAGCTGATATGTAATAAATGTGTCAGATTTTCTGTTGCATAGCCAACCAAATCGAATTATGAGACATATTGTACTAGTACCGATTTGCAGCGAATATTGGACTAGTCCTTCCAGTGACACAATTTTTAACAAATGAAATCTTTAGTTTGTTATGTTTTTCAAGTACCACATATAAAACTAATTAATTATAGGATTAGATAAATTAAAGGTACCTATCTATTTCACAATGAGGTATTTTATTAAATAAATCCCGAATTTTTGTATAAAATGGTTGTGTTCGTACAATAGTCCTCCGAATCCGATACGTACTCAACGTTCGGTACAAATTTTTGTGGTGGTTTATCATGCTTGATACGTTTGGAAATAGGACTCGTGCTATTTAGACAAGTGCATCAAGCATTCGTGGCACCACCACAAAAATTGTCGACATAACTTTGGGTACTTATCGTATTATACATGAATATTTTTTCATCTTTATGTAGATGCCTTTTAATCAATGTTTCATAGGAGCCCTCTACTATTCTGTACTTGGTAGCACTGGTCTTCTTCTGTTTAAATATAGGTAGTAATGTAAAAAATTGGCTTCTTCTTCTTCTAATAAAAATTGGGGCTGAATTTTGCCGTTCCATGTGCTGTCGCTTCATTATAATTACATCAGCCGTGGACTTTATTTTCTATTGTGTTCGAGTGTCCATAAATGTGAATAGCAAGCTTGATCCTGAAAAACTTGAACTAGTCGCTAGAATAGCCCAATAAATCCGATGCAGTATTTTCAGTGTGTTTTTTTTTCATGTAATTCATTTCCTGTTCCAAAAAAAGTAATAAAGATTTGCTATTCTCATCACTTCTAAAACCGTCTTGTTTGAATCTGGTATCAAGTAGCGTTCCCATTTGAGTAGCTGTTCTTATTTCATATAAAAACAGGCGTTTCTGTACAGAGTCCAGCAATTTCACACAAATTTCTCTCCCTTCATCTGTTTGCAATTGTGACAACTTATTCTGCAATGTTTTTTGGATTCCTTGAATAATGGGGATCACAAGAGAAATTGTCACATATGTGGTGCCCGATATTTTTGTAGTAGCCTCATCAAAACAAGCCAACATATCCACTACTTTTTTCAAAACCACTACTTCTTGTGCAGCCGGAGGTTGAGGAACTTTAGGAATTTTCAGAAGAGTTCTATTGAATGCGTCACTTGTTTTCAGAATTCTTTTAATGATTTGGAACGCGCTATTCCAGCGTGTTGCTACATCCTGTATTAGCTTTTAAGGAGCGCTGGTATTCTGCTCCTTCCTGAAGATTTCTGTGGCAACATTGCCACTTTTTATAAATCTTACTATTTCTTTTCAATTCGCTATAATATCCTTAAGTGGATTTATACGAACAGTGTCCTGCACCACAAATTTGATCGTATGGACGAAGCAAGAACGACTTTTTTTTTTCAAAAGTTTACAGGCTTTTTGACCATATTTGGTGCGCTGTATTACTATGCATACTATTTTATTATGTATATTCCAGTCAAGAAAAATGTCATTTAATGTAGGAGCAATATGGTTAATACCATTTTCCAGTGCTTTGTAAAAAGCACAGCAGATTTTAATTTGAAATCGCTGGTAACAAAATGACTGGTTACGTTCAAATATGACTCACTTGAACTTGACCACAACGACGCCAAGCTGATAAATTAGCTCCCATACGGGACTTGTGGGAGGAATGGGTTGCAATTCTACCTAAACTCTATAATGTTCACGAAAATGTAGCAGTAAATGAGCAACTGGTACCTTTTAGAGGCCGTTGTCCTTTTCGAGAGTGCATCGCAAATAAACCTGCTAAATACGGAGCCAAGATTTTGACTTTATGCGAAAAAAGAAGGTGGACTGCCAGAGAGAGGTCAACGTGAAATAGTTGTGCTAGATCTTAAGTATGGTCTAAAAACGTTACGTGGTATAATTTTTTTACCTCATAAGGTAAAATGGCCAATAGATGACACTCTTTAGAAAAAAAGATACAAAAATATTCATAATTTGTTTAACTTTGCAAGAATGTAAAAAGCATCTTGTGCATATTTAATTTGAATCCTTTTTTAGACAGGGGACATATTAACTCGACTCCCAATTCAAAACTATTATGAAAAAAAATTAAATGAAAAATACTTTACAAACTTACCTATAGATGACACTCGTAAATAGGTATGAGCCAATAAATGACATATCTATTCGCCAAAAGATGACATGTTTGCTATTTCTATATTTTATTCAACAAAGATGTTTTAAAATATGAACATAAGAAACTAATATTGCCGTAAGAACAACTCATAAAACTAACATTAATTCTAAAGTATGTAAAAAACGTATTTCAGATAGACTTATTTCTAAAGTACGTTTAGATTTCTTTGACAGGTAATGGCTTTTTAAACAGGTAACTGATTCTTTCTCCTCTGCTTAGAATTTCTGGGTGAGGAACTTTACCAATCACTTGGTCAATGGTTAATGTTGAAATATCCTTTTCATTTGGTACAAACTCTTTTTTAACTTTGTCTGTGGGTTTGAGTCCCATTACTTGAATAAAATTACTTCTTTGTTGTACAACACATAAATATACAAACTTTGTTTGATTACGTTTCCCTCCAAGAAATTCACACAGTATGTAGTCACCTTCAATAAGAGTATCAAGGGAAACAGGTTGGATTGAGATGTCACCCTTCTCGTCCTCATCTTTAAAATCTTCATCCCATTGTGAAGACTCACTGCTCTCAATAGAAAGTGACTCGGATGTTGTAGATTCATTATCTTGATGTGTTCTGTTTTTTTTTTACATTCTTTTACTTTATTTTTTTTTCTTCGTCTTTTTTTTCGTGGTCTCTTCCAACCTGCTCCTTTTTGCTTCTAATTCCTGTTGTTTTTTTACTCTTTCTTCTTTCCTCTTTATTTGTTCATCTACCTTCTTCTGTTTATTTTCTTCCTTTTTTTGGTAATATCTAAAAGCCTGCGACGATGTTAACACTGAGGGAATTTTTTCACGTTTCATTTTTTTTATTAGTCTCGGGTTTTTGCTCTGGCCAAAAAAGTACTCGCTTAAATGGCGATGGAATAGTAGGGTCAACAATGTTTGCCGAAATGTTACACTTTTGATTATCAAGATTCACTATTAGCTGTTTTAGAGGTGTGGAATGAGTTATTGTCACTCCTGATGACTTATCTAGATGGTGAACAGTTTCTGGTAACTGTTCTGGTTCTCCCGTTGTATCTTCAGCTGGTAGCAACTAAAAACATATCGAAAGTATAGAAACATAATATGTTAAACAACACGTTTGAATATTACATTCTTTTTACTTGCTTCCGGACTTATTTGACGTGGATATGATTGGATTCCAGATCGTCCCGGTTGTTCTTCATTTGGTTGGTATTCTGCTTCTGATGTTTCTAAATTGTTGACAGTCACATTATTGGTAACATCTTCTTGATTTTTATCTAAGTCGTTGATCTGAACTCCTTGACGCAAAGACTAAAACAAAACAGAAGAAAATGTAAAAGATCGTCGTAAACAATATCTATTGTAGCTATACCTGCTCGTTGAGCTGATTGCTATTTTTTCTTCAAATATAGTAAAGTGAGGAGTGAGGACCTTTCCAATCACCATCATTGTTTTTAAATTCCAATAATTTTTGTTCTCCAATTTCACTCTCCAGGTATACTAGAAATGGTCTTATGTTATTTAGTTTCTTCTGTACGATAGGTATTGGATTTAGATTTGCTGGGTTAGTTATTGAGGTTGTAACAGCATCTGGATTCCAAGGTAATAACCCATATTTTTTAAAGCCATTGGATATTATCCCAGGTTCAATCTTTTGAACCGTGGTTTGAAGAAGTCGAGGGAAGTTTTTTTTTTAGTTCTTCGCCCATGTGAGACATTCGCCAATTTTGTACCTGAATTTTCCATTCTGACTTGACACTATGAAAAACAGCAACATCCATAGGCTGTATCAAATGAGTTGCATTGGGGTACAATGCTATCAACTCAATTCCATTTTCAAGACAAAAATTTGATAAGTGTAGGGAAATATGTGATCCATGACCATCGAGAAAGAATAATACAGGTAATTGGATCTTTTGTTTTTGAACCCATGGAAGAAAAATGTTAACAATGTACTTATAAAAAAGCTCCTGACTCATCCATCCTTTTTCGGACCTACCTATTGCCCAATCCTCTGGTACAGCTTCAGCAATTTGTTGTGGAATTCTTTTGTACCGATAAACAATCATAGGAGGCGCAATCTGGCCAGCAGCGTTAGCTGACATTAATACCGTTACATTTTCTTTTTCGTCATTTACTCCCGCAAGGTGGACAGATTTACTACCTTTTTCGGCCAACACTTTTCCTCCTCTGGGGTTTAAATAAAACGCGGTTTCATCCACATTAAACACCCTTGTTGGGTCATTCATTATATCTACAATTCCCTTTTCTTCTATATAAGTGCAGACTTCATTATACCAACGAGTTAAATTTTCTTTGCTAACGTTTGCTCTAGATCGGGTTAATGTCTGTTAAAGTCGATCTGCAATTCTGTTATGTCTTGCTCGAAATAATGTTTCTCCTGGGACTTTTTCCAAACCCAGTTCTTGTGCCAACTTTGATACAGTTATCATAAAAACATTTTTAGTGACCGGAAAACCAGCCTTTGCCATGCTTAAAACCCATTCTGCTAAAATTGCTTCTTGTTCAGGTGGAAAAATACTCTTTGGACCCATTCTCTTTCCTAGTGGTAATTTTCCACTTACTTTATATGTTAAAGTTGTTCTGGGTATTTTATATTTTTTAGCTGTTACTTTAACAGATTTTCCTGATTTAACCTCATTTATGGCATCAATCATTTCTTGTGGAGTGTATTTCAAAATTTTTTTTATCGTGCCGTTGCATCTAAAAAAAAGTTGAAACAATATAATCCAATACCTGACACTTAAAGAAACCAATAGATGACACCCTATGTCATTTATTGGTTCCCACTATTTCATAGTGTTAAAATAAATATCTAAACAAACAGTGTTAGCTAAGCCAATAACTGACACATTTCAGAGCTGTAACTGCCTTAAAATTATATAACAAAACATGTACTAGTAACCTATACTGTACTCATACATTATTAGAATTGTATTCAAAAACTTACAATGTCACAAAAAAAAATATTTTCTTACTTACCTTCTTACCGATTCGTTTAAAATTTGTTAAAAAATATCCCGAAATCGACACTGCAGAGAAAATGAAGACGTACACTGTACCATATCCAAAAGACAACTGAAAAATGGAGACGACGCGATCACATAATGGCCGAAGAACGTTGCCACATTTCATTAAATGTAAAGAAGTGTTTGGATATGTTATAAATTTTGATTGAATACGAGGTGTCACCTATTGGTATAGACAAGATGGGGTGTCATGTATTGGTCATTTTACCTTACATTCTGGGACAGATGCCATTGAATAGAAAAATAACCATGCTTGTCACTATTCGCAAAAATAAGCCTGAATTGCCAGCCGCATTGGTCTGAAACAGGAAAGTAGTTTCTTCAAAATTTTACTTTACCAAGGATATGTCGATAGTTTCCTATATTCTGAAACGGAATAAAAATGTTACGCTCGAGAGCACCGTGCACCACAATAACGGAGTGTGTAAGCAAGGTCATAAAAAGGTGTTTATGGTTTTAGATTACAACAAAACTAAAGGTGCTAGCTGTAGACACGTTAGACTGTTAATAATAACATACACATGCAGATGCCAAACTAACAGATCGCCAATGACTATGTTTTACAATATCATGGACGTTTTAGCTTACAAAGCTTATGTTCTATGGTGCGAAGTGACTCCAACCTAGAATGCTGGAAAATTTACAAAACGGCCACTATTTCTTGAAGAACTGGGTAATTCCTTGATTACTCCCTCGAACTATCCCTGCAGCTGAAACGGTTATAAAGTCACGTTCGTCAACTAGTAATGCCGAAGTAAGGGAACAATAAACCACAACCAAGCGTAAAAGATGTAATTTTTGTCCCTCTTCAAATGATAATAAAACTAATATGGTATGTTGTAATTGCTCAAAATACCTATGTAAAGCTCATGTATATTAATACTGTCAAGACTGTAACATAATAAAATATAAAATGTAATAAATAATAAATATTAACACAGAATAAGTGAAGCCAAAATGTTAACACAATAGGAGGGTTAAATTAACTCTGTTTAAATTATTTCTTTTCACTAAATATTTAGCACTATCTCTCTTGCACAATTTGTATCACGGGATGTACTCTTCTGCGTGATGTCATAGTACTAGTATATAGTAACCAAAGGGTCTCGCTAGAATGACGAAATTATAAAGATATGGTACGCTTAAGCTAAATAATAAATTCAATTTAATATTACAATGCCGTGAAGGCATATCTATAAAGTTAGGGTAATTTCGGGCGTAATTTTTGTTTCATGTTTTCTGGAACGTATATAATTATGCACCCAACATTTCTTTAAATGGAATATGCTGTATAATAATATACTATTTAATTCCTCATTGAGTTTAATTTAATTTACGTATTACACAATCTTTAAAACATATGACATCAATATTTTTAATTCATGAATACTGGCTTGATCGAAAAAGTGGTTGTCTGTAACATCCACCACGCAATTATATTCTGTTCATTTTAATAACTTTTATTACAATTTAAAACAAATATTTTCATTTGTAACCAGTTTTGAATACGACAAATTGGGTTTATTTGATAGTGAGGGGGAAAACCGGTACGCATAAGCGCATTCGTGCGGAAAATTCAAGTTACCGTGATTATAAGTAGTGCCTGGTGACACAATTTTCAGTGTAGAAGTGTAAGAAAACCGTTTTTAGTAACGTATAACACAAAAAGAAAATAGTGACGTCTTCTTTCAACCACTTTTCATTTTGATGGTCTGTAATTCCTCAAGCTCAAGTATGTGCATCAAGGTGATCTACGGAGTTTCTCGAAAATCTAGATTACCCTCTAGGTTTGTTAAATTTAAAATATTCTGTCAGGTAGACCACATTAAATCATGTGGTAACGGGTAAATATGAGTAATATGACATATTGCGATAAAAATTATGAATAAAGCATTTAACTTTGTAAACATTTATATAGGAGATGATAAAAATTGTATACAGGTTTCTGATAAAATTATAAATATTTTGTTAGTAACAAAATTCTTAGTTAAATATTGTAAGATAAACTTTGAATTATTATATCGTAATAATACAGAATTTTCGCGACCATTAAAAATTAATGAGAGTCCTTAATGGTCACAATTTCGTAACAAACTTGCTAAATTCTTACCATGTATTTCAGATTAGTACAATGTACCGGGTGGCCAGATATGAATGCAAAGTTCTGTTTCTCGGAAACTATTCATCGTAGAGAGCGGTAAAAATAATTTATTACTAAAGTGTCCTAAAAAGGGTTTGGAAAATATTTTCAAATTTGCAAGATGACCGCCAGGGGGCGTAACCGCTATCCTAAACTTTTAAAATGATTTTATTACTGTAATCCACCCAGTAAATGTACCAAAAAATTATATGCTTTTTAAAGCTCAGCTTTATTCGAGTAATTTTTCTTTAACATATCTATTAAAATAAATTCATAGGGGGTGATTCAGTGATTTTTTAAATAAACTTAGTCTCGTTGGAAACCTCATTTATTGCTCCATCAAATCTATCTTACCTGTAATACGTCTAATTTTTAGTGATGTCGCTATAGCGCATTTTTTGACATAATTTCAGAAAATTGCAAAATTCTCTAAAAAATTAAATGCAGCAATCTGACTTTTTTTTTCATACAAATGAGACGATATCATCCCTAAATAGGTTAACCCATTAATTCCCAAGGGTAGAAAAAAACATTTTTTTTTCAATGAAACTTTATGTACTAACTACAAATACATCAATTAAGATATATTAGGAGGAAAAAAAATTTCCCCCAGTACAAACGGCACACCATAATGTTTCGTATACAAAACGTTGGGACTAACGCGCATGAATTTACCGGGAGTGAAAGTTTTCGAAACAGTCTGGATGTAAATGGACTTGACATTTTGCACATATATAAAGTGTGTTAGTCTTTGCACTGTTTGCATCTCCTTCTTGTTTTATTCTCCTGTTGTTTTATGATGTGTCCAATATTATCGAAACGAATTTCTGCTGGTAAAAAATTTTTGGACGGTCGCCCGAGATTGGTTTTTTGCTACACCGTTACTATTTGCGTTGTTCTCTTCAGAACAAAGTTCAGTCGCTTCTTGCGTTTTCATTAGCGATGACCCGCGGCTGAGGAATACCCACCACCTTCTTATCTTTTCTATTGTATCTTTTAGCGGACACCAACGGCTCAATGCTGCAATTATTCGTAGCAACGGTTACAACAGAATTATCATTCCAACGCACTAATAATATTTCGTATTGCTCATCAAAACAGAAATCATATGTTCCTCGCTCTTCTTTCTGTAATTTGTGCGATTTTCGCGAATTGTTTCTGTAGCATAAAATCCTGTAGTTTTTAGCAAACAAAACAATTTATGAGACGAAAAAAAGTTAGCAAAATATATGTGATGTCTAGACGGATCCTCGACTCCAGACAAGAGATCTAAGACAACCTGTTCTCCTAGACCTAATTCAGTTTTTTGTAAATTAATTTTCTTTCTACCATATGGTATAAACTTGTATAAATTTTGAAACCAAACCGCACAGGCTTTCCTTTTATGAACATCTTACAATTGTGCCTCCCAAAATATGGTACCGTCTCTTCGTCTATGGATAAATTATGCGAAAATATCCCAAATTGCATATTTTTATCGTTTATTGCATCAAAAATGGGTCTCAGTTTGGAAAACTTATCATTTTTATCCAACTGATCATTATCGGACAAATGTAAATTTTGCTATATCGATTCAGATCTATTCCGACTCATGCAATTCCGTACTAACTGGACACCTTTGTCTTTGTCTTTCGACCAATACATTTTTGTCGCTGGTAAGGAGTGATAACCCGAAAAAATTAATATGCCAATAAAACGTTTCAGAGTAGTAATATTTAGATCTAAACCATGTCTATTATTATCATTAGCATAGTTTATTGAGAAATCGACAATTTTCTCCAAAACATCATCCGAAAAATATAAAGAAAATACTTCGTAAGGAGATTTTCCACTGACTACGCTCAATTTCTTCTAGTGCGATCTGTTCTTTATTTTCCGCAAAACTGGCTTATGCTGGAATAACTTTTCTCCATTTCGGGATTATCTTCTTTTCTTTATTTTTCGAAAGTTTCATTTTTTTCGAAGTTGATGGTATTACTTCTTCTGGAATTTTGTCTTCATCAAGATTTGTGTGAACTTCAAATGTACTCGCTATATCTGGCATCTCTGTATCATTTTCTGATATATCATCTTCAAAATTTTCTTCATCCGTAAGTTCATCTACAGGGGGCGGCTCCTTCCAAATCATCATCTTCTTCCAAGTAAGACAATAACTCCGCGGTAGATAAAGGCCTTTTATTTTCCCAAGACATAACTGATAAATAAATGCCACAGTTAGAAAAATACTTTTGTCATTCAAAATAATTCATCAATATATAATAATTTGATGAATGACAAATACTCACTTGATTTTTATAAAAAAAAGTACTAAATAAACGATTCACTAGGAAAAAAATCACCTCGTTTGACAACACTATAAAGCAAGACAAGTTTCATGTAATTGTAGAAACAAACTGACCAAATATGCGAAAAGAAGAATCGACAAGCAGTACATCCCTCATTATAATAAATTATATAAATTTACAAAACGAAAATAAGAAAAGCAATAAGGTATTATTTGCATTACAGCATCATAAAATGCAAGAACACTTTTCTGCATTCCGCCGGTTGGTCATAAAACATCTGGTGCAAAGATGCCTGAAATCCCAACGTTTCGTGAACGAAACGTTTCAGAGAAATTTGAATATCTCGTAAACTAATAAAGTAAATGCTCACAGGTAAAAACGTTTCACTAAATAAAATATGAGGGAAGACGAATACATAAAACGGTTTGTCATAATTTGAATATAAATATTTATTTTTTATAAGAAAAGTATCGCAAGATTAAATTGGCCTCAAGGATTCAATTTATTTATACGCCACAATTAAAATGTTATTTTATTTTTCACAATTTTCATGATACGTGGTAAAAAGCGATGTCTTCTTTCACTGAGAAGAAGTTACAATTAAATTGCTCAATATATAATCTCAAAAAAAAATAGGAAGTAAAATGTTTCATATACGAAACGTTGGGAATTAATGGGTTCATGAAAACTGAATTTGGATTCCTGCTATAAAATATCGAAAAAAAAGATTTAGTTATTATAAAATTTGAAAAAGTCGATATTACACCGGTATTTATTCTTATTTATTTGTCTTTTTTCAAGATTCAATGAAAAATTTCATCAATTTATAATTTTTAAATGATAAAAGTTTTCATAATTTCAAAAATTAAATGTAATAATATGATAATATTTATTTTTGAAAGGTATTATTCCAAATTTACTGAATTCTTTTTATTAATTTTATTTATGGCCCTAAAAAGGACCGATTGTGCAAGAACGCCGACTTAAGTATTCATTAATTAGGCGTCGAGTACCTACTTCGTGCCTACTTAAAAGCTCGAATTGTCACCCATCGACCTCGATGCATTGTTGGAGCCGCGTGGACATTACAGCAGCTTCAACTTCTGTTCTTGACAGGCTACGAATGGCCTCTCGAATTCGTACTTTCATGTCTTCTCTCGTTGTTGGTGAAGTTTCGTAACCAATATCTTTTAACCGACCCCATAGATAGAAGTCTAAACAGGTTAAGTCTAGGGATCGGGATGGCCAAGGAAATGGACTTCTTCGTCCAATCCACCTCTGGTGATTTAAGTGTTCTGGCTCATTTATTGAAAAATGTGCTGGGCAACCATCTAGTTGTAAAAACATATTTTGCCGTAATTGCTACTCAATTTGTTTACGTAATTAGTAGATGGACTGGAACTTCTATGTCAGAAATAATTATCGGATTTTGGTCTGGTTTATCGCTTTCATTTCGGTGACACTCAGTTGGTTTGTAATTATGTAACTAGGATCGATTAGGAGACCTGGGCTGATAGCTCTGTTGCGCTTTCTAATCGACACTGTGGGGCCGGCAGATTCAGGCAGGTGGATTTCTGTCCGGCTATGTAAGGGGGAAACGACACCGGGAATTAAACTACCGTCGTAACCTATGCCACAGGTGGTTGTGTAGGTGCGACAGCGGGCCAGGGTGTACAGAAGTATTCGAGAAGAAATCTGATGCGGAATTAGCTCTCAGTATTTTTTTTTTGTTAGTATGCCCATGCTTATGTTAGTATTTACTTATTGTTAGCTTATGTTACTTATTTGTGGACTGTTCAGGGGCCCTTCTCCTCTTCAGCCCTGGTCATTCCTTGTTGTTGTGTTGCGGTGTTTGGTGTTATTGTATGTTTAGAATCATGAGGTGTGGTTATTTTGGGTGTAAAAAAAAGAAAAATTTATTTAGGTTTTATTGAGTAATGAATGTGGTAATGGGTTAAGTGTGCATGGTGGTTGTGGTGTGTGTAGCACGGTTGGTGTGCTTGCTGGGCTTTGGACCAGGAGTCTTCGGCGTGTTTGTTGGCTTCTCGCCTGATTAAGGCGTTGAGGCGATTGTATTCGGTCTTGAGAGCCGGATCCCTGGATCGCAAGAATTCACGGTAAATTCGTCTTTTCTCTTTGATCCAGTTCACAATGTGTTGTGAGAGCGGTTTGCGGGAAATGTCAATGTTTTTAATGGTATAGAGGTATCGACCGCTTCCACAATTACGGAAGTTAGGTCTCTAATGGCTCTCTCGAGATCTTGGGTCGTTTGAAGATTGGGTGTGGGAAGGTTATTGGAGATCAGAGAACACATTCCAGTTGGCTTTCGAAAAATCTTTAATGACTGTATTGAGGAGGTGTAGGAGGAGCTGGACAAAATGAAGTTTTGACCAGTAGGGGTATGTGATCAGATGTGATCGTGGTGCCTAGAAAGCACTCACGATCGAAATAGTGAGCTATGATGTGGTCTACTATTGAGGCACCTAAATGATCAAAGTGTGTGGGCTGTTTGTTGACAATTCGCAAGAGCGGCAACTGCAACAGGGTGGAAGTTAGCCTGTTACCGTTGCCGTTAGTTGCGGTGTCACCAAATTGGGTATGGCGGGCATTGAAATCACCTAGGATAACGGCATTTGGAAGGCTTGAGGCGTAAATTAAAAGGTCATCAGAGAGGGTGTTGTGGCCAGGCGGGTTGTAGTAGCAAATAAATATTATAGGAGTGGGAAATTGCACTGTCGCAACAACGCATTCGAGATGCTGCAGATGTGCTGGAAGTTGAAAGGGAGTGGATGGGAAGCAATTTTTAACTAAGAGGGCGGTTCCATGTTGGCTATTGTTTGAATAGGTGTGAAAGGTGTTGAAATTAAGGGTGCATCTTGGTGTGAGTTTGGTTTCAGTTATCGAAAGGATATGGATATTATGAGAGTGTAAGAAGTGTTTGATTAAGGGGCGCTTCCGACGCACGAAAATGGCATTAATGCTCCCTGCTAGATATCCATTGGGAAGGAGTTAAGGATTGCGTTGGCGGATAACGGCGACCTTCATCCGCGTACCGGATATGCAGGTGCTAATGCCTACTTAAATGCTCGAATTGTCTCCCATCGACCTCGATGCATTGTTGGAGCCGCGTGGACATTACAGCAGCTTCAACTTCTGCTCTTGACAGGCTACGAATGGCCTCTCGAATTCGTACTTTTATGTCGTCTCTCGTTGTTGGTGAAGTTTCGTAAACAATATCTTTTAACCGACCCCATAGATAAAAGTCCAAACAGGTTAAGTCTAGGGATCGGGATGGCCAAGGAAATAGACTTCCTCGTCCAATCCACCTCTGGTGATTTAAGTGTTCTGGCTCATTTATTGAAAAATGTGCTGGGCAACCATCTAGTTGTAAAAACATATTTTGCCGTAATTGCAAGGGCACATCTTCTAATAAAATAGGCAATTGGTTTACCAGAAAATCAAGAAACACGGCACCATTTAGTGGTTCATCAAAGAAATAGGGACCTATAATAGTTCCGTCCAGGATGCCACACCACACATTAACACTCCAACGACCTTGATGTTGGACCTTGTGCAACCAGTGAGGATTGGTGTCAGACCAATAATGCATATTATGCAAATTAACGTTTCCATCACTTTTAAAAGTGGCCTCATCCGTCCAAAGAATTTCGGATAAAAATCCTCTATTTTCCCTGATCATGCCCAACATCCAATGACAATAATCTATCCGTCGGTCAAAGTCTTCGTCATGTAAGGCTTGATACCATATATTACGGGTGCATTCTATAAATTTGAAATTACAAACACATTGTGAAACATGTAAAGTACTATATTCAGTGACATAAGAACTTACCTATGATCTTTTAAAATGTTTTGAATAGTAGTTCGTGACATATCCAACGCGAGAGACATTGCTCTCGTACTAAAGTGGGGATTCAATGACTTGTATGCTAAGACATTAGCAATATTGTCTTCCATTCTTCTAGCCGAGTCACTTCGCAACTTTGGTCGAAAGCTTCCAGTATTACGCAAATTTTGTAATAAACGCGGAAAAATTCTTGCATCGCGTAGACGCCGATCTGGATATCGAGCTGAGTATACTCTCCTAGCCAATGCCACATTTTGAAGACATTCAAAATATACCGCAATCATATCAACAGCTTCATCATTTGTAAAAGACATTATCAATGGCGTACTCCTAATATTCTGTCTATTCTGCACTTGCATATTCTATGCATTAATTATTATGCCCCTACATGTTTTTTTTTTATTTTTGAAATTATGTAAACTTGTATTGTTTAAAAATTTTAAAATGAAATTTTTCATTCAATCTTGAAAAAAGACAAATAAATAAGAATAAATACCGGTGTAATATCGACTTTTTCAAATTTTATAATAACTAAATTTTCTTTCTTCGATATTTTAGGGTAGATATCGAGATGCAGTTTTCACTACCCTATTTAAGGATGATTTCATCTCATTTTTTAGAGAATTTTGCAATTTTCTGATATTATATCAAAAAACGCGCTCTAGCGGCATCACTAAAAATTAGACGTATGACAGGTAAGATGGATTTGATGGAGCAATAAATGCTCTTTCCGATGAGACTAAGTTTATTAAAATCAGCTCAGTCGTTTAGGAGTTACAGCTGTTTATTTAAAAAATCACCTCCCACCACTTTATTTTAATAGATACGTCAAAAAAAATTACTCGAATAAAGCTGAGCTTTAAAAAGCATATAATTTTTTGGTACATTTATTAGGTGGATTTCAGTAAAAAATCACTTTAAAAGTTTAGGATGGCTGTTACGCCCCCTGGCGGCCATCTTGCGAATTTGAAAATATTTTCCAGTCTTTTTTGGCCACTTTAGTAATTAAATTTTTTACCGCAGCTCTCTACGACGAACAGTTTCCGAGAAACAGCACTTTGCATTCTTATCTCGCCACCCGGTACATGTGAGATGAAGAAGGTTTTTCACAAAAATCTTCAGTTTCAGTTTTATTTGATTTTTTTACCTCGGTGGGAATCTAATAAATGTAACTTGTATGTTACAAATACACTACCTTGAAAGAGAAACAAATAGTCCTAGTGAAGCATGCGTATTGCATTACTCCATTTGAAAATTTTAAATTCATAGGTGTACTCATTTATTGAAATTAAGAATCAATACTTTTCATTTATCCCCTTAACGAGCGCTTGTTGCGACGAAATGTACGACTGCAAAGCAGGAGATGATCAAAAACTAGCTTTTAGAATTAGTACAATGGTATGCCTATCAGCAATAGCTCGAAACCTTTAATTATGATGACCTTAATTATACCACTCCTTTCCAGGGGTGATATACGATAGTTACCTAATAGTTATTGTGTTAAGAGCATATAGGTGTAAGATGATATGTTGTATCTATTTTGTTACATACAGAAGTTTCCTATAATTTTTAGTTTTTTTTCAGAATAAATGTATCTATAGTTTTACTTACCTTAAAGTAACCAAAAGCCTTTTTTCATGAGTAATAGGTTGTCGTAAAAAAATTGTGTATTTCTTGCTTAGAAATGGTGATACTTTCTCTAGAATATACAAAAATGTCGATAAATCAATCAGGAGGTTTTTCTAGTTCTTTAATCAGAGTATAAGAGGCTCCACATTGTATTCTCCTTTCATTAATTGGATGCACAGCATATTCCCTTTTTAAAACAACCAACATTCGCACCAGATAGAAGAATTTCATCTTCGCTATCCGACGACATTTTGACAAGTGAATTATTTTTAGGTTTTGTCTCTGCTTAAAAAATCGCAAAACGTATCGCTCTACTATAGAATATCTGTTTCTTCGCGTTTTTCATCTCGTCGCTAACCTCGCCGCTAGCCTCGAGCCTCGTCGCTCCGCTATGTTTGTACCCACAGAACTTTCAGCGGCTATCTCTCTCAGACTTACACGATGATTTTCCGTCACCATTTCACTTTAGCGATATTAACTTCAGTTGAAGACGTTGATGTTGGACCAGAGCGAGGGAAATCTTCCACCATATCTCGACCGCTTTTGAATATACTGTAGTAACATTTTCAGCGATTCGCTACAAATTGCATTTGCAATGCAAAATTTAACACACCTTTTTTGTTTGATATTTTTATCCATTGTAAAATCGCAATACACACTTGAGATGATGAACTGACAAAATGGAGCACTGTAAACATAGTAAATGACAGATGACGCCCAAACTCCGCGTGAGTATAGAGGACAGTTGTGCCAACTTAGCGTCAAAAAGAATTTCAACAATCTCTTTAAGCGGGCTTTTGAAACTATTTATTCCCGGTACTTTCTTGACAGTATGTATTCTTTTTAAATTTTTGTTTTCGCTAGAAACGTTTTTGCGACATTGAAAAAATATTTATAAATACATTAGTTTATACAGTCGAGTAATCTCATGAACGCCATAGGCCTTTAAGCACGGAAAATTTATATTTATCAGCAACTGAAACGGATTTATGTATTCAACTTAAATACGCTGTATTTGGCAGATTTGAATTCATGGCATCGCATCAATTTTTTATCTGCAAAAAAACTCGACTCGACTTAGTGTAAACTTTGTAGGCGAAAGTGATATAAATGATACGCAAAAAATAAAAAGGATAATGCCTACGTATATAATCAATCACTTTCGATTACTCTAAATATCGTATTTGTTCGCTGTTCGGAATGGGTGGGTTTAGGAGAAACTAATCAACTAAAGGTCGTCCTTTAATATATCAATTTTGCGAAACTCTACAATCAAATTATTGGGACGTACGAAATCTCGCTAACGTCAGCTCTGAATGGACATAACTTTTTTTTTATATTATGAAATGCAGGTGTAGTGACGTAAGTATATTGGCGGCAGATAGCGAGTGCAGGCGGCCGGGTGCGGTGTTAATATCGATCGTACAACTCGGCTAGGTCTAGGCCAAAGACCCCCAGGTCGCGACCTCTCCACCCGGCACCCTTTTAGCCCTGCTGCTGGACGATCGGTCATCTACCCTTCAATATGCCCAGGGTATAAAGTAATCAGAAACCTTCTGGTCGGATTAAAGAAACGGAAGATTTTTCAAAATTGCTCTTTTACACATTTAACGTTTCAAGTGTCACCCTTTAAACATCGCTTTAATGACGTAAATACCGGCACGCCTTTCATGCGCAGATTATTCAACCTTTTAAATTATTAATTTAATGTGTGTTTTCAATAAAAGGAAAATATCGCGCGTGTATTGAATGACGTCACAGAATGTTGGTTGGCATCCGGAGATCTTGCATGTTACCTGTCCACGTATACAAAGGAACACTTTATTCTGGCATAATTTCAACCAGGAAATCTTGTTGTGTAACTGCGTAGACAAATTTGAATATGGGTATACAATGACATTTATTATCGATAAGAAGATTCGATTTTTCCTTATGTCTGTCTCTTTTTATAGTGGCCTTCTACTAGAATATATCGGTTTCATACAAATGCCCTTGATAAGATCAAATAAAAAAATGAACTGTGTAACACGAAATGGTTGAGAATGATGGCATCCACTTCACTTATAAACATCACCATCGCTAACTGTATTTTAAGTCGTACATTTGAAACTGATTCATTAGTTTTTTAAGAATTAACAATTATTTTAGTGAAATAACAAATAACACGTTAGTTATAGGTGTCATCATAGTAATCTCGTTTAAAAAATTAAATTAGCTGTAGTATCTACATAGTTCTCAATTCTTTTATCATAAAGCATGATAACAGCAATCTTTATGTGGCTTAGTTTTAAGCCTTCACTCGATAGATCATAATACATTTATTTAAAAACTAGGTTATTCCAATATATCAAATGTTAATACAGTTATAACACACATTACAAAAAGTTGCTGTGGTGTATCTGAAGGTTCCGTTTTAGGGCCATTTATCTTCCCTCTAATATTAACTGTTTTAATTGAGACACAATCTCTATTAACATTAGAAGACAACAGAAGAGACCTAGTACCATTATGTTTGTCTCTGTGTAGAAATACCGAGTTTATATTGATTCCAAGTTAATCTAGTTAGTCACTCTCAACGTTAACTATCTAGTCTCAAAATTAATTAAACGTACATTTTTATTTCATTCATTATAATTGTGCTTGTCGTCTCGTTTTCTTTCATATTATATTTTGACAATTTTAATGTTTAATAAATATACAGGGCGGGACAATTTTAAAATGTTATTTTTTCAGTTAGCGTACCCACAGCAATAACAGTAAGGTCGTGCTATGTATTATGGGTGTACAATGTACCTGAATTAAAAATCTGAAATTTATCTTCATGTTCAAAAATAGGGGTGGTATATTAAATTTTTTCATTTTTTTATTGAATACCATTTTAGAATATAACTATATACCTAATTTCATTAAAATTTGTCCAGCCGTTTCCAAATGTATCGACCCCCTCCTATTTTGTTGGTAAACAATAGATAATTGAAAAATATTGCCGTACCCCGATGACTGCATACTAAATGTCATTAAAATTGGTTCAGCCATTTCCTCTACTTTTGTCATATAATAAATAGAAACGCAAATGCACTCCCAGTACCCAAGGACCCGTATATACTACATTTCATTAAAATTGATTCAGCCGTTTCCGAGTTTATGGAACTCTCCCCTTTTTCAGATAAAAATCTATTGCGTGCACGCAAATGAAACACGCTAAGTACACGCGCGCACTCTCTCCCCTCACGCGCACAGAAGTAGGTTAAAACTCGGTGGTTGAGAAGATTACTTATTCATTTATTTTACTAAAAAATAAAAAAAAGGCAAATCAAATAAGAAATATTTTTAGTTGCCCTTACAATTGCTCTGATTTGATTTCATTAATTCTATGTTCTGTCTAGTTTAAAAAATAAATAACTGTTTTTAAAGCTTCCTTATAGCATGAGTAAGATTGAGGTTTATTAATAACTTTTAACCCATTTTCTGTTCACATGAATTGGTTATCTTGTGTTATTATACAGTGTGGGGCAATATATCCTCCCCGGTCTTTACATGAAAAAATTAAAAATCTTTTTATTATTTTCTCAGTTAGTTAAATGTAGACTCTGATGGGGTACGTTTTTACAATATTTTGAATTATGCCAGGTGCTCCAAAAAATTTTTCATGGGAGACTGTATTTTATCCTTATACTAGTTATTGCGCTAAAATAAAGGTGTTACTACTATAATGTTTCCCATACCTAAAATCCATATTTTTGGGATAATAATAAATTTATGAAATAGAAGCACAATCTCATTTTCTTCTTTGCTATTTAACCCATTAGCGCCCACTGTACTCGCTTGAGTACGCCGTAAACTTTGTCGCTGGGACTATCTATTATTCAGTAGAAAACCTTCCCAACTGTTTTGTGTCATTAAGAAGAATTTCATAATAACGCATTTACCCGCAATGTCAGTAAAAGCTAATAGGTAACTTTATATAGAGTTCAGAGTTATCCACTACTTGTGTAAATTCGCGCTTTTAAGTCGTGCCTCCTGATATCCTTGTATTTTGAGGTTATTTTGTGTAATAGATAAATTTTCGTTGGTGATTACTCTGTTAAATATAAGCAAAAGGTAAGTCGTACCTATTATTTTCATTTTTAGTTTGCCGAGCTTGCAATATTGTTAAAACATTGCTGTACTCAGTTGAGTACACTGGGCAAGAGTATAAGCAGCTGTTCTGTTTTCAGATTTCTGATAAAGGACTCTAATAGACCATCAATATTGACTTCTCTTTTTTATGGCCGTAATAAATTGCCTAATTTAACTGCAGCAGCTGATTTTGCTGCAATAATATTGACATTGTGAACCTACCACCAAATCCTGACCCACTGACAGACGAAGAAGATCTGGGTGAAGAGGTTATAGATTCTGGGGACCTACCTTGTGATGTTCGTGGCAATTTATAAGTTTTCGTCCACCCTTCAGACAATGTAACGGATAATTGGTTCGAGCTCGGAATCTGAATGGGACGACAGTGACAATGAGACATTGTGTGCTAAAAGAATCAAGTTGTATGCCAAACAAACAAACATCATAAAGTCTCGAAAGAAGGATCCAAATTTCTTTCCACAAAACTGGAGAAAAGGCGACGCTAATTATAGCGGTTGGCAGGCGATGTCCAATAATGATGCTTCTGGAAGAGCTGAACGCGTTACTGAGGAACTAAAAAACCTTAGCCCAAAAGATATATTTAAAAAATTGGTTGACGTAAAAATTGTTCAACATATTTTAGATCAGACCATACTTTATCCCCGCCAGAAAATAATCATGTATTTTCTCTGACCAATGAAGAACTAAAAAAACTTTTTTGGGATACTCATTTTAACTAGCTATCGTAGATTGCCTAGAGAGCGTGTTGGTCACTTGATGAGGACCTTTATGTAGACATTGTTTCCAAATACGTGTCTAGAAATAAAAAAATATTTGCATGTAAATAACCACGCACAAATAAATGATGATAGAATGTAGTCAGGTCGCTTATAGATATGCTAAATGAAAACTTTCAACAATGGGGTATTTTCGATAAAACATTGTCAATAGACGAAGCAGTGGTCAAGTACTATGATCACCATTCGGCAAAGCAATTTATTAGAGGTAAACCTTGTAGATTTGGTTTTAAAACTTGGTCTCTTTGTAGTTCAAATGGATATTGCTACGTTATACATACTGTGGAAAAACCAACAATAATGATATTCAACTTTCACTTGACTCCAAAGTTGTATTGTCTCTATTACAGTGTGTTGCTGTACCCAACGATCGTATCGGCTTTTTACTAGTACATCCTTGCTAAGTAATTTGAGAGTCCAAGGATTTAGGACAACAAGTACTTTAAGGCAGAATAGAACAGAAAAGTGTCCATTGCCAACAGTCAAAGAGATGGAAAAATTGCAGAGAGCTCATTAGCGACCAAGAATGAAATTCTTTTGATATGTTGGCGTAACAACAGTGTGTGCACGATAGCTACAAACTTGACAGTGTGGCACCTAAATAGAAAGTAAAGCCGGTGGTCCAAGGAGAAAAAAGGAAAGATCGATCTGGAACAGCCAAATGAATTTAGATCATATAACCAAGGAATGGGCGGAGTTGATTCAAGCGACCAAGGTGTCAATAATTGCCGAATTGCAATTAGAGGGAAAATGGTATTTGGTACTGATTACTTCTATGCTAAACGTTGCATTAGTCAACGCTTGGAAACTTCATCAGTTGGTTTCTGAAGACAAGATGAATATCCTTTTATTTACAAGAAATATTACTCGATATTATCGCAGATTTTCAACAAAGAAAAATAAAAAATCGAGAAATAGTGCTAGTGTTTCTCCAGATATAGTTCATGATTCTAGTGGTCATTATCCCCAAAATACCCCAAATCAACTTCGTTGTTAATTATGGCATGCACGAGTAAGATGTCGAATCAAAAAGTGTGTTATCATTATCACCCTGTGTGTTCAAAAGCAATGCTTTGAGTACACCTTTCTAACTTTTTTCTCAATTATTTTTTTTTGTGTTTTTTCTTTAATATGTACTTCATGAATGTATTTTAGCTATTTTTTATTAAAAATTTTAAAAGTTTTAAGCTAGTATTATTTTGACCGTTAATGGGTTAAATTCATTATGGACAATACTAGTACCGTAAGTATTCAGGAAAATTGTTTGGCTATAGGTTTAATAACATTTTTATTGTAAAGATATACAGGATGCTAAAAAGCAGTGGAAAAATTTGGATAACATTTATTTAAGGTTAATTTCCTTATTTTAACTGGAACTCCCTGTACATAATAACATAGATTCTATCTTAATATCTGTTAGGGTTCCCTGTACCAATTTTCTAGTATTTTTCGACTAATGTTTTTGAGTGTGGATTTAATTCCTTATTTCACGATATGTTAACCTAACTCCGAATCATTATGTGCAGAATGTTCCATTGTAATATAAGGAAATTAGCCTTAAATGAATGTTACCAGTTTTGTACACTACTTTTTTAGCACGCTGTATGTTTTTACATTAAACATTTTATTTTCATTATCATCCAACCGTTTTCCTAAATAGCCATGGTGTTAAACTTGTCTACGGTATATGTAAAGAACAAAGAAAAGGAGAATGTTTTATCCCTTTAATTGCGATTTTAAAGTTTTACATACAAGGAATGTGCTGCCCCACTCTGTGTACCTAATTGTGTATTCGGAACGCGTAGGGGGAATACTAAGTCAAGATTATTATGTCAAAATATTTTTTATTTAGAAACCAAAACCATGTTTAACGTATGATGCAAAAATGATCTATTCACATTTACAGTTTCATGAAGATCCGAAGCCTTTTAGTTCATATGGCGGACGTAAAAATAACCCACTTGTGTAAGCAAAATGACCAAAATTAAAAGAGCAGTATATAGCTATATGCAATAACTGTATTTATTAAAAATTTAACACGTATTTAAATTCAAGTATTTCGTTTCGATTTCGGGGTGACTTGGTTTCTTATCTGAAACTGAGTATTGTCAGAATAAGAGTATATAGGGACTCAACGTAATATAATAAAAAATGATGTACCTTCTTTCTGCTCATCTCGTTCTGACGTTGTTACGAATAGTGGGGAGCTTTTCCGGTCAATTCCTTTTTGGAGGATTGGATCGTTAATGTTGTTGCAGCAACCTTCGCACTGTTGCAAAATCTGTTTGCAAGACAGTCCTGCTCTTCGACACTTTCTTGCATTTACGCAATATTAATCGTAGCAGATTATGGGAAGTAGGGGACTCCAGTGTAGTAATCGGACCGCTCTTGCTCAACTTTCGGTTCTCCGGCTATATGGTCATGTTTTTGTATTCCCAAACCATTGCGGTACTACTGCTGGAATAGTGCTGGCGAGCTGGCAGTAGGGAGAATAGTAACCATACTTTCAGATAGCTTATACGCTGTTATCATATATTGTTGGTATTTCAGCTTGTTAAGATTTGTGGTTCGACAGTTACCATCATACAATATAGTGAGGAATATTTCCTAGCATTTTCTTCATTGGCTTCGAGGTTTTTGAATTATGATATGTGCCAGAATCTGTCCGGTTCTAAAACCAGGTGATCCAACTGATATATCGAACTAAGCATTCTTTTCATCTTTCTCTAAGGTGTTTGAAATAATTATGTTCAACTTCATTTACAAATCAGTTAAAAATTATATTTCTATCAACATGGTTTCATGCAATGCAGGTCAACATTAACCAATCTCTCATTTTTTTCTGAATATACGTCACGTGTGTTAGATAATCACGGTCAAGTCGATGTCATCTACACTGACTTCTGCAAAGCGTTTGACACTATTGATCATTACCTATTGATTAAACTAAACAACTTCAGTTTTAGTGAATCTTTAACACTATTATTTTCGTCTTATCTATGCAACCGCTCCCAGTATGTTGACTATAACAGCTATACATTCGACCACTTCATTGTTATGTCTGGGGTACCTCAGGGATCTAACCTAGGTCCACTTCTATTCGTTATATTTATCAATAATATTACTACTGCAATTTCATGTAAATGCTTGTTATTTGCGGATGACATGAAAATCTTTTCTCAAATGTCCTCTTTAGATGATTGTTTGAATCTACAGCAGCAATTAAACTGTATTGATAGTTGGTACTCATTAAATAAATTAAAACTAAATATCAACTAATGCAAAATTCTATCTTTTTTTCGAAAACGAAATATAGTTTATCACAACTATTCCATTAACTCTTTTCCTTTACATCGTGTTACAATCAAGAAAGATTTAGGTGTCGTGTTTGATCAGAACTTGAGTTTCTCGGATGAGATTCACTCCATATGTGCGTCATCTTCTAAAGCACTAGGTTTTCTACGTAATAGTAAATCGTTCAAAAATATTAACACAATGTTTGCATTATACTTCACCCTGGCGAGACCTAAGTTGGAGTACTGTGATATTATCTGGTACCCAATTTACAACAATCATATAAATTCTATAGAACGAATTCAAAGGAAGTTTTTAAAATACGTATCGTTTAGGCTAGATGGAATATACCCAAACACGGGATATCCAAATGAGCAACTGCTTTCTCGGTTCAACTTGCCGTCCCTTGTAGTAAGACGCATTTGTAACAGTCTCAAGTTCCCACCTTGTGTCTGATAAAGGCTTGATAGTGAGCTTTAATTTGTCTTTGATTAATTCCTAGCGTTTGCTGGAACTTGAAAAAGCAATCAATTTTCTGAATAAAACCAAAAAATATTTTAGAAAAATTGGCTGCATCTTCCAATAGCAGCTTCCAGGTGTAACAACCGCAGTGTGTGAGTAATGCCCTGGGATTAATGTTTAAAATTCGAGTTTTAACTCCACTATATACACCTGTCATATTTGCGCCATTGTCATATCCTTGGTCACGACAATTTAGAATATTTAAGTCAATTTTTCGAGCTCTTCCAATGTTGCATTAGTTAAATATTCTCCAGTCGTCTCATTGAGAGCAGGAAATCAGATAAAGTGTACTTCTATTGCACCGGCTTATATTAACGGACATTTGTTCAACTTTACTTTAGTGCAGTCCAGCAAAAAATAATAATATTTTTCCTCTTTTATCCTACGAATCACTTCATCGATAACCGTTTATGACATCAATGTGATCGGTTCATTTTGAATACTGTGGCTTAGATAATGGTGTTTAAGTTGATTGCCGCTGATGCCTTTCATGTGTTCCCGTAGCGTAGGATCAAATTTAGATATTAATTTAAATAAGTCTATGAAGTTACCAGAATTCGTGGTAGAGTCCTTTGTCTTGAGAGATTCCCTGTGACCTCTAAACGTCAGATTATGGGAGGCTAAGTAATTAATGATATCAATTAATCTCTCAAACAAATATGTGCCAATGTTTTTGACATTCACGAATTAGCCTTTCGTTTTCTTGGTCAATCGTTTTTCCGTGTTTTACTCCTCTCTGTAATGTTAAAAATTGGAACATAAAGGCCTTATGTTCTTTTGAACTTTCATGACTATGTAAAATATTGCTTAAGTGTTTCCAGACACAGCACCCTCCCTGTACCACTTGAGTTTGTGAATTTCCAAATAGTTTACATGAAAAACAGAAGACTTTATTTTGTGAATTTGAATAAACCAACCAGCGACTATGTTGATTTTCGCCATTATTTAACTTTTTTTGAGAAATGAAAATTAGAAAAGTGTCTATGATCTTCATCTTTAGGATAATTTTCATCACTGATGCACGGGGCCGCATTGAACCATATCATGACGCTGAGAATCCGTTATGGAAAACGTTTACATCTCCGGATCTGAGTTAATAATAATAAACATGAAAATGTAAACTTTCACCATTATCACACATAATAGAATACTTAACTTTTTTGGTTTTTTTAATGGTGTATTTCAAATTATACACTCTGAACGTTTCGATAACACTTACAGTTATCTTCGTCAGTAGTAATATCTATTAAAATTGTTAAAGATGTAAACAATGTTGTATGTTTAACTACATCTCTGTTGTCACTGGTATCTGGCGGACAATCTATTTCAATCTGGTCTTTGTGATCGTGAATTATATTGCTCAACGTCAACACAGGGATTTTAGTGCCAGGTTCTGATTGGCTAGGGTTTGATTCAATCTCTTTTTTCGATTGACATTTAGTATCGGTAATCTGTGCATCAGGAGTACTTTTCGAATTCAATAGAGTCTCGGACGTGGATCTAAGTTGTTCAGAAGGTGAAGAAAGCAATTCATATGGTTACGACTTGCAAGATGAAGATTTATTGAGAAACTTTATCATACTTGAACTTAAAACCTGATGTGACAAATCTTTTTCAGCTTTCCTTTTTCTCCTTGAAGACCCAAGATTCCCATTTTCTTCTCTTTTGGGACCTCGGTCCTGATATGTTAAGAAAAGGTAAACAACCTGAAAAAAAAATAACAATATTAACACTTGTCCAATACTTATCGTAAAACTCAAATAATGGAATTTAAAAGATAATGAATACACGGTGTAAATCAAATACCACCCTGTAACTTTTAAACGGGTTGTTAGATTTTGTTCAAGTTTTGAAGGGTTATATTAGAATCAGTTTTGGGATTTTTTTTTTCATAACAAAACAATATGATCGGCTTCCGGTTTCACCGAAAATGACACAAAAGCTGAAAATTTAAATGGAACAACCTGTATATTTTTACGTTTGGATTCTATGGCTTCAAATACATACAGTTCATCTGCCAAATGTCAAATCAACCGCCATTTTACTTTGACAGAGTCGGCTTCAGGAGCATATTGTGTTAATAAAAATTAGAAAATTAAAAATTACTGCTTTATTTAGGAACTAAGGAAATTACTATGCATATCGTTTTACTAGTACTGAAAGAGCTATTTAATATACAGGGTGGTCCATGTATGTTTCTATTAGGAACAGTGAATTTTAATTAAAAACCCGTAATTTTTAAATTTGATCATTAACATACTTCACAAAAATTAATTATTAGGAAAAATAATTTGGATGGGTACGTCAATTATCTATGATTTAGATGAAGTCATAATGATGTAAAATTAAATAATTTTTTAAAAAATAAAATTAAAATGGCGCCTGAGTTGACATTTGACAGATGGACTGTATGTATTTGAAGCCCTAGAATCCAAACATGTAAACATATACAGAGTGTTTCATTTAAATTTTCAGCTTTTGCGGCATTTCCGCTGAAATCTGAAGTCGGCCATATTGTTTTTGTTTTTTTTTATGTAAAAAATCTCAAACTGGCACTAATGTAACCCACCAAAATTTGAATAAAATCTAACGACCTGCCAAGTTACAGGGGTGCCCCCTATTTGATTTACACTCGGTATACAAGTAAAATAATTTAATACCGCGGTATTTTAAAAAGAAAATAAAAATGTACCTAGGTAATTAATAATCACCTTATTTATACCTAATAACACAACACCAGCGTTGGCATACGACTACAAGAATATTATCTATGTTAAATCACGATTTTCAACTTGAACTTTTTAAAAAAAAATATTTTAAAATTAAACAGACAAACTGTTATGAACAAAATCAAAATTACAACTAAACTTAAATTACTACAATGCTACTATTTTATATCCAAAAACTTACTAACTAAGCAGTCTTAAAACCCTGAACGCAACGTAAGCAGTCTTGTGACCATGAAACGTCCTTATTGTCACATTTATGGTGACACTTATATGTTGAATTGCGCGTAGTCACTGATATAACATCTATTTATATAAAAAGTAGGTATTAATCGTTTTCACACAATGATGTACACATGGGCGCAAAACTGCGGCCAATAACGTAATTACACAGAATGGAAAATCTGCCCGGTATCTTCGAGTACGAAGGGAATTTCCCGCGATAGCAACGCAGTACTATAGTGAGCTAATGAAGTTAAATAAGATGAGCGATTATCGACTGTCATTATCGTTAACATTTTTTTTAAATGCCACTAGGTGACAGGGACAATAATATAACAAGGAAAACAATCATTTGTTTTTCAAGTACAAATTTGACGTACATTTTTTTGTTGCCCTGCTTTGGTTTGGCCTCAAAGCTTTATGCTTTGAGGCGCGGGGCCCCTTTAGCTGCGAGGCCGTAAGCGATGCACGCCTTACGCCGCCTCTACCTACAATGGCGGCCGTTCAATTGTGAAAATCATCAAAAATTTACTCCAGTAAAAGAACTATTAAACATTGTTTTATAATCAATCAAATCAAATTAAGTTGTAACTCTAATTTTTCTGCGTATGTCAAAACATTTTGCCTTTTTTGGGTTTCATATTGAAGTTTATGTTTTTGCCAGTTAGACTTAATAAATTATTTTGATTAAATCCTACACTGTCAGCTTTTTGTGTTGCAACTGTCTTGCATTCTTTTGGGACACGCGGATCAATTTTAAGTTGTACCTTTAACTCTTCTGTATATGTCATCGTTTTTATAATATCGAGTGCCTCGCCTTTGGTGGACCATCCTATATAAGGCAGTACTTACTAAATTCTTGTCTGGCGATAAAGGAATTCTTAATAATTCATTCATTTACTAAAATGCAATACCTAATTGTCTAGGTCTCGGCAATTTAATAATGGAAGGCGGGATATTTTTGGGTCCGCTGATTTAAATTTATTTATTATGGACGCCATATTGAAATTTTTTTTGTCACTTTTGATCAATTTAAAAAATTATTTTGATTAAATCCCATTGTCACAACTTCTTAATGTAAACTTATAGTTTCAGCATGTTAATCTTTCTGACTATACAACTTAATCACTATATGTAAGGTGTGCCACAAAAAATTATAGCTATATTGTATTTTTTAGGACACCTGGTATTTCATTTAAATTAATTTTAAATTGTAGCTCTAATTTCTCCGCACATGTGTATGTCATAAAACTAAACGAAAATACTTCGTCGTTTTTATATCAAGCCTGCCTGTCCTATGATGACCACCCTATATAAGATTGAATACCGGCGATGAGTTTTTAATTAAATGTGTGCAATTCCTTGATTTATGAAAATGCAACACCTACCTAAATGCCTAGGTCTCGGTAACTTGATAATGGAAGACATGATAATCTTACGGTCGGCTAATTTAAATTGATTTTTTTTTTTTTTTTGAAAGGCGTGTAGAAATGTTTTTTTTTTGTCAGTTTAACTTAAATTAATATATTATTTTGATTAATTTCCATATTTTCGTCATTTTATGCTGTTGGGTATTATTATATTTAATGTACAGCATTTGCACTGGATTTTGAAATAAAATTTTAACCCTAGGATGTACAACATGGGCCTGACAGGCCCGTTGATGGTGTTGTCTTATAACTCTGAAATTCATTTACTCAGGAAATTGTACTTTTAGGAATGCCTTGTAGGTTATACATTTTATACCAACAGACTTAAATGTGAAACAGATATTTCAAAAACAAATTTGTTTGACTGTTACCCTGTGTTTACAGAACACGGGCTCCTGAGGCCCATTCTGTTTTTAAACAGGTATGTGCTTGTTGGCCGTAAAAATAGTTTCTCCCGATACGTCTGAACTTGTATACGTGTTAGTGGCTTCGTATAAACCTGTATTTGTAGGTTGCGGCTCGCATAATTAGAATGATATATAAGCGCAATTCCCAACAGATGTATTTAGTTGCTCTCAGATAAGCGTTTATGTTACAACTAGAATGGCGTCGCGTAGACAAAAACATAGTGTAAGAGTTGGTGATGATAAATTTGAAGAAACTGCTTTAGCATGGGCCAATGAATCAAATGAGGAGCCATCCGATGAAAGCGAAGTTGAATCAGAAGATAATATAAACGTTGACGATGATTTCAGAGAAGATTTTGATAATTATTCAAGCGCTAGTGATGATCCTGATGGTGATTAGTTAAACGATCCTCTTAGCACATCCACAGCTGACAATTCGGCAGTTTCTCGATCATCTAATTGTTATATTGCTCCGAGTGGTTTAGAATGGAATGCAGATCAGCCAGCAGCAAGCAAAATACAGAAACACAATATTATCCGTCGAGCTCCTGGTATGAAAGCACATGTGTTCTACACCAAAAGAAGCGTTTCAGCTGTTTATGACTAATCAAATTTTACAAGAAATAGTAAATTGTATGAATTTAGAAGTGAAACGAGTGTGTCAACAAATCAAAGGATTGGAGAATGTTGATTTACAAGAACTTCATGCTTTTCTCGGCTTACTTATTCATGCAGGAGTAGAACGAAGTTGGGACGTAGCTGTGGGGGAACTATTTTCCCAAGAATTTGCCAATCCCGTATATCGAGCAACTATGGCAGTTTCTAGATGCGAAGAAATAAGGAGGTATGTAAGGTTGGTGATAAGAGAACTCGCAAGATACGTCTAGAAACTGACAAATTAGCGATGATAGCTTATATCTGGCATCTTTTCATTGAACAGTGTCAGGCGTGTATTTTTCCTGATCAAAACGTGACAATCGATGAGCAGCTTGTTGGTTATCGAGGTCGATGCAAATTGATACAATATATGCCCAGCAAACCTGCCAAATACGGCTTTAAGGTATTTTGGTTGTGTGAATCCAGCTCGGGATATGCTATCGATGGCATGATTTATGCGAGACGACAACCTGGTGAACCGCCGCTTATGAATTTAGGACTTGAAGTTGTTCAAACATTAGTGAGTAGTGTTCATAATTCCGGGCTAAACCTTACGATAGATAATTTCTTTACAGGCGTTCCACTAGCTATATATCTGCTGGATAAGGGCATTACAGTTGTTGGTACACTAAGGCAAAACAAACGAGACATTCCAAAAGAACTAAAATCGTCTAGAGATCGTCCAGTATGTTTTTCGAACTTTTGTTTTAGAAACAATGTTACTATGGTAAGTTAAGTGCATAAGAAAAATAAATGCGTACTTTTACTAAGTAGCATGCATCACGATACCTCTGTCAGAGACAGTTGCAAGAACAAACGAGAGATAATTTTGCATTATAATCAAACGAAAGGTGGAGTAGATGTCATGGATCAGATGGTAACAACATATACTTGCAAGAGACAAACTAAACGTTGGCCATTAGCATTTTTTTTTCAACATTGTGTCAGCTCTCAACGCATATATAGTTTTTTTCCAAAGAACTACAACCAAGGCATGACTCACAAACTGAGATTATTTCTGAAAGATTTGGCCAAGGACCTGGTGTTGCCACATATGCAGAGGAGGTCTACAAATCCCAAACTACGAAAAAGTGTTTTAGAAACAATGAAGCATTTTGTTGACATTCCTGGTCCTTCGCGAGTTCAACAAGTAACTGAGTTCAAGAGAAAAAGATGTTCATTATGTCCAACCAGTATTAACCGTAAAAGCAAATTAATTTGTGACACATGCAAAAACAACATTTGTAATGAAAATAAACACAGTGTTATGAGTATGCACCAACAAAACTAATTTTTTTTGTGGATTTAACATTTTTTTCGTTATTTTATATTTTTGTAAACATACAGGGGTCCGCCTTTGGGAGCTGATCCTATGAGTATCTGCTAAACCAAACTTACTATAATTTTGAAAATTTGGTGACAGGATAATGATGTTAGGGCTAACTCATCTAAAATATTTTCACGTTCGTACCACTTCCGGTTATACCGCTTATTTTAAATGAAACACCCCGTATATTAATACATTTTTGGATTCTATGTCGAATTTTAAGGTAAGTTTGTTAAATGAACTAGATACAAAATTTCAGTCGTTTAAAAAAAACGTTTTTCTAAAAAAATTGACCGATGCGGTCTTAGTAATAACTCGTTAATTGTTCTGTTCCTGTCAAACAATTTGAATAAAACTTTGAGGTGTTGTAGGCAAAGGTTTATTGCAACAGTCTGCAAAAAATGACATTTGTATTTTTCATAAAAATAAAATTATGAATGTCTAAACTTGACTATCAAAAATGCAAGTTACTCAAAAAATCAAATGGAAACCCTATTTTTTATTACTCAGATCGATTTAACGTCAAAAATTAAGGTAAGTTTGTTTAAAACTTTATTTGCCTAAACGTAACAGTTTTGTGCAATTCGGAATAACGAAATCTTTGACGTGTATTTTTACAACGGAAATTTGATAGGTTTAAAATAGTTGATTGTTGCGATTTATGATTACAAATTTAATTTCTATGAGAAAATTATCTTGAGATATTAAACACTCGAATTCAACCCCGATTAAATCTAGAAAGGGAAAATTTATTGTACCAACAAGACGGTGCGCCCGCTCACAACACCAACGCTGTTTCCATGAAACTTTCCATGGCCACGTTGGCCACCTGATCTTACACCAATGGATTTTTATCTTTGGGGTCGAATTAAAAATATTGTTTATGGTACACCACTAACGACTAAAGAAGATTGCATTGCAAGAGTGCAAAATGCCTTCAATTCTCTTTCTCCACAAGAAATTCAAAGGGCTACAAATGAAGCCGTTATAAGACGGGTTCAACAATGTCTTGCGTCTAACGGGCAACATTTTGTACATTTATTGTAAATTAATTTACATTTGATCACGAACAAGAAATACTAAATAAGCGACTTTATCGTGTAAGAATGCACTGATAAGTATGTGTTACTACCTCCGCAGTAAAAAGTAGTTTTTTTCGATTTACTAATAAAGTATGAAAATATTTTAGATGAGTTAGCCCTAACATCATTATCCTGTCACCAAATTTTCAAAATTATAGTAAGTTTGGTTTAGCAGATACTCATAGGATCAGCTCCCAAAGGCGGACCCTGTATAGTTCAATAAATAACTTTATTATAACTATTACGTACAATTTACTACAATATAATTCGAATATTGCTTATATTTACATCTACTAAAGGAACGGGCCTCCCAGGGCCCATGTTGTGCAAAGTCGTATATCGAATATGTTCTGCATCCTAGGGTTAATTAAATTCAATATTGTATTTACTTTTACAAACTACCAGTTGTGCATTCTTGAGAGATTTTTTTCTCTTTCTAACTAGAAGCAGTTTAATATGCCTCCCACAAGAATACAAGTTCGCCTTCGTTGAGCAACCATTTAAAGTTATAAAGAGTAATTTATACAATTTTTGGAATTTGTGTATAGAATAAAAACTTAGAATTTGGTTTTTGCATCTTAAAGGTGTCATTGAAAATCAAATATCCCTAAAATTAGTAGATAAATGCGTGAAAACTATTCAGAAGTGTCACAAAATCCTACATGTCGTACCTCCTATATTGAACAATAAAGACTGTATGATGAGAGCAATCTTCTGAAAAAAATTATAATCCGTGAATTATTTCTCATTAAATTTGCAGCACTAGAAATACTTATCTTTTGTGTTTATTTATAAATTATGAATGTAAATCGTAAAAGCATTCATTTTCTAGTTACTCTGATCCCTGGTATTTTTGAATATAATTAACAGCATCCGTATCAAGTTAGAAATAAAGACTTTTTTTGGAATTTATACCAGATGCTGTAGAAGCTTTTCTAATTGTGACTTTTGCATCGTTAAAAATTTAAATAAATTACAGAAATGCCAAGGTCCAGTTAACTGAATTTTTATCATTCGGCATTAAAATAATTATTTTTTTAACCAAATTAATCTAAACAAAAGTTTTAATATAATTAACGTAGATTTAATTGAATACAAAATGATGTCTATTGACCCAATATGATGGGTTACAAATATCTCTACACGGCGCCATTTAATTTTTATTGTTATAAATTTGATATTTGGATTGAAGTTTATCTGGTTGAGGTCGATTTTTTGCAATAAAACAATTAAATATTACGTCTAGTTTGACTCGAATTAGACATATAATGACGGCGCAAAATTTTAAATAAGGCGTGGTAATACTTTTTAAATTTTAAACTTATTCTCATTTAAAATCTTCCAGAAAATTAAAAAAAAAAGTTGCAGAACAGAAACTGTATAATGTATCCTAATGTGTGGTAAATAAAAACTTTCAAAACGAAGATTGAGATAAGTCTAATTTAATGTTTGCAATCAAATTTACGTTTCGGAAAAAATTTCCTGGTTGCTTGACCAATTTTAATATTTTTTATTTTTTTATGTTTTTTCTTAGATAGTCAGCACTTCAAAATGTTTTATCTCATCCCGTTTTGGAGATTACGGCCATTTTTGTTTGGCCATGCAGGCTAATTTTGACCGTTACAGTCATTAGCGATAAGTTATATATCTCCAGACTGGTTAATTCTACAGTAATGGGATTTATACTATTTTTTTTAGAAAACTCGATTCTACAATTTAGGTCCTTGCTGCTCATAAACATAAATAGCTCAAAAATACAACTTCAAATTCGATTTTTTAAGGCTGAAAGTTTCAATGAAAATAAAATACCCAAGCCAATATTTGTATGACTATAATAAAAGAAGGCTAAAATACGCCTCCCTCAATTTTCTATAATTTTTCAAAAAACGTCATTTTGAAATTTCTTGAAATTTTGAGGCTTAATATCTCTGGTGCGGCAAAATATAAACATCTGAATTTTTTCACAAGATGCGCCTTTATGATAGTAAACTACTGTAAAAGTTTCAATCTTTGTATTTGATCCTGGACCAAGTTATGACTTTTTAAAGTTCAATAAAAATACGCATTTCAGTGTAAATTATAAACAAATACAAGAATGATAAGTGTGCAAAATAAATATTCCTATTGTTAAACAGTATAGTATTCTAACAAATGAGAGTTAATTTTAAAATTAGTTAATGGTTTTAAAAAAAGGATAGAGATAGAAGGTTCTTGTCCTAACAGTCAGAGTATGTGTCATTCATGCTGGACAGGTGTCTGCCTGATAGTGACACTTATCTGCTCATGGAAGTTCAGTCAGTGCCACAGTCTGTTAGAGTGCAGATAATTTTCTAATGTGTTGTGTCTTCTGTTAATTCAAATTTATTTTATTAATTATTTCTTCATTATATAATTTTACTGTGAGTATTTGTTATTATTTATCTTAAAATGGATGATCTGTGTTTTGTTGCACAATTAATTAATGAACATTTCCATAAATCAAGTTAAGGTTTAGTGTCTAAAAAAATTAAAACATATCAATGAGTTTGATGATGTTGAACAAAAACTTTTAAAATTCAGAGTGAGTAATGATATTATTTCAATTTGTGAGTACCACGAAAAAAAATCTTCTAGTATAATCACCTTTTTGGGAAATCCTGTTTGGTTCCTTTTAAAGTGCACAAGAAACGAATCACTTCTGATTTGAGAAAGATTAAATTAGAATAGTTGTTGTTATTGAAAGCTCATGAAATAGTGATAAATTAGTCCCCGGACAGTCCCTTCGTCGAAACTTATGAAAAACTATTTGTTTTAGACACAAAATCTAAAGTCACCTGTGATACTAATTGTTTGGATAATTACGTTCTTCTTGAGGAAATCCAAAGAGAAAGTAAATTCTGCTTGTTCTTTGTTAGGACTATCCCCAGCTTGCAAAATAAGGAAGTTAACTTCCGAGGAGAGGCATACTGAAAATAATACTGTTCCTGAACAACAAGGTGTGTTAGGTTCAAAATATTCTAATTTAATTGAAAAATTAAAAGAAAAGTGTTTAATAGCTTCTAAGGAGAAAAAAGTGAAAATCATAAGCTTGCTTTCTAGTTCATGGCCAAAAGAAAATATTGCTCGAGAATTCCTGATGAAAGGCATTTTGCCTTCATTGCGGAAAAAGAAAGGAGTCTCCATTAGTGAAGAACCTGTGGAGAGAGTAAAAATGTTTTTTGAAATTGCAAAAAACTCTTAAAAAAATTTTTTTTGGCTTATAAGCAATTTAAAATTTATAAAATTTTAAAAAGGATCACATGGTCGGCATGTTTGTGACGTCATAATGTTAAATTAATTCTCAACAATACAGTATCAACGGTTTCTACATGTAAACTGACCAAAAATATCCGAAATTTAGTACAAAATTATTTATAATAGCATGTTTAGTCATGTGTGATAAAGTTTACGGGTAGGTTGACAACTAAACTTGTGCGGTACTACAACTTTAATTTTTGCTCTACTTCCCACTGTAGTATAGTAAATATAATTCTCCATGTCTTCTTTCGGCTAAAAAAACCATCAAATCATGAGATTTATTTAAATGACATTATAACAACGAAAGAACCACCATTATATACACTTTTAAAATTTCAATTTCGTATAGTATACGTGTGTAAATAATTATTATTAATTACTATATTATTATAAAAGCACGACAACCTTTAAGGTTTGACATTTTTGATATATTTATTAATATATTGATGATAATAAAAAGATGTAATCGATTAAAAGTCAATACATTGTATCAGCTGTATGCTACGATGAGTAGCGCGTGTGACGTCACACGCGGCTCTGGTTTGTTCGGGAACTTTCGGCGTGTTTCCGGTACTAGGTTCAATAATGTATTTTTATTGTAATATAACTTTTGAATTGGAGCGAAAAAAAATTAAAAATAGTTTTGTTATATTTATTACAAAAATTTTTTTCCCAAAAACCCAATTAATGGAAAAAAGAAGTAAAACAAAAACGTTTAGTTCTTTGCAATCTCAATGAATTATATGCAGCGTTTAAAAAATCACATCCAGAATGTCAAATAGGCAGGTCCAAGTGTCGTGAACTGCGCCCAAAGTGGTGTATCCGGTACGAGCTTCAGGTACCCACACTGTGTGCGTGTGTGTACATTATCAAAATGTGAAATTAATGATCAATTGTGCAAAGCTGAATGTTGACTATGAGGAATTGATTGATTTCTGAATATGTGACATAAACAATTGTGATTGTACGATGGGTTTGTGTGATAGTTGCCCTGGAAAAGAAACTGTACTAGAATTGTTTAGGGATTCGGAAGAGGATCTTCCAGATCATATTGAGTTTAAGCAGTAGGTCACGACTGATAGGGCAGAGATGGTCACTATTATTAAATCTCAAAAAGAATATTTTGAATCGCTAGTTGAAAAGTTAGACAATCTGAAGAGTCGCCATTACATTTCTAAAATTCAAGGGCAGTTTTTGAAGAATAAGAAAGAAAACCTTTTTGAATCAGAATGTATAGTTTTAGCAACTTTGCAGAAAATTTGACCTACATTATCCAGGATGAAAGACAAGGTTGCCATTGGGTAAATGAGCAAGCAGCAGTGCATCCCTCTGTTATATATTTTAAGAACAAAGATGGTAAGGTAAAAAGTCATTCGATTTGTGTGTTTTAAGTGACTATTTGGAGCACAATACGACTGTTGTACAGGGTGTTCCACGTAAAATGTCCCTGTCTTATCTCAGAATCTAACAGATAAAAAAAAAGTTTTATATAAAAGTTGTTTGGATTTATTAAAATTTTTAAATTATTTACTTTTTATATATACAGGGTGTCCCAGTAAGTCGGAATCGATGTCGACTCGAAAAATTTAAATAGAACACTCTGTATTTTATTACATATTTGGATTTTCCGCAAGAAAGTGATTTAAAAAAATCGAAGTTTTTTCATTCAAGAAATTTTCGATTCACCCAGTATTAAAATAGAAGTTTCTAACGATTTGGATCATTTATCACAACCTTTGTGATTTGAAATATATATAATTTACCTAATTTTTCATTGTTTTTTTGTATATTGCAATAAGTTTTTTAATAGGGTAATTTTGTGATAAAAATAGCATAACGTCATTTTACTCCGAAACTATGCAAAATTTTAAAAAAGGTTTTAGATAAAAGTCTCTCGCTTTCTTGAGGAAAATCCAAATATGTAATAAAATACAGAGTGTTCCATTTAAATGTTTCGAGTTGACATCGATTCCGATTTACTGGAACACCATGCCTTTCAAACCAAAGTAATTCACTATATTAAGAACAACCTGCCTAAAGTAGAAAAGTTGTTTTACTTTTCAGATGGCAGTGGAAGCCAGTATAAAAATAGGTATAATTTCTCAAACATTTGCAATCACAAGAAAGATTTTGATCTGGAGGTTGAATAGCATTTCTTTGTCTCTTGTCACGGAAAAAACGCCTGTGACGGAGTGGGGGGAGAACAAAACGAGAAGTGATGAAGGCTAGTTTACAATGAACAACTTTCGACCAAATCGTAAATGTAGACCTGATGTTGGCCTTCTGCAAGGAAAATATTACAGGCTTAACTTATTTCCTTGTTAAAGAGGAGGATATTATTACACACAAGAAAAAGCTTAGACCAAGATTTTAAAATACATTGAGAGTCAAAGGAACGAGAAAGTTCCATAGCTGTTGGAGAAAACACAATTAGGTGCTATACAACTTCAGAAACTGCCAAATACGAGGATCACTGCATCGCTAAAATCGTACCTTTAAGTCTCGAAGTTAATGACACGATTGCCTGTATATATGATGGACAATGGTGGTTAGCTCAGATCGAGCAAATGAGCCTAGAACATAATGATGTCTGTGTCCACTTTATCACCCTGCAAGACCACGCATGTCTTTCAAGGAGTCGGCAAGTGATCGAGTGTGAATACCGATTTCAAACATTTTAAGAAAATTGACGGCGCTAGAACTTACAGCAGTGACAGAGGAAGATCATACACTATCTTTCAAAATCTTTCAGAAGAAATAAGTATGCTTCTAAATGGACATTTATTGTAAAGAAAACAATTAAGAACATTATATATGTGAACTTCAGTGATTCTTGTTGTTTATGGTGAACAAGTACACATTCTTTCTTTAAATGTGAGGTTTTGTTAAACTTTAAAAATTCATAACTTGGATCAGGATCACATACTAAGATTGCAACTTTTACAGTAGTTTACTATTATAAAGTTGCATCTTGTGTAAAAAAATTCAGATTTTTATATTTTGCCCCACCAGAGTTGTTAAGCCTCAAAATTTCAAAATTAAGTTTTTGGAAAATTATAGAAAATTGAGGGAGACATATTTTAGCCTTCTTTCTCTAAAATTGGTAAGTATCCTATTACAACTTATAGTCATGCAAATATTAGCTTGGATATTTTATTCTTTCATTGAAATTTTCAGCCTTAAAAAGTCGAATTTGTTCAAATTTGATCATGATCTTTTGTTGTATTTTTGAGCTATTTACGTCAGATTAACACTTAAGCTGTAAGGACCTAAATTGTAGAATGGGCTTTTCTAAAAAGAAGAGTATAAATCCCATTACTGTAGTAGCATTAACCAGTCTGGAGACTGTAGCGATCAAATTTAGCCGGCATGGCCAAACAAAAATGGCCGTATCTCCAAAACGGGATGATATAAATAAATAAAAAATTATTAAAATTGATCAAGCACCATCACCGGATCACTTCATATGGATTGACCCGAAATTTGGTTTGCCATTTTTATATTCTAACTTCATTCCTTCCGATCTTATTTACCTGACCTCACCATGCATACAGGGAACCAACTAGATCAATTGCATTACTTCGCATTTGTAAGGTGGTGATTACACTACATACGGTTGGTTACTTTACATTTTGCAGAGGGATTTTTACCCTAGGAGTTGATTTTTAAATTCGTCTTTATTCAGTGCCAATGAATAGTCCGATATTACTTCCGCATTAGTTTCTCGCAGTGCATATCAGCAGAGTGGGGATGTTCTGAAGTCGCCAGGTAGTCCAAAATTAGCCTAAAGTTCTATTAATTTTTTTTTTCGGAAATGGGGGCATTAATTTGAATGTCGTGAAAATTACGCTTATGCGAGCCTTTATTATAAACTTATAATTTCGTCCTGTCAATCCACCCGGAACGCCCGTCTCCGGGATTACGGAAAACCGACAGAATTTTTTTCCAATCTATTTTTGCCACTCGGTGCCGTAGGTACTGAAGATGTTCACTGTCTGTTTGAACTCCTACTGTGAGAAAAATTTTGCGCGTATTCTTTTTCTTTTCTGTCGTGAAGCTGTACCAATAAACAATTATTTTATCAGGCGGGAGGTACACCTCATAGATCATTTCCTAAAGACCTGTTATGGTATGTAAAATCTTAATAACTTCTACGTGCGATGGTCGATTAGCGCGTCTTTACGAAAACGATTGAAAGTATTCCCTCGAAAGCCGACAACTAAATTTTATGGTTTTGTTATGTTGGGTTTCTGTCTACCTGGTAGGGAAATAGTGGGATAGTCATATATGTGTGTATCGTGTTGGTCATGATTTAGGACCAGCAGTGTCCGAAATCTTTATAGATCAATTTCATTGGTAGGGCAGTCAAAATCTTTTTCTCGCTGGGAAACAACCAAATATTATAGTTTCATAATGTTGGGTATCATTTTGGGTTTGTAAAGCCCAAAATCTTTATTTGTCCACCAATTTGATACGAAAAACGCTCAAAACTATTTTGATGATAGACAAGAACCAAATTTTATAGTTTCATAATGATGATCATTGTTTGGGGTAATGTCAAAAATCATCACGAAACCAATTTCACTGGGGAAAACGAACAAAACTACTTTCTCGGGGGACAGATTTTATACTTCCATAGTGTGTTGGTCATCGTTTGGGGTTGGTAATGTCCAGTGCAAAATTTATATTTATACATTGCATTGACAAAGTGGTTGTTTGTGAACCAAATTTGATGTTTCCCGTCGTTTGGGATCTACAGTGAACAAAACATTTATTCATACAATAATTTAATTAGGACAACGGCCACAACTATTTGCCATCGGAAAGGAACAAAACGTTATGGTTTTACCATGTTCGAACTCCTAATATCCAAAATCTTTATTTATGTACTGGAAATACGTCTTGAACTATTTGATGGATGGGCAAGAACAAAAGGAAATACGTCCTGAACTATTTGATGGATGGGCAAGAACAAAAATGTTATGGTTTTATCACGTTGAACATTTTAGGAACCGTGAATATCCAAAACTGTTTCTATACTAAGTTCATTGGAAAAACTCTAAAACTATTTGACAGATGAACAAAATTTTTTTGTTTTCGGTGTTGTTTGTCGTTTATAATCAAATATATCCAAACATTTTTATTTATACTCTTTTTTTTAATGATAGGACCTCAAATGCCTCGGTGAGTAAAAAATAACATATCATTTTCAAGTGATGGTCATCATTTTGGATGAATCATATCCAAAATCCAGTTTTGCTTTGAATAAGGTCAAATGTTTTCCCCTGGTGGACAAAAACTAAATTTAATGGTTTTATCATGTCTAAAATCTTTATTTCAATCTGATTGTGCCAAAGCAAATGTAACGGTCAAACAATGCTTAAATTACACATTACACGTTGTGAATGTGGGTGCTATTCGAGGGCATCTTTTCGTGAAGATTGCAAATATGTATTAACTCTACTCATAAGCAATTTGTTACTATTTAGCATAAATAGTAATGTGACATTTCATATAAGCTATTATCGTACCGATGTGAAGTTATCCACCCCTCCTCCTCTCTCGAGTTTCAATTTTTTTCTTTTTTTTTTATTGCAATGATTCATTGGCTATTTGTGGATTATCCAATTAATTTTTTATTAATTTAGATGTGAGGTAGCCCCCAACGTGAAAATTATAGATATTTTAAATTATCAAAAACCAAACGATCAAAAGCCAACAAACACCAACAAAAGATTGACAGTAAGGATAATTAAAATACTTATCTTTGGGGTCTGAATGGTGTAGATTTACATAATTCTATACGTTTCGATAACACTTACATTTATCGTCTGCAGTAGTAGTAAAATCTTTTAGAATTTTACAACATAAATTTATTCTAACAAAACAATGTCAGTAAGGATGTTTAGAAATTCAAATGTTGGGAGACCAAATTCACATACATTTTTGAAAATATTTAATCTAGAAAATTCGAAAAACCAACAAACCATAAAAAGTAGGCAAACATCAACTGCTAACAAACGATTGTAACAAAAAAAAATTAGCCTTGGGGAACCAACAATTTGAATTACAAAATTTAAATGGGAAAATGCGCAAAAATAGCGCACAACAATTGCAACAAAAAATTTAAACCTTAAGGACTTACTGCGTGCCTAAATTAGAAACTTTATTTTGCAGTCATACGCATAACAGTGCACTATTATTAATCGTAATAAAAAAGACTAATTATAATCGAAAACAATATAAATAAAAAAAAAAGCAGTGGAATTTTCCATCAATTTAATGATCGCGAGGAAACGAAAATATCAGCATAGCGCAGAGGTCGTGTTACGAACCTCTTGTCTAGTCTAAGGTTTTAACCAACACTTTTTAATGCTTAATGTTTTTGTTGCATGCACTCGGGTGGTGTTGCACAAATAATTCATTTTATACAGGGTGGTCCGTAACAATAGAGTAACTGTAGCTTCTACACTTGGAAATAATACGATTCCGTCAAATACGCCTTAGTAAATTACTACTCGTTGAAGATATACAGGGTGTTAATTATTGATTTAAAGTTTGAGATTTGTTCCATAATTTGGACAGTTTTTAACATATTATGAAAACTCGAAATTGAGGGCTTTGGATGGTAGTAAATCCGAATCTAAGCTTAGTCTCTGGGATGGTTGCATAGGAGGCTAGTTACGCATTGTGGAATGCAAATTAGATAAACTGATTATTTTTAGGAAATTTTTGATTTTGATGAAACACGCCGATGTCGAGATATTCGCACTTTATATGGACATAAACTTTTTGATCACTGCCAATGTTATTTCTTTGGTAACCCAAGTAGGTTTTAACTTAAGAAATCCGAATCTAACTGAGTTTTTGAGTTGGTTGTAGAGCGGTACGCCATCAAGTTTTGTGTGCGGCTTGGAAAGAATACTACCGACACATTCTAGATGCTTCAATAGGCCTTTAAGGACGACTGCATTTCAAGATCACAAGGCGTTCAAGGAGGGCAAGGAGGAGGTCGTTGACGAACCCCGTTCTGGACGCCCGACAGCGGTCAGGACCGACGAAAACGTAATGCGCGTGCGCCAAGTTTTGCCTTCTGACACTCTAAACTTGTCCACATTTGCGGTACATGGGATCGTGACTGATGATCTGCAAATGCGAAAGGTCTGTGCAAAGCGTGTGCTGAAGGTGTTGACGAACTAGCAGAAAACATCTCGAGTTTGGCGCTGTAAAGAATTATTGAGTTTAATTGAAAATCATTCGGACTTTTTAAACTCTGTTGTAACCGAAGACGAATCCTGGATGTTCGAGTACGACCCAGAAACGAAAAGGCAGAGCTCCAACTGGCACACAAAATCCTCTCCCCGTCCCAAAAAAGCGCGCATGAGCAAATCTCGCATCAAAACCATACTCATTGTCTCCTTTGACGTCCGAGGAATCGTCCATTTTGAGTTAGTACCGCAAGGACAAACTGTCAACTTTTACTTGGAGGTGCTAGGGGGTCGAAACGCCTGGTCGCGCGCGTGAGGGCTGACATCCAAGGCGCCGTCAAACTCCACCACGACAATGCCCCCAGCCACATTGCCTTCATCGTAACCAACTTCATGGTCCGAACCAGCATCCCAGTGGTCCCCCAGGCCCCTTGCAGTTCCGATTTAGCTTCCTGTGACTTTTTTTGTTCCCCCGATCGAAGAGAGAGCTGAAAGGAGAGCATTGGGAGGCCGTGGAAAAATCCAAACGCATGTTGGAACATTCTTGACAGCCGTTCCTGTGGAGGAATTTCAGGGTGCCTTTCAGGCGTGGCTGACATGTATCCGCAAGTGCATTGATGCAGGAGGGGACTATTTCGAAGAATTTTAAGCATTTGTACGGATAGGATCAATAAATATGTTTTCCCCAGAAAATGCGCATTACAATGGACTGAGTATATTTGTTCACAACTTTTACAATTAATTTTATAAATTCCCTATTTATTCTGCTTATCCACTGGATCTTTTGAACCAAATACAAGCGTTGGGACAAGTCTGCCGTAGCCCTACATATGTTTGGTAAAAATCATGTGGTGTCTTTAATCAAACATGTTAGTACGAACTTGATTGCTATAAGAGTTTAAGAGATCTTCAAAAACAAACAAATTCTAATGACTAATGACGATCAAGGACCTTTAGGCTACTTACAACTCATTCAACTTTCACTTTCACCAGATAAGCAACGAAGCGTTATTCGCTGGTTATATATATATATATATATATATATATATATATATATATATATATATATATATATTAGAACACTTCTTTAGTTCGTCCCAGTCGACCGCTGATGATGATAGCTTAGCTGTTGAAACGCGTGTTTTTTAATTTTTATGAAGTACGTGGGTGTGTTACGGAGGAAGAAATTCTAACACGTGCAGTGGAAAATTCAGAAATAAACAGCAGGCAGCAGCACACACAATCACAATTTGGAAACAAAAAACCCGCACTTAATTAGAGTCATTCCCCGCATTAATTTTCCATAAATATTTGGAGTGGCTTTATCGTTAATTTTATAGTTGGCCAATATGAACTACCAGCGCGACTTAATGGTGAAGATTATTTGCAGTTTTTGCAAAACAGTGCCAGATGAGTTAGGTGAGGTTCCACTAGGTATTAGGCAAAACCTGTGATATATGCATGATGGCGCACACGCATATTACCCTCTACTGGTTCGAAACTTTTTGAATGAAGTTTTCCACACAGTTGGTTAGGGCGTGCCAACGAATTTCCTTGGTTAGTTCTTAACCCCGACCCTTCGATTTTTATTTTTTGGGCAATTTGAAGGATTTAGTTTACAAGGAAGGAGTCAGTGCCATTCGTAACAAAGAAAGAGTTTTATTTAAATATTGTCAACTCTTTTTTGTGTTATTAAAGGAATAATTTGGGCAGTGTTTTATTATACGCTGTGATTTATTCGCTTTAGCGCCTGTTTCTTAAGTTAAAGCGCAATGGGGTTAGTAAGAGGATAATATTGGCAGTGGTCAGAAAGTTCATGTGCATTGAATGATTAAAGTACACCTTTAAATAATCACTTTATTTGAATTTTCAATACAATACCAAATGGAACTGGTTGACTTACAGTGCTATATTGAATTAAAACACAGTCAAAAATACATTAAACACTTACATCACAAAATAGAAAATTTCCAATTTGAGAAATCTGGCTTATGATTCAACTTACACCTGCGAATCATTTTTTCGAAAATCAAATTGACCAAACACAAAACACTAACCTGCAACACCAATTATAATGTGCAAAGCCCTAATTGAGATTGATTTGCAAAAGCTAAGTGAAAGAGTGGCGAAACAAATATCGCACTAGTAAAATAAATATTGTTTAACGATTTCACTTTATTTATTTCATTTATATTTATATATTTTTTATGTTTCATTTTTGGTGTTATACTGTACCCGTCTAAAGTCCTCTCCGTCTGCGCCCTCCCTCCCCCCCAACCTATTATGTGAACCATAAAACGGAAAATAACAAAATTTTGGGAAATCGAACTAAGACACGTATACAACGGTTTTGATGGTATTCAGTGACGTAATATTTGAAAATGGCGGACAGTCGCCATTTTAAATGGGATCATATGGCAAGTAATATCTCATTTGAAAGCTTGTTCCAACTCCTTTTCGACGACATCAACATTAAAATATTACTGCTGATTCTAGAGTTTCAACCCAAAAACGCCAATTAATGTTTTGAGGTTTTTGGGTTGAAACTCATAAATGAGTAGCAATATTTTAATGTTGTTGATGTCGTTGAAAATGACTTGAAACGAGCTTTCAAATGAGGTATTACTTGCCATGTGATCTCATTTAAAATCGCATTACAAAATGGTGGCTGTCCTCCATTTTTAATGATTACGTCACTGAATACCATTAGGAACGTTGTATATGTGTCTTAATTCGGTGCCCCAAAATTTTATTAATGTCAGTTTTATGGTTCACATAATAAGTTGGGGGGAGGGGACTTTAGACGGGCGCAGTGTATTTCTTTACAATGTGCGTTTTGTGTCATTATTATATTATCTATGCTAACATGTATGAATAATAGTAAACGCAATAATAATAACTCATTATGTTTCAATTTTTCACTCTGGACTAGACTAGACTAGTAGGTCTAAATCTAATAATGGAGATATATAAATTTATAAGCGGCCCGCGGAGTTAAGATGCATTTCCAAAGTGTCCCGCAAGATGCATTTGGGTTGGGCACCCCTGGTCTATAGCATTGTCTAAAAGATTTTTCTCATTAATGCTTCTTCAGAAAAATGAAACTAACATAATAGTACTTTTATAGTATTCATTTGTAAAATAAAGCATTGTGAAAACTTACGTCGCATACTCTAGAGTTATCATTTATATCTTGTTTCCCTATTAGATGCATCCAGATACTGCGTTGTTCCTCGTCTTTTCATGGCAAAAATAAAAAACATTAATATCCAAATTCAATAATTACCTGTAGGGAAGCGAAATAACCTTTCGCATCTGCGACAAACACAACTTGGCATCTTTACTGTTTTCCAGCACAATTCCCAACTTCCAAAGCTTTCCACGTGCACACGTTCACGACTAACAGAATGACTAATAAAATAACCAAAACCAAAGTCAGTTCAGTTTGACAGCTTGGTCGTTTGACGCGTTTCAAATCCACGTCATATTCTCTGTCAGACAGCCATGTTGTTGCCAGAAAATATAAGTTCTCTCTCTAGCACATTGGAACATGCATTTGCGGTACTTTATTCTATCTAGTGACTTTAACAATTTCTATTCGCCAGCGTCCTCCACAATCAACATAAAAACTAAGTTTAGATCCAAATTTCCCACCATTTAGAAACTTAAAAACTGTCAAAATCAGTATTTAACACTCTGTATTTCATAAACGAGCAACATTTTAATTAGACATATTTGGCGGAATCGTATTACGTATTTCAAGACTTTTAAATGTACAGTTATTTTATGTTTCATTGATTACAGACCACCCTGTATGTGCAAGAAATATTGATATTTCGTTTTGTAAATTAACAAGCAAACAATATCTACATACCCGACTTGATGTAATTTTTTACTGGAAATTTCTGAATTTTTTATATGGAAAACACAAATTACTTGGCTTTATTTTTTTGTATTAATTGGGAAATTCAGTTTGATTATGTTTTGTGATGCTGACGATATTTAAATACTTTATTTGGGAAACTTCGTGCAGTATTTATGGATTAATAGCGTGATATTGATTAATAATGCGGCTTTATCCAAACCAGGTGTTTAAATTGTGCGGTTTATGCATAATTAAAAATAATATGTTTTTATTAATTCCAGATTGCTCCAGCAGCCAAGAAACTGTGGGGTTTAGAATCAAAAGACGGAAAATCGCTCGCATTACATCATCTAAATCATCATGACGGCGTTTGGAGGGACCCGACGTGGGCTGCACCAGGTTTGTAAAATATTATTTATGAACCCCATTAAATATACAACAACCTCCAATATTCAATGCCGAAAAATAGAACCAGGCTCAATTATTCGCGAAATTGACATATTTAAAAGTAATTGGAAAAGCGTTTTTGAAAAAAAAAAACGTGGAATAATAAACTACTTTTCCCGGGGAAAATTCAGCTAAGAAACCTACCCCAATGCGTACATTTTCACAGTTCAATGTCACTGTAGCCAGGATTATTTTTTATCGTGCGGCCGCTAAAAATTTGGAAACTTTGAAGTGGAGGGGATTAAGTATTTTATTATGAGTAATGAGACTATTTTGATAAATTGAATGTACGATGACGGCGCCTATCAGAAAATCTGTATGTTTGAAGGGCGGTGGCGGCTTTCGGTAGTCATGGACACGCGCGGCGGCGTCTGTTGCCACGGTAACCGTCCCAGCCGATCTGATTTCAATCACAACGTCGTCGTTCTCATTACCGCGCCGCACCCGTTTCTTGCAAGCTCCCTTACTTCTCATCTGCTATATACGATACGTACTAATAGATTTAGCCCCATGGCGACGCTTAAAAGCCTCGCCTAAATTGGGATTTGATACTTGGCGCCGTCGAATTACAATACATTTTGTTTTATTTGACGTTCAATCGATATTAAACGTCGTATGAATTTGTAATTAACTTATTATAAGTTATATTATGAACAAATAAGTTCTAAAGTAATTAGCTTGTTTTGTATCATAGTTAATGGGAGTTTTACGTGCACCTTAATCAACTTTTTATTTTCTTGAATACAATCAAACTTGTAATATCGATTTTATACTGAAAATTATTAAGGCTTGGATGACTTCGGTCCCAGTTTATTGAACTATGAATTTTCACTTTCTGTGATTTAAGCGGGTTGTAAACTGAGGTAGTTTATCTGTTAGAATTTTTCAAACGCTATCTTGTAGAACATCATTAATTTAAGTATTTATTTTATTGCTACTTCATACAACTTTAAGTGTGCGAATAATAAACGGCAATTAAGTAATTATGGACACAAATTCAAAGCTTACACTTTCCAAAAGAAGGAAGGTAACGACGCCATCTGTAAGTAATTAAGTAAACTCAACATAACAATACAAAATGACTGCGAATGTATCTTTTTTTTGTACTGGGATTAAATACTTAGTATGCGATCATTGTTTTTAGTAAATGTATACATATATTATTTTATTAGGAGTTACTTTTTGAAGCAGAACTGCAGGTAAGCCACGAGAGATCGAATAAAATATACAGATTTTTTATCAAATCGTCCCAAATTGAATAGTCTAAGTTTAAAAAAAATGTTTGCACACATAGAATACATCAGAAAAATTAAATAAATTAAGTGGACTTTGCGTTGTAGGTTACTATGGTTTCCTTAATCAACAAAGCAATAACCCCGTCAAAATTGTCGAAGTAGATTTTTGCTTAATTAATATTTGTATTAAAATCATGCGTTATATAGGGTTAGAGTAGCATAGGAGCTTATTTTAAAAATATTTGGAGTTATACAGAGTGCGTCGAAAAAGTGACACATTTTTCAAATGTGTCATATTTAGTTTAGATGAACTATGAAACTAATCATTTTCGTTGTCTTGATAAATACAGTTTCTTAAAAATAAAAAGTTATACAACGTGTGTCATCGAATCCTTCCCTTATTCATAAATGGAAAACTATAATGTATTGCAAAATGAAATTTTACAGGCAGAGATAATCCAAAAAGCTCTTTCAATCTAATATAATGACGATTCAATTGGACTCTCAATTATACCGGAAGTGGCCATTAATGACTAATTTTGGGAAGGTTTTTATGAGGGTATCATATTCAAAAAGTAACCGTGCTTCCATAACAAAAATTCGATCTAATATAGAATTGAATTCTGCACTATAATGTATATACATTAATAATATACCGAACAACCCCCCATAGAGATTAATCGGTATTACAACGCTAAATCATTATGCTTGAATAACACTAGTGTTTTAAATACAACATAATTCCATAATTTATTTTACACAGTGAGAACATTCAGTCCAACCGCTTCCTAACTTTTGAACCGTTCGGTATATTGCGATGAAATTTGGAACGGTATTATATGAGACAATTGTCTCATATGAAAAACAACATTCGCCTAAATACTCGCACAAGGTATTCGTATATGCAGTAATCATTTAGCTATATGTGTAGAAAGAAACCCCCTGAAAAAATCTCATGCAAGGTACACGGTAACGGGGTCGAACCCATTATCTCCCGAATGGTAAGTAGATTGTGTTACCACATTCCTACTTGCTCGGTAAATTATTTAATAAACGCATATATTAAGGGGATAGGAACTCATATCAAAACATGCTAAAATATCGACAAGAAACCTAAATACATTCTTACTAAAAACATTTAATTCAAAACTTTGATCTTCTAAATTTTCCATTAAAATCATTTTTTATTTAATAATTTTTTTAAATTAGTTACACATTCCATTATTTGATCTCTGCGATAATCAAAATTATTTTCACATTCGATGATAAGGTATACATATACAAAAGTCCTATTTTGCCCATTTTAGCTTATATCTTCATGGATAATTTAAATCAAATTTTTTAATTAAATGTTTCTAATAAGATTTTATTTTCCCTTCGTTATGTTGATGTATCAGATTTTATTGATAAGTTTTTTGAGATCGTAACATTACATTTATACTAGAGAAGGACCAAAATAGAGCCATTAATTCTCTAGATTTAAACATTAAATTAATACACTTAACGTTTAAATTCCCCACATTCAGAAAATCTAGTCGTACAGATATTACAATTTCAAACGATTCAAGTGTCACTAAAAAACATAAGTTTGCTGCATGTAGATCATTAGGACATAGAGCAATGTCATTATTGTTAAATCAAACAAATTTTAATAAAAATGCCAGTTATAAAATAAATAGCACACACAAATAGTTATATTTCAAATATAATCGACTAAAAATCAAGAGTACAAATTATCTATCATAAACGTGTACCCAGTTAACACAGAACCGACAGAAAATAAATACATATCAATTTCATATTTTGTAAACATTACAGAAAAAGTAGCTCACATTGTAACGTCCCCCAGGTACCCTATCTTGAAAAGGGTAATTTGAACCTATTTGTAATAATGCAAATTCAAGAACCAAACAATCGCTAAGAGATTTATCCTGACTTGACTGACAATAATGTCACTATTACTCAAATTAGTTGCCTGGCTTACTTTGACTTACCGGGCAATAATTAAAACATTAGCATTTATTTAAAAGTCTGATATTTAATTACTCGCAAACCTCAAACCTGATCAAACGAAGTGGCCGTCTAGTGTTAGGTACGTTATGATATCTGAATGAGATAGTCTGGATGAGATACGTGTTGCATCATGCGGCAGGTAAAAAAATGAAACTACTCAAATTAAAATCAACGAACTTGGCGTACTGGTGGTTCAGCCCGTTAATCTACTATTGTGGGAAAGAACCACCAATAAAGCCCACTTTATTCACAAATAAGCAATCGCACAAGCACATTAATAAATCAAATAACAAAAAAAAAAACAATGAAAGGGTTAAATATATAACAAAACTCCATTAAATCAGGTTAAACTGCGTACACAATTATAACATTAAGAGAAAATTAATAAAAAGCAGTTTAGTTACACAGAAACACAATAAAAAAAACATATAGTCACATTCACGGCCGTGGTAACAATGGCGATTTGACAAACGTTTATTACAATAATAAAATAATAAAATTTTCGCGGTCCGCTACCTTGCAACATATTATAAAAGAACAAGAAGTACAGAGTAGCTTTCAAAACTAATACGAACGTTCTTAAATGTTTATTTAATTCCAAAGATTCAACTAAGGACATTTTAAAGTTTAGTATCTATAAATTGAACTACACACTTGTGTGTTTATATTGAACAAACACTGTGGAACTTTGATATTAGATACACGTTACACGTGTAACACCGTTTCGTAAGGTAACTGAAAAATCTGACTACCTCGAGTGACACTAGTGCAGATTTTTCCACTCTTTTAATCAATATTTGATTATATTAGGCGTCGTGGTTTTCGGGTAGCATTCGGCATAAATGTTTTACTCCAGAAGCAACCATTTGATATAAAAAAAAAATTGTACCTGACTTTGTACCTCTTCTATCTAATTTCTATAGAGCCAGTGTTTTCCGATGGAAATTTTGAAGTATACAAATTCTGAAAAAAAGGTTTTAAATTTATTGAATCAAAGCAGCAACAAATTAAGGAAGGAGAAACTATGTTCAATAATTAAAACAATTGTTTATGGTTCGTCAGAGTATTACTTTAAGAGTATCTGATAAAAGTGACCATAATGAAGTCAGTTTTCCGTTTTGGTGCTGCAAGTGGGGCCACCTTTTTAAAGCGTCATTTGGAATCTGGTAATGCAAGAGCTTTATATACAGTGCGTCCCAGAAGAAATGTCTAAATTCGCTTAAACATAAGCGGTGGTATGTTTTTTGAGAAAACGTTTCGACCCGTCGATGTTTATTTTTTAATGCGGTTTTTTATGGTATGTGTATACAGGGTGGCCCAAAAACAAGTTACAAGCCAACCACCAACTTCATCTTTTCAAATGGAAACACTATTTTTTATGTCATTTTCGGATTTTGCTTCAAATTATAAGTATGTTTCATGTAACATATCCTAACCTAAGCTTTACATATCTCAAAAATTTTACCATTGAACATTTCAGTAACCAAGAAAAACATTTAACTATTGTTTATTGATCACTTAGGATGGTATTATTTAAGTGATCTTTTTATATTTGTGAAGAAAATTTCTTGCCGGTTTTTTTAGTTACACTTGATACGGCCTGAATTACTGAAATGTTCAATCGTAAAATTCTCGAAACCTGTTGAGTTTGGGTTAGGATATGTTACATGAAAAAATGTTAGAATTCAAAGCGGAATCCGAAAGTGGTATAAAAAATACCTGTTTTCATTTGAAAAAATGAAGTAGTCGTAACTTGTTTTTGGGACGGGTCCGAACGTTTGTTTAAAAACACACCGCTAACGAAGTTAGACATTACTTCTGGAACGCTCTGTATAAGTAATACTGTACAAAATGAACTTCTGTAATTTGCGATGATCAGGTTTTGAACCGAATTGTAAAGCAGCTAAAAACTTCAAAATATTATACCATAATATTGGATGAAGTAGATCTTGGGCACAAGTCACAACTGTCAATGAATGTTCGATACTTTTGGAAAAATAACGAAATACGTGAAGACTTTGTCTCATTTATTGATTGTTATAATCTGTTAAATGACACCACAGATGCAGAGTCCCTGTAGAATAGGAAAAACACTAGTTGAAATAGTTTTATCTTTCTTACGAAAACATGTAATTAATCTCAATAATATAACTGCATTGGTATTGCCACAAAAGGGGTCGTTTCTGAACTTAGAAAGACCTTACCTGAGTGAACAAATTGTCCATGTTTAGTCATTCCTTGAATTTAGCCGTTTCAAAATCAAACAACTTTCAATCGGTACGAAACTGTGTCGGGGTAATGAATGTACTTGTTAAAAGGAATAAAATATTAAAAATTCGCTATGACTAACAACTCTTGAGATTTTGCGAGACTAGATGCACCGAACGCCACTAGTCAATTTTAAAAATAATGTATAATTGGAAAGACGACTAATTTTTTGATTGCTATGCATAGCTTGTCAGTAGAAGACGGACACTTGACGCCATCTTGATTTTGACGTCACAAGACCGCCCACGTGGGAGACCATATTTTCCACTCCTAATTATTTTTTATTAGCTTGCGTGTAGGACGTATTTTTCACCCTATTTTTACACACCCGTGTGACACCGTATTTTCCACCCTTTCTTTTGGGAGGCCCTTTTCAACCCTAATTATTTTTGACACACCCACGTGTAGGACGTTTTTTCACCTTATTTTAGGGCCGCCGCGTGTGAGCACGTATTTTCCACCCTATGGGTTCTTTTCGAGTGAACCCTAATTAGAGCCTTTTGTACATGCTCACGTGAGGGCTGGGGTTGGTCTTGGTGCAGGGGCTGGACCTGGAGCTGGTCTTGGGGTTTGGTCTTGGAGCTGGTCTTGGACTTTGACTAAGTCTTAGGGTTGGTCTTGGACCTGGAGCTAGACTTGGAGTTGGTCTTGGATTATTTTGATGGTCATCTAATTAAGGTCCTTATATGAGCAGTACCCTGGTGGTTAGACAAACGGACACGCCTATAATGTTGGAAAATGCATAATTACCAATAAGATATTATTATTAAAAATTATCGATCCTATTGCTTTAAAATGGTCATATGCTATTGGATGATCTTTTACCTATACAGAAAACGTTGTATTTCTAATAAGGAGGTTCTTGTAAGACACGTGTAGGACTTCGTCATCTCTCTCGCTCTCACGTCTCTCTCTCTCTCTCTCTCTCTCTCTCTCTCTCTCTCTCTCTCTCTCTCTCTCTCGTCTCTCTCTGGTCTCTCTTTCGCAAAGAAACAAAAACATGCAAGCACACAAAGTCGCAAACACGAAAAACTCAAACACGAAGAATCACAAACACGAAAATTTGTAATCACGTCGGGTTTAACTATATAATTCTAAACGAGCATGAGCAGTCGTGTATGCGGCTATGGACACATTAATAGTTTTTGTTTCACCTTCACCTTCAGGTCTATCCCAATTTACAATTACTACATTATCATTAATAGGTATTATAGATTGTACCTGAACCAATGGATCGGTAAACATAGATGGTTTACCATTACTGCTGTCACGTCGCGCCTTGTTAACGGCCATGTAACAAAGATGACCGATAGGTTTTGGCTCTGGCACGTAGACCAGTAATGGTAAACCATCTATGTTATCTTTACGATTTCGAATGCATGCAAGAGAAGGTGTGTGAGGGACGAATGATAAATTTCTGCATGAGCCCAATCTGTGCGTGGCCGTGAATGTTTGTTCCACTTGTAATCAACACATCTATGATTTGGATGAGCGATGCTCGACGTGTAGCAAAAGAGTGCACATTTTCAGGAAAACCCTGTTGAATCGTTTCTGTCATGTTGCCGAGAAAACACGAAAATTTAAAGTTACATGCATCGCACATAATATGAAGGGTACGATGGATGTTTTGTGCTCAGGTGCATGCTAGCTAATAATAATCAGTGGAGACCTAAAGTCATCTGCAACGGTCTAAAACTAATTTCAATTCAATGTGGTGATATTAGGTTCATTGACTCCTTAATTTCATTCCATCATCGTGTTTGCGATTTTGTGTGCTTGCATGGTTTTGTTTTTGTTTTGTTTTTTTTGCAAAGAGACTAGAGAGACGAGATAGGCATGAGAGCCGAGAGACAGAGAGACACAGAGAGAGAGAGAGAGAGAGAGAGAGAGAGAGAGAGAGAGAGAGAAGAGAGAGAGAGAGGGAGAGAGAGAGAGAGAGAGAGAGAGAGAGAGAGCCCTACACGTGTCTTACAAGAACCTCTATATTAGAAATACAACGTTTTCTCGTATAGGTAAAAGATCATCCAATAGCATATGACCATTTTAAAGCAATAGGATCGATAATTTTAATAATAATATCTTGTTAGGTAATTATGCAATTTCCAACATTATATGCGTGGGCGTTTGTCTAACCTCCAGGGTACTGCTTTAATATAGCCAAAAGGACCTTAATTAGATGACCATCAAACATATCCTAAGACCAATTCCAAGACCAAGTCTAGCTCCAGGTCCAAGACCAACCCTAAGACTTAGCCCAAGTCCAAGACCAGCTCCAGGTCCAAGGCCAGCTCAGGTCCAAGACCAAACCCCAAGACCAGCTCCAGGTCCAGCCCCTGCACCAAGACCAACCCCAGCCCCTCACGTGAGCAAGTACAAAAAAGGCGGGGCGGCCCTAAAATAAGGGTGAAAAACACGTCCTACACGTGGGTGTGTGAAAATAATTAGGGTTGAAAAGGGCCTCCCAAAGAAAGGGTGGAAAATACGGTCTCACTCGGGGTGTGTAAAAATAGGGTGAAAAATACGTCCACGTAAGCTAATAAAAATAATTAGGTGGAAAATATGATCACCCACGTGGGCTTGACGTCAAAATCCAAGATGGCGTCAAGTGTCCGTCTTCTACTCTTGTCTTTGTTTTATATCAGAAATCTTTGGACAAACATTACGCTTCCTTTTACGTATCTAATACTTTAAAAACCCTAAAGAAAAAAAGGCAAACTGCTGATATTGCTTTTAAGACAATTTTTAATGAAGCCAATGCGTGCCATGAAAGCTAAATTTATGGATACTACAGAATCAGTGTATTTATGAATTGCTTCGACAACACTGTCTTCATCAGATTGAATATTAAATTTACTTACAATGCATGTTTTCAATTTCAAAGCTTCTGTTAAAATTATGGTTTTCTGTATTTCCATGTGAAGCATAGTTTAATTTATTATTATTTCATTGAAAAGATCTAAAATGTTCAGATATTGTAGTTTTAAAACTTCTTCCTGTTTGACCGATATAACATTTATTGTAATCATCACAATTCAAGTTATGTACTTCTGGCTTAGTTCCCGTATCATTCAAGTTTTCTTAATTCGTTAGAAATTATTTTTGTAGGTTTTCCTATATATGCTGTTACACAGATCAGTGTAAGGTTAGAGGAACATCGGCTAGCGTAGAACACTTAACATCAAGGATAATACGGGAATCAATAGAAATAGAAAAATACGAAAAGTCTTAATACACGGGGCGACGCTCAAATGCTACCGAACACATGAAGATTAGCATTAACTAAACCGAAGGAACAACAAACAGCGGTAAATTCTAAAAAAACAACGATGGAACAGTCAAAAAATTAGAAAGGGAAGGTAACGTACGCAGAGAAAGTGAAAGTGGAGAAAGCGACCCCTATATATAACCAGGATACAACAACAGCCGGCACTTCAATCCGAACAACAAGGATTAGAGCGAAGTTATTGGTGACCTGAAGATGAGAAATATGATACTGTCGAAACTTCGTCAAGATAATTCGGGTTCCTTTAAGAACCTCACTGACATACGTGATGGAGGACCCGGAAAACATGGAAACGGAAACACACACGCGCACCCGCGCACACACGCACGCACACACACACGCACACATCAATAGCTTCACGTTGTAAACGAACATAATAATCAGTTTGTCGTGACAATATTTACATATTATCAAATTGTTGTTTAGCTATTTGAAGCATGCTTAGCAGTCCTAATGAGTAATTAGGATTTTTTCACTATCTGTAACATTAGTTATAAAAGGAAGAAAAGCAGTACCATCATTAAACACTGGTTCTTCTTTGTGGTTATGTCTAGCAGGTGTCATATTATTAATATCATTAAGTGAAAATGTAAAGATTTTGTTAATATTTATATTCATCTTTCAAAAATTAAGGATCGCAAATTGGTTTTGCTCGATCCACTAAAGATTTAATTATAATCTATCAGTTTGTGTCGGCTTTCTTTAAACCTTAAAAGATAGTGAATTATTAGTTTTAGATATTAATATGTCAAGAAATGGTAAATTTCCATTAGTTTTCTTTTCCATGGTAAACTGGAAGCTAGGATGTATGCCATTTATAAAAAAATTCATGTAGTGCTTCTTCTCCGTGTCTCCAAATAACAAATGTGTCATCTTCATATCTATACCAAACTAAAGGTTTTTTATGCGAATTTTGTAACGCTAATGTTAGAAATTTTTCCATGTAAAAATTAGCTATAACAGGATTACTACACCATCAAGCTGTTCATAGAATTTATTATTTCACTGAAAATAAGTCGTAGTAAGATCGTGCTAGAAAACAATTATTATAGCCTTTGGAGAATATGATCAATGCATTTAATAGTTTCTTTTGTAAAATGTGAAAAAATTTTGAAATTATATATTTTATCAGTGAAGTCAGCAGAATTTTTAATACAATGTGTTGTTTTACCTTTTTTTTTTTTTTTTTTTTTTTTTTTTTTTTTTTTTTTTTTTTTTTTTTTTTTTTTTTTTTTTTTTTTTTTTTTTTTTTTTTTTTTTTTTTTTTTTTTTTTTTTTTTTTTTTTTTTTTTTTTTTTTTTTTTTTTTTTTTTTTTTTTTTTTTTTTTTTTTTTTTTTTTTTTTTTTTTTTTTTTTTTTTTTTTTTTTTTTTTTTTTTTTTTTTTTTTTTTTTTTTTTTTTCCCCCCCCCCCCCCCCCCCCCCCCCCCCCCCCCCCCCCCCCCCCCCCCCCCCCCCCCCCCCCCCCCCCCCCCCCCCCCCGAGTTTCCATTTCCGAATGATTTTATCAATTAGGCTTTTTGGAGTACGTCATCAGCTGACGTCACATACTCCGCCCAAGCTTTGTTAGTGTTGAGGAAAATTCGTGTTTATTTAATAAAAATATCGTGTTCTGTTGAATAGAGTTAAGCCTGTGTGAATTAAACAATTGCGTGGGAAGTTTCGTTTTTGTATGCGGCTTACACCACAATTAATTATAAATATTGTACGTCGTTTCTGACCAAAAAGAACTAAAGCTTTATTAAATAATCCATTTTAAACAAAAAAGCACAAATCTATGAATTATCATACAAGGGCTATGTACCTACGTCTACTGATCATTCATGAATTACTTTTTTTATTAAACTATAAGTATATTGTACATCTATATAAGTTGTAACACTAATGACCTCAGAAATTTAATAATAGTAATTGAGGTTAACTTGCAACCAAATCTTTTAAAAAACGTTACTCAGTCTTAGTACAAATTGTGAAAATAAATCCACGTCCTTTATTTGTAATCAGATTTTATGTAAAAATGGAAGTATTTGTCACTTTCTCAAAAGAACGAGTTTATTACGGTAATAAGAGTGAAAAACATTAATTCAATAATTTAGGAAAAAATCAACTGGTTTAAGTTACCTTAAATGACAGCATAATAAGCTTGATGTGCTATATAACACAGCACAAAATCTTGACATATTTTAACCTTGCATTTCACCCATTCCACGGAAAATTGTTCACAGATTGTCACCGACCCCAAGCACGCTCATGATGATTAAAGATTTTTGAAATTACAAGTTATGCACTTCTGGCTTAGCTCTCGTATCAATCAAGTTTTCTTAATTCGTTAGAAATTATTTTTGTAGGTTTTCCTATATATGCTGTTACACAGATCAGTGCAAGGTTAGAGGAACATCGGCTAGCGTAGAACACTTAACATCAAGGACAATACGGGAATCAATAGAAATAGAAAAATACGAAAAGTCTTAATACACGGGGCGACGCTCAAATGCTACCGAACACATGAAGATTAGCATTAACTAAACCGAAGGAACAACAAACAGCGGTAAATTCTAAAAAAACAACGATGGAACAGTCAAAAAATTAGAAAGGAAGATAACGTACGCAGACAAAGTGAAAGTGGAGAAAGCGACCCCTATATATAACCAGGATACAACAGCCGGCACTTCAATCCGAACAACAATGATTAGAGCGAAGTTATTGGTGACCTAAAGATGAGAAATATGATATTGTCGAAACTTCGTCAAGATAATTCGGGTTCCTTTAAGAACCTCACTGACATACGTGATGGAGGACCCGGAAAACATGGAAACGGAAACACGCACACATCAATAGCTTCACGTTGTAAACGAACATAATAATCAGTTTGTCGTGACAATATTTACATATTATCAAATTGTTGTTTAAACTATTTGAAGCATGCTCAGTAGTCCTAATGAGTAATTAGGATTTTTCATTATCTGTAACATTAGTTACAAAGGAAGAAAAGCAGTACCCTCATTAAGCACTGGTTCTTCTTTGTGGTTGTCTAGCAGGTGACATATTATTAATATCATTAAGTGAAAATGTAAAGATTTTGTTCAATATTTATATTCATCTTTCAAAAATTAAGGATCGCAAATTGGTTTTGCTCGATCCACTAAAGATTTAATTATAATCTATCAGTTTGTGTCGGCTTTCTTTAAACCTTAAAAGATAGTGAATTATTAGTTATAGATATTAGTATGTCAAGAAATGGTAAATTTCCATTAGTTTCCTTTTCCATGGTAAACTGGAAGCTAGGATGTATACCATTTATTAAAATTAAAAATTCATGTAGTGCTTCTTCTCCGTGTCTCCAAATAACAAATGTGTCATCTTCATATCTATACCAAACTAAAGGTTTTTTATGCGAATTTTGTAACGCTAATGTTAGAAATTTTTCCATGTAAAAATTAGCTAATTAGCTATAACAGGATTACTACACCATCAAGCTGTTATAGAATTTATTATTTCACTGAAAATAAGTCGTAGTAAGATCGTGCTGGAAAACAATTATTATATCCTTTGGAGAATATGATCAATGCATTTAATAGTTTCTTTTGTAAAAAGTGAAAAAATTTTGAAATTATGTATTTTATCAGTGAAGTCAGCAGAATTTTTAATATAATGTGGTGTTTTACCTATATAAGATTGTAATAGAAATTTAAGATGTTTTACAAGATTTTTGGTAGACCATATAGTTTTAGTGATAGACCTTCAGAGTTAGTTGGTTCATTTTTTATTTCTTCATGAATACATTTTAATTTAATAAGTTCTTTAGTTTTCAAAAGAAACTTTTTTTAGGATCTTTCCGTAGTTCGCGTCAAGTCTGTGGTTCCTTATATATAACTATTTATGAAAATCCTTTTCAAGTGAATTAATGGATATTCACTTAATGATATTTTTTACTGTAAAATAACACTTATAATTATTAACAAAACTATTTTTTTTGTTAGATTTTTTAATTGATGTCGAGTTTCTATTTCCGAATGATTTTATCAATTAGGCTTTTTGGAGTACGTCATCAGCTGACGTCACATACTCCGCCCAAGCTTTGTTAGTGTTGAGGAAAATTCGTGTTTATTTAATAAAAATATCGTGTTCTGTTGAATAGAGTTAAGCCTGTGTGAATTAAACAATTGCGTGGGAAGTTTCGTTTTTGTATGCGGCTTACACCACAATTAATTATAAATATTGTACGTCGTTTCTGACCAAAAAGAACTAAAGCTTTATTAAATAATCCATTTTAAACAAAAAAGCACAAATCTATGTATTATCATACAAGGGCTATGTACCTACGTCTACTGATCATTCTTGAATCACTTTTTTATTAAAATGTAAGTATATTATACATGTGTACAAGTTGTAACACTAATGCCCTCAGAAATTTAATAATAGTAATTGAGGTTAACTTGCAACCAAATCTTTTAAAAACGTTACTCAGGTTGAACTTACATTTTCTTAGTACAAATTGTGAAAATAAATCCACGTCCTTTATTTGTAATCAGATTTTATGTAAAAATGGAAGTATTTGTCACTTTCCCAAAAGAACGAGTTGATTACGGTAATAAAAGTGAAAACATTAATTCAATAATTTAGGAAAAAATCAACCGTGAACTGGTTTAAGTTACCTTAAATGACAGCATAATAAGCTTGATGTGCTATATAACACAGCACAAAATCTTGACATATTTTAACCTTGCATTTCACCCATTCCACGGAAAATTGTTCACAGATTGTCACCGACCCCAAGCACGCCCATGATGATTAAAGATTTTTGAAATTACAAAGAATAATTTTATCGCTTTGTCCCTTAAAATAATTTTTTGGCCAAACCGTCCATTTACATTTTTTTTGACATTTGACATGCGCTTCTCACTTCACAAGGAAAAGCTTAATTTCAAATTAAAGTTTTTCACATCTTTATGACATAAATTTGTATTTTTTTAAATACAAATCGTAATTAGCCATGGCACCGTTGAAAAGCATTTGTTTTGCATTTCAAAAATATAGTTTTAACGTAGTTCAATTGAATAATAATAGTTTTATTCGTGTTTGATTTTTTTCAACGTAGCAGACGAAACAGTAGGGTCTGAGGATAAAACACTTTTAATTATTAAGATATGAAATAACGAATGAACAAATATAATGAATAAATAGTGATCTACAAATATTTTTCAACTTGTGCACCGTTCTTTTCAATACACAATTGGCACCGCCCTCGTGTTGCATTTAGAGCGTTTAAAAGATGTATTGGAGTTACATGACGAAAACAAAATCGATGTTTTGACGTAATTCATCAATGTTCCTTGATGATCTTTTATAAATAATATGCTTCCAAAGGCCCCAAAGAAAAGAATCCAAAACAGTAAGATCTGGTGATCGGGCCGACCAACGACTCGGTGCTGAGTTCAAATTCACCGGTTAGGAAACTTCGAAGATAAATAATCTGTTATCACTCTAGAATTGTGGGCAGCAGCGCCATCTTGCTGAAATATTATATAATGTAAATATTGTTTTGATGCTGCTACAATGGTAGATTATCTAAAAATTCTTCTAGATGAGTCCGAAGAATGTCTTCTAAATATCTTCCAGAATTTAGTGTCCCTTCATAAATATAGTAGTAAAATCTTCTACCTTTAATGCAGCACCAAACGTTCAACCCAAATTTCCCCAGCCTTCTTCGTGTAACTGTTACATAATTATTAATATCAGACCAGCAACGTGCATTGTGAATGTTAAAAATTCCATCACTAACTACTAACATGAGCCTCATCCGACCAAATAATGAATTCGATAAAATTTTCGATAGTTCTGCATCTTTGTAAAATACCACTGACCGAACATAATCTGTACCCTTTTATCATCCTCGTTAAGAAAATGTAATTTGTACGGATGATAATGGTGTTTACTTAAAATTCTTATAGCCTTTGTTTGGAACACCCCAACATCAACAATTTCCCTAGATGAAGCCACTGCATCCTGTTCAGCATTTTCCTTAAAGTATTGTTTCGGCCGTGGTTTTTGAAAAGATCCATGATCAATTAAATTTTGTTTCAAACTAAAACATTACTTATTGCATATTCTTAAATACTTTCATGTATACGCATCGTTTAAATATCCTTGAGTCTGGTTGTAGGTTTGCAAGTATAATTCAGCATCTAAACGGGCATTTTCATTCGATAAGATAAAAGCTTTTACCATGTCACATTTCTCGTTGTTTGTAAAATATATATTATTAGCCATGGATAAAAATAACTCAGTTTCTGTAAATAGTTTTTCGGCTACGAAATAAACTTGCGAAGCAAGATAAATTTGACGTTTTTAGTTTATTGTCAGTTTATAAGGCACAGCTTACTATTGATTTGTTTCATTTACATAGTCCAGATGCAATATATTATACGTTAAACGTGAATCAAACCATTAATACTCGATCAAAATCGTTATTATTTATTTTCGTTAGGGAAGCGGTAAGACTGCGTCGACGAGCGGAAACTAAATTTGGTGATTCTTCGAGTTTTGGTCCCAAAAGTTCATTTCGTCGGGAAATGTCAAAACTTTCAGTTGCGTTTTTGGAGCTCGTGAAACAGGTGATGCCAGAAATAATGTATTTACTCAATATCAAAAGACCACAGCACATCGTTAGATATGACTAAAGGCCGGATTTGTAGGCAAAATAAAATATAAAATTAGGCAAAAAAAATTAAAACAGGCATTTTCAGGCAAAAACAATGAAAAAAACTATTTACTACCGTCTTTTATATTAAAACAACGGTACTTACTGTATCGTACATATTTTCAAGGTAATTTTTCCGAAGCGTCGATTCATCCGGTGTTGTTTTTGAAGTATATTTTGCAAAAAAAATTGCGAAACACGGGGTTTGATGGTTTGATAATTTGGACCGTGGAATATTGGCAGCTATCAACACCACGCAAAGATCTTTCGAAAATGTATGCTGTTCCAATGATTTTTCTTGTATAGTAATCAGAAGCGCTTGTGTTGGCTTTTTCGAGGTCTCAGCATTTTTAGCTCATTTCAGATACCCGGCCGAGTCCGAATGTTGATCTACGTGATACTTTTTTTTTTACATGCAACCTAAAAGAAGAAACAGAGTTAATGGAATGGTTACTTAAATAAAACAGAATTTATAAAATGCAAATGTACACTTACCTCTTTACTGCAGACTTTACAAAAAATAATTTTTCCGTCAGTTGTGTAGACTTCATTTCTAGAAATCCAGTGCCTTAGATACGAACTACGCATTTCTTTAACTTTCAGCATTATTCGACAAAAAATATTTCACAACGAAATGCGAATAAAGACAAAACAAATTGTTAACAGTCACTTAAACAAACTGCACTGCTTAACACAGAGTTGCACACACAAATACGACAGAACACATCGAGCACTTCATGGAAAAATATTTACTTTATGAGAGTTAATTGTTATTTTAGTACCTATTTTTAAATCCGGACAGTGAACTACGGCTTATCGGTTGTCCCGTCATTAGTGACTCACGCTTAAGACAGCAGTAGAAAAACATTATTTTTCAGGCGATATTTTCGATTGCGAAACGAAAATTATTTAAAAATTGTCAATTCAGGCAATTTTAGGCAAAATAAAATATCTGTAGAAACATCCCCACCCCTGAAAACGAATTTATAATATATTAAAATATCAATACCTATTAGCAGAATAAACAGGCAAAATAGGAAAAATCCGGCCTTTGGGTATGACAAATTATTTTTCTACAGTTCCCGTAGAGCATTTTGCGCTTTAGCTAAGCAATTCAGCGTTGACGTGTATTGACAAAACGTGCCACAAGCTATTTTGCACCCGTTTCTAATGACGACAGGTAAAATATTTTCCGCGGCTTTCTATTAACAACGACACCTTTCTACAAGTCCAGATTTCAATCTCTTGCAAAGTAATTTTTTGTGCTTTCGTCCGGCAATATTTCCTTTCCAATCCTTAAAATCGTCCAGACACTTCTTGTTTCTAAGTCGGCAAAACATTAAAACGTTGTTCGGCACCACTGATTTTTCATACAGGTGCATTTGTTGACATGATACACATTATGGTCGTTTTACATATTAATGTTCCGTTCTGCCAACATAACTTTAAATGTGCTCGAGCCAACAAGCAATTTTAATAAATTAATGTCAGCACAAATAGCATTGCTGCGAATACTCGCAAAAATATCATTTCTCGCCTAGTGATGCAAATAAGTATTAATCTTTATTAACTAAATTTAATGAAATTTCAAGGACATAATAAATAATTATTGAATATTAAAACTAAAATAATAAGTTGTTAGCAATCGAGTCTGCTTTAGACAAAGTTGAATGGCCTACCAATTGTGAAGAGGCGTTCTTATCAAATATTTAAACATTGTATTACTAAAGTTAGACTTCTTACGGTCCCTTGTTTAACAGGCATTATAATTTATTACTCAAGTTTAATAATGATATTTTAGTAAATTTTATTGGTTACGCTTTTGTTTCACTTTGGATGGACTAGGAATCGTGATATTAAATTTTAATGGAGCTAATTCTACATTGACACAATTTCATCCCTTAATTTTAGCTTACAAAGCACATGTAGAAATAATCAAGTGTGCAATACGACCGCAATGCTTTTGTTCTTTGAGAGGGCTAGCTGGACGATTTATCGTTTCGTTATTATGACCGCTTGCTTATTGGGGGAAGGAGGGGATGAGAATAGTGAAAAAATGCCTCTCTTGGAGAAATTTCGTTTAAGTAGTATGGTGGTATATCTAGCCTTCCTTCCAATTTTGTGAGAATACCAAACCAACCGGAAAAATAATTAATTTTGACTCGGGAATAAGGCTTGTGGAAAGTTCTCCAGCCATTTGACACATGACAACCACGATCTATCGTTTTGAAACTATCTAGTTCGCTTTATGGGGCTCTATTTTTTGGGAAGACAAAATCCGTCGAAAACACTAACTTTTCAACTGGGTTGAGGTGGGGCAGATCGCAGGCTGTCGGAGAGGCACACTTCGGTGCAGCTTTTTGAATGCTTTCCAATGAGTAATCGCGTAATGTCTACGGTTTACTTTCGGAATTATGGTGGATTTCGCGTATTTTGTAGAGACCTTTCCTTTGGGTACCATGCAGGTATACCTCAGATAATTTACCTCGTACCCTCATTGTGTGGGAAGACCTAATCCGCCGAAAACTAATTCCCCATTCGGGGACGGGAGCTGGTCGTGCGGCCGGACTGCCAAATCGATGCAGCTGGTCGAGAGCTTTCGAACCACTGGTCGCATGACTTTTACTATCTATCGTTTCGGAATTATCGATCTCGCTTATAGGGAGTCCAAGGTTAGAACTGCGCTGCCTACCAGGCCCTGTCTTAACCTCTAACTTTACCCAGATATCTGATGTGTTAACCTTGTGTTGTTCATTCGTTTGATGTGACCAAACCAACGTCGTGTACTGTTTTTATACCTCACACTTCTTCATTATTCACTCATTCTTCATCTTATCTATTCTCGTTTTACCTCATGCCCTTCTAAGGAATTTCATTCCGACAGAATTTATTTCGCTTTTGTACTTTTATTGACATACCCATGTCTCACTTCCATACAATACTGACGGGACAAATACGCCACAATAGATTGCTCCTTTCGCAGCTACGCTCATGCTTTCGTTTTTCATTATCTTTCATATACTTCTAATCACTTTCCTTCCAGGATTGACCCATCGTCCAAACTCTCCTTCTATTGTACCATCTGTAGTGAACATTCTACCCAGACATACCAACTCGTTCTCTTGTTCCACAATTTCATCCTGCTCTACTCTCCTTTTCACCTTCCCGATTGAACACCACAATCTTTGTTTTGTTCACGGTTACCTTTAGATTCAGACTATATCCTCAGAGCTGTTTGTAATTCAACCGCATTCTCGCTTTATAACCAAACCTTACACCACTTGTATCGGTACATGCTTGCCTAATACATTTATCCATATATAAATTGAACAACCACGGTGACCTCACACAGCCTTGTCGCACTCTTTGCTCAATACTAAAGTATACACTCACGCCTCTCCTCGCCCTAACACATGCCCGGCTACCATTATGTGCTGCCCTTATTCCGTTTATTAGACATTTACGTGCGCCATTCATTTAATATTTTCCCCCTATTTATCCCTATTCACTCGGTCATATGCTTTCTCCGGGGCTACTAACGCACAGTACAACATCTTTTTTATACTTAAACACCTCAATCGCCTGCTGCAGAGCAACCATTTGATCAACCTATCTTATCCCTGGCGTGAAGCCACCCTGCACATCCCAAATCTTAGTTTGAGTAGTTTCACCAATCAGTAATCTTCCAAATACTTTACTACGTACACTGAGCAGACTTATTCCTCTATAGTTTGTTGTGCTATTACTCAGCACTTTTCCACACTTAAGGCACGCGACAAGCTTTGCACCTCCATATTTTAGCATTTCACCAGTGATTTCATTCAGGCCTGCTCTTTTACCGTTTTTCAACTCTCCTATCGTTTTCTCTATCTCATTTAACTTAATGTTATCCTCAGTTTCGTTCACTATTCCTTCTCCTTATTAAACTCTTGCCTACCGTACAGTTTTCCGAAATATACTTACCAGCATTTTCTCACTTTACAATCGTCCCATACTATTTAGTTGCTCCTATTCATCACTCTTGCACCGTTCTGTCTTGGAACACGCTTTGTATTTTTGTCCCATTTCCAGAAGGGTTTTCATTCTACATCTTCTCTCCTTCCGCAGCCATCACTTCTTCTTTACGTATTCTGATTGCCTCCTTCGCTTTTTTGTTTCTTAATCGGTACACCTCATACTTCCGCTTTACTCAGTCTCATTTTTTGCGGCACTCATTGCTATGTATCCGTCTTTTTACATACTGACTTTTTTACCGATTCTCTCCATCAAGCACATTTTTTCTATCTACCTATAGTTACATATATCTGCACGACACAATTGACAACGCAGTCTTTCAAGCTTATCCACGCACTTTCAACGTCATTGTCTTTTATTTGTTCGTTCCACACTGCTTTGTTCCCACTCTACTCACAGCATCTGCGTTTTTCATTCTCGCATCATTATCTACTCTAATTTTGGACGTTCCCACTGCGTTTGTTTTCCTTCTCCAGGCCCCCTTTTGCCCTAAACACGCTCTCGATACAACCAAAAAGTGGTCCAATCCACACTACGATCCGTGAATTGTTTTTGTATCTCACCACGTTTCTAAGTTGTTCATTATACACTAAGTCAATCGTACTTTTAAATTCACCTCTTTGCAGTGTAACATATGCACATGTTTATGCTTAAACCACGCATTAGATACAAACAGATGTCTCTCCACACAGATGTTCGCCAGGCGTTCGGTATTTTCATTCTCTCTTTGGTTTCCGAACTTTCCTAAGACGCGTTCAGTATGTTTTGTACACCCGCCTGTCTGTACGTATCTCTCAATATCACCACTCTTTCGTTTGGCATTCCAGAAATTCTCACACTCCTGGTCTCTTTCTTCATTCACCGGTGCATAGCATGCAATGAGAATTTTTTTTTCAAAATTTCACTTTCATTCTAACCCACATTACCCGGGAGATACCAATTCGTAAGTTAAGCACATTTTTTCGCTCTTTCACTTACGATCACTCCAACTCCTCTAAAGCACCATGCATTTCAGTCTCAACTCCTGACTATAGTGCTAGGCTGCCATCCTCCCTTTCCACAGCACTCTTTCCTTTTGTCTCCTATACACACAGTATATCAAGCTGCCTGTCATTCATTATATTCGCAATGTCTTTACTATGCATACCTCTAACATTCCACGTACCAACTCGCCATTCTATCCGTGCACTGTCGTTAGCAATGGGGCCTGTCTGTTTTGACCTTGACCGCCCATTGTAGTCAGATCGAACCCAAGCATTGGTATTGTTTTTTAGTAATTAAATTAGCAGGCAGACCGGTTATTAACCAAATCGTGCCTTGGACGAAGTAGCATTCCCTACTAACAGTATCGTCCTACTAATGGGTAGTACTGGAACTTAACCTACTGCCCCGACAAGAATGGAAGTAGAAGTCGAGATAAAGACCAGCAATAAAGATAATAATATAAATGTGTATGATGTACAGGGTGGGCCAATGTAACGGACGGGTTTCTGACTAGAAATTTTTTTTCTGAGAAACGCAGAAACACGTCAATTTTTATATCAAGGGGACAACTTTTGCCATGATTTTCAACCTGAAATGATTTCATCCCTTAGCGCTGTGAGAACAACCCCTAAAATTTAAATAGGGATGATGGGGCAAGTGATGCGTCATTTGAAAGATCTTTCTTTTCTGATTTCAGTACACTAGTTTTTGCTGCAAAATGCACGGGAAAGATTTAATCAGAATTTGTATTATTGCATGGAAGCTGAAGGCAGGCACTTCGAACATTTATTAAACTAAGGTTGAATTTGCATAAACTTGTTTTATTAATTAGCACAAGAAAAAAATAACCCTTGTTTTTATTTAAAAATGTAAGGGTTGTTTACCCTGTACCTAAGGGGTGAAACAATATTGTCAAATGGCAGTAAAAGTACCTAGCTTCTCTAAAAAAAAAAACAATTGACCTGTCCGCGCTTTTTTTAGTTTTTAAATGCCTCAAACTCCTTCCTCATTTTGCATCTTTCCGAATTAAATTTTTTTGTTAAAAATAAAAAAAAACTATTCCACTGGAATCAGAAAAGAAAGACCTTTCAAATGACGCATCACTTGCCCCACCATCCCTATCTAAATATTAGGGGTTGTTCTCACAGCGCTAAGGGATGAAATCATTTCAGGTTGAAAATCATGGCAAAAGTTGTCCCCCTTGATATAAAAATTGACGTTTTTGCGTTTCTAAAAAAATTTCTTTGTAGCCAAAAACCCGTCTGTTACCTTTTTGTTGGTCCACCCTGTATATAATAGCGTTTCAATTTATTTTTAATTTTATTTGGTTAGATTTAAAAATTTATAAAATCTATCATAAGATTAATTATATACGAATTCTTTTTTATTTACTGCTATTTCACAACCTGTCACATTTACGTGCCTACGCTTGAAATTTAGACCAAGGGGACGGGTACGTTATTAAAGTTTTACAACGTACAAGATAGTGCAAAATAGCTGCAACCTTTAAGGTTAAAAAATACGTACAAGAGTAAGTGAGAATTTTTTAGACAAAGCGCGCAATCGACCTTGAAGGTTGCAACTATTTTGCACTAATTGTACATGGTAAAACTTTAATAACAATTTTGTTCTTTTGGTCTAAATTACAAGCGTACCTAGGTCGAGCCAAAATGATCGTATTTTTTGCAATTGCAATGCAACAATACCGTTTTCGTGCCTTTTTTATTTGTGTATCTATAGAGTCATTTCACATGTTACTAAAATTCTGCTGATTAGATTATTATTGTTTGTTTATTATTAATATTCAAACCGCTTGGTTATAAAAATATATTCAAAAACTCACCCTTACTAGTGTCCTAAGGAATATTTTAGAGAAAACTGAATATTCTACGTCAAATCGTTCGTTTTAACAAGTAAGTATAAATGGTCATAAATTAAATTTTTTATGAAAAGTTAAATTTATGTACTTTTGAAATTAGAAAATAACTCTTGATTCAAAATTTAAAAATATACAGTCTGTATAATTTAAGCGAGTACACATTTCTAATAATTAAGGATCTAGCCCTTCTGTACTAAAATTGTATTCCATAGTTTAATAATATTTAATTTATTAAGGATCTAGTTATTCTTTTCTACAATTAGATTCCTTAGTTGGCTTTATACGTTTATTAAACTTATATTAATAGCAGGCTTATGTTTGCGTTTTCACTTTTTCAAATTTCACAAATTTGTTTTAATATATAACTAACTGTAAGTGTTAACGAAACGTTTAGATTTGAGTAAAACATTAATACCAAAATACGCCATTGGAATCCCAAAAAGCCAAGTATTTAAAATATGTGTAATCATGGTGGACGTTTACATTTTCATAATATAAAGGTTCTTTGAATGACAAACTCGGTATTTGAAATTCTGAAATATCTGATAAATAATAAAATTAAAATATTAAAGTTAGTTTACTTTTGATTAAAAAAATTATAATAAACATTTTTGTTTTAAGACACGTAGCGTTTACCGATTGATTTTTATGACCAATTGTATACGCATGGTTTAAACTCCAGATTAGTCGACTGGTACATTTAGGAAATGCCATTGGCTAATTTTTAAATTTTAACTAATTAAACTTCTTAAACCTATCATTTAACTAATCAGAAGTTTAAACTGTACTATACAAATAACATAAGATTATGAAACGTTCATACAGGCTGCTACAAATTGAAGAGACTACATTGAAACATTAAATTTAGGTTGTTTGTTTCTAATGAAGGAAAATAGATTTGATCAAAACGTTTTATTTAGTCAAAGATGTATGTGTAGGGCATCAAACATGTATTTTCAATTCTCTCCAGAACAAAATCAGCCAACCATGCATAGGTCGTTTTACAAAAAAAATTTGATTAAAATAAAAAGAAACGTACACAAAACTAAATTGAAGTAATAATTAAATTGACAAAAAAAAACTAAGCTAAAAAACGAATATTAAACTTTCAAGTAAAGAATTGTTATTGTAAATTTTTTTTTTAGCTTAATTCATGTTTAATTTATTTTTGTTTACGTTTCTTCTTATCTTAACTTTAACTTCTTATCTAATTTTGTAAAATAACCAATGCGTGACTGATTGCTTTCGGGATAAACTGTAACCACGGTCGAACATGTCTAATTAATCGTGACGTAATACTGTGTTACATGTTTGTATCACGTTACGTTCTACACAGAAATTTGATACAGAAAAATTTGAGTTGACCGGCTCAAGAAACTTTCGAGTTTTTCAATTATTCCTTTAATAAAAAAGAAAATAATATCCGCGCTCTCCTTTTTACATTGCAACTTCACCACCACCTGATAATGAGGCCTAGACATTTTATCTTTATTATCTATGTCTGAAAGCAATCGCTATGTAAGTGTTTGTGTTTTTATAAATGAGAGAAAATCAGTTCGACCACCACCAAGGTATCGAAACAATTAAGTGTTAAATACTTTTCTTAAATTTAAATACAATTTCTTTTCAGGCATTTGAGTTATTGTGGCCTAAAGACAATCACATGTACTCACTCATCTTACTCTTACGTAGCGCAACCAAAAATCACAGGGGATAGACTTCATGTGCTGAAATAAATATGTATATGAAATTTGAATGTATTTGCTTTTCAAGTTTATGAGATATCGTGTCCGAAAGATTCATCACAGGTATGCGCGAGCAGATGAGTCACTTAAACAATATCGTAGGTGTATGCAATATTCTCCTGCGCAATTATTCATGAGTCGGGTGTGTAAAATATTTCAACACATCTACTCAATCCAACCTTCTCTGATAATGTTAAAAATAAATTAGTTAATATTAAACAATTTAACCAAGATAAAAGTGACATTCCGGAAATAAGTAAAAAGGAAGATATCTTTATTTAACCATATCACTAGAGCCTGGGAACATGCTAAAATTCTGCATGGTCCGCCTCGATCTTACATTGTTAGGGCCTAAACAGGTAATATTGTTAGGTGAAATATGGTGAATTTGAAGCAGTTACACATTACTTTCATGCCACTGAAAACTGATAATGATATGCTGCGTGGTAGCTCAAACTTAATTAGCACCGAGACTGTGACTGGCAAAGGTATCGGCCCACATAGTAATAATATTCAATGTAATATTGAACCTACAACTTTAAATCAAAGTGTGGATGACAATAGTAAAGTAGTAAAAATCATTTACAAAAACAATTTTGTTAACATGTTTAACTAAAGATACCCTATGTACTTCGTGATTTTTATCAAATATAAGTAGGGCTACGATATCCTTGTCACAACGTTTGTATTTGATATGAGCTAATGTTTTGTTAAAGTGAATTTTGATACGTCGCCGAGCTAGTTGGACCTGTGGTAACACAGTCTGCCTTAGCATTCGAGAGGTAATGGATTCGATCCCCGTTACAGTCTACCATGTAAGAGGTTTATTGAGGGGGTTTTCGTCATATACATATACCAGCATGATCAACTGCGTATACGGACATCATGTGCGTCCATTGAGGCGAATGCTGGAATAGTATTTTCACCCTTTGAAGAACCCTATCTCCATTCCTTCCAATCATATTCTGACCGCACCCATCCTTCATCCCACCTTGCATGTATGTGTAATGTATATATATATATATATATATATATATATATATATATATATATATATATATATATATATATATACACACACACACACACACACACATACAGGGTGTCCCAATAGGTCGTATTCGGTCGATAGCTCCTTAGCCATTAAACTTAAAAGATAAGTTTAAATACGAAAGTTGTCTATTTTTATAAGCTGCATAATCTAAAAATAGTTTGGTTTCTACAGGGTGTAATATAAAAGCGGTACAATATAGAACTTTTGATTTTTAAATAGAGCACCCTATATATTATTTTATTTTTCGATTTTATAATTTTACATCTTTTTTATAAGAATTACTTACAAGCCAAATCTTACAGTTTTTGAGATATTTGCAAAGTTAACTAAAAACTGATATTTTTATGTAGTAATTCAAGTAGGCGTATCTCAGATATTTTTAAACATAAAAAATAATGTGGTATAGAATGTATTCATACATGAGCTTACTTTAATCTATTGTCAAAATTGGATTTCAATATACAGAGTGATCACAAAAATTAATTCAATAACAAATTTGAAAATGCTGTGTCTTTTTTTAAATGGCACACCCTATATTTTTTAACGCCTTGTCTTCGTCTATTAGTCGGCTTTAATTTTTATTAAATATGTTCTATACCTATCTCTAATAGTTTCGGAGATATTGAAGTTTGTTCAAAAAAGAGTAACATTAGTCTGTCAAAGCAAGCTATGAATACATAAGAAACTAAAAACATCTTAACTGAAATACAAACACTTAAAATTATAAGAAATGATCAATGTGACCACCATTTTGTTGCTGGCGAACATGAAGTCTTTAAATAAACGGGTGATCACAAAATTAATTCAACAATGTAAATTTGAAAATGTTATATCTTCATTTTTTAAATAGCACGCCCTATATTTTTTAACGCCTTTCGTTGATATCATTGATGCAGAGTATCATTAGTCGGTCAAAGCAAGATGTGGATACATAAGAAACTAAAAATATTAACTGAAATACATAAATTGTAATTATAATAAATATTGTATGACACCACCATTTTTAAGAGATATTTGAGATGTTTTTAAACGATTCATCGTAAAATTAAACAATTTAATCAAAAGAGCGTAAAACAAAAGATGAACGAAAACAAATGAAGAAATTCAACTTGTCAAACAGTGCTAATATTTGTGTAGTATTGTATACTACTTCCTAAATTACAAAATGAATTTTTCGAAAGAAGAACTTGTTAATATGATTTACGTCCTTGGTGAAAGCGAAAAAATTGTCTTCATCGAATTTATAAACAAAATTTTCAAATGCACGAGTTTCAGCATTTACAAGATTGAAAGAGCGTTTCGAGCAAACAGGCAGTATTCATTACGAAGACAATTTAGAACGAGAAAGAACCGCAATTAACGAAGGTAATGAACATTTAGTTCTTCAATCTGTGATTGAAAATCCTCACGTTTTTTGCTGACAATTGGAATTAGAAGTTGGAGTTTCAAAACATCAGTTAATAGAATTATAAAAAATATAAATATCATCCATACCATGTCCAACTTGCACAAGAATTAGACGAGGATGGATTCGTTAATAGATTAAACTTTTGCAATTGGGCCATAAATAAAAATTTAGAAAACCTAACTATTTTAGCACGATCTTATTTACTGATGAAGCTACTTTCCACTTTCAAAATGGATACGTTAATAGACATAATTTCCATTATTACGATACTGAGAATCCCAGATTTATAATTCCTGTTGATCATCAACACCGCTGGTCACTTAATGTTTGGGCCGGAATTATTGGGGAAAGAATTATAGGACCATATTTTTTTGAAAACACGGTCAATGGAGATTCATTTTTAAACTTCTTGCGCAACGAATTTGAAACTTTTATTGAAGATTTACCTTTACAAACCCTTAGAGAAATGTGGCTGCAATTAGATGGCGCTCCTCCGCATTTTAGCAGAAACGTTAGAAATTATTTAAATATCCAGTTTCAAAACAAATGGATTGGAAGAGGAGGGCCGATCTCCTAGCCTGCAAGATCGCCTGACTTGACAAAGCTGCACTTTTTTCTTTGGGGTTGGATTAAAGACAAAGTTTCAAACTCCTCCAACGACTGTAGATGATATGAAGACAAGAATTAGTGACGTCATTCAAAATATAAATGTTTCCACGTTACGAAAAGTAAATTTATCGTTTATTCAAAGACTTCATGTTTGCCAGCAACAAAATGGTGGTCACATTGAACATTTATTATAATTTTAAGTGTTTGTATTTCAGTTAATATGTTTTTAGTTTCTTATGTATTCATAGCTTGCTTTGACCGACTAATGCTACTCTTCTTCAGTGTTATCAACGAAAAAATTGAACAAACTTAAATATCTCCAAAACTATTAGAGATAGGTATAGAACATATTTAACAGAAATAAAAGCCGACTAATAGACGAAGACAAGGCATTAAGAAAATATAGAGTGTGTCATTTAAAAAATGAAGATATAGCATTTTCAAATTTATGTTATTGAATTCATTTTTGTGATCGCCGTGTATATTGAAATCCAATTTTGACATTAGATTAAAGTAAGCTCCTGTATGAATCAATTCTATACCAAAGATTATTTTTTTATCTTTAAAAATAACTGAGATACGCCTACTTGAATTACTACATAAAAATGTCAGTTTTTAGTTAACTTTGCAAATATCTCAAAAACTGTAAGATTTAGCTTGTAAGTAATTCTTATAAAAAAGATGTAAAATTATAAGGAGAATCGAAATATAAAATAATATGTAGGGTGTTATATTTAAAAATTAAAAGTTCTATATTGTACCGCTTTTATATTACACCCTGTAGAAACCAAACTATTTTTAGATTATGCAGCTTATAAAAATAGACAACTTTCGTATTTAAACTTATCTCCTAAGTTTAATGGCTAAGGAGCTATCGACCGAATATGCACTATTGGGGCACCCTGTATATATATATATATATATATATATATATATATATATATATATATATATATATATATATATATATGTTTCTAATTAATTTTATAAATTCCCTACCTATCCTGCTCACCCACACGATTCTTTGGATTGCTTAAAAGAGTTTGCAAACTATTATCTGAAGGTAGTGACTTTTTTGAAATTAACTTTGGAAAGGATTTTAGATAACCTTTTGTATAAGCTGGATAGTGTGGTAATTTTACATACTTTGTTTCTATTTGTTCTCTGGCGCTACCTAATACAGTTACATTCTTAACCCTCATCCTAGGTGTGTTACTAAGTATACAGTACGAATGTAAAGTTTGGAACTATCGCTATAAATCTTTTATTAAACGTTTTTGAAAAAATCCTCGAACACGTCAATTTTTATCTTAAATGAGACATATTTTACTGTAATCGTCAGTTAAAGATCGTCTTTTGTTGTTTAGTTATGATGTAAGCGATAATTTTTTTAAATGGAAACCCTAATTTTTTTATGGTGAATTTGGAAAAATCATGAAATTCTTAGACCATATATGCTAAAAAAGTGTGATATTGTATTTTTCAATTTGCAAGATATTGTAAATAATAGTAATGAAAAATCGAAAACACGTCAAATAGGTCAATGATTTTATAGCTTATTTACTTTTTCATTGTGTATAATGTATTGAAATTATTATGAACTACAAAAGAAACAAGAAATAACAAAGTATAGAAAAACACTTAAATTAAATGTTCGAACTGACCACCATTTTATGCAAGGCAGTACTCGAGTCTGTACTGAAATTCGTCACGAACTTTACGCAAAGTCTCGGGTGGAATTAATCTTATTTCTGTGCGAATTCTTTGCTGCAGCTCTTCTAATGTCTGTGGACGGTTTATGTAATAAACCTTGCTCTTTAGATAGCCCCATAAAAAAAGATTCCATCGGAGTTAGGTCTGGTGGTCTCGGAAGCCACTCAACAGTTCCCCTTCTGCCTATCCATTTACCAGGAAAAATTTCGTTTAAATAATTCCTAACACGAATAGCAAAATGTGCCGGAGCACTATCTTGCTGAAACCATATGTATCGTTTGGTAGATCCGGATCTTCATTGTTCGAATAAAGCACCGCAAGAGCGGGAATTAAATCGTTTATTAAGAAATTCAAATACTTTTCACTTGTCAATGAACCCTGGATAAAAAATGGCCCTAGAATCTATCCTCTTCAATTCCTGCCCAAACGTTGATTTTTGAGGAAACTGCGTGTGCGTCTCGTTCATCCAGCGCGGATTTTCAGGTGCCCAATATCGATAGTTATGACGATTCACTGTTCCGTTAAGGTGAAATGTTGCTTCATCAGAAAAATGATGCGATTTGAAAAGTCGCCATTGAACTTTGTAGGGATGCCATTTATGTTTCTTTAAAATCTTTATAACTGACCTTTGAGAAATGTCATTATTTGCGGCTAGTTCTCTTGTAGTTCCATGGGGATTTTCTTGTAGAGACAACAGAATATCTAATTCGTTACCTTCTTCGGTTGTTGGACGACCACCCTTATGGCGATCTTTCACATGTACGAGTTCAGAAAACTTTCTTCCTATTTTGGAAACTGTCGCTCTTGTGATAGGTTCTTTATCAGGATAGTTGTTATTAAATACCTCACAAATCTCTTGTTGTGTTCTAGTACGGTCGCCACATCCCCTCAATATTAAAATTTCAATTCGCTCTTTTTAAGTCAAATATCGCACCATTATTTACTGAATTATTTAGATTTTTGTTTTAAAACTTTAACGGCAATTATCTCGGAAATTTCAAAATACAGTACCATACTTTTTTAGCATATTTGGTCTTAGAATTTCATGCTGTTTCCAAATTCATCATAAAACATTAGGGTTTCCATTTAAAAAAATTATCGCTTACGTCATAACTCAAAAACAAAAGACGTATGATGTAGAGCATTTTAATCTTGCAACACTTATTAAAAAAGTCGAATAAATAATATTGCTAAAAATTATTATTAATTTTATTAAATACATAAATAAAAAGTTTACCTAGAGTAGGATTCATCATTCATCAAAAACAAGTTATTTGGGCTAAAGTTCTAAAATCTATCCCTATTCAAAAAATTACTAAGTCCAGTCAATCCGTGATTCTGCCTGGAAAGCTGGAGGAGTTTTGGGAATGTTCTTATTTGGAGTTTTTTGGGGTGCTAAAAGTAAACTTTGGCTCACCTTATAAAAAAAAAAGCTGCTGAAAAACACGATTGTTTATAGTTTTCTGCTTTTAACTTAGAAGCGACACAAAGAATTATTCCATACAAAAATGGTCTAGACAAAATAAACTACAATCTTTATATGGAAGTCATTTTTCATCCGACGATATGTGTGGATGCTACAGCGTATCAAATTTCGACATATTAGGATTGAGATCAGGCTCCCCCACACATGTAGAAAAAAAATGTGGGAAGGATTTGTTTCTTTTCAACTGAAAATTCCAGGAAAGGTTGGTAATAGATTAAATATAGTGAAAATTGTAGTTAGTAATTTTTATTACCTACTTTACAACTTTTCTTTCATATCAATCATAACCTAATTATTAATCAAATGCGTTTCATTATTCAGTGGAATTCGCTTTTATACAAAATACCACTATAAATAAATATGAACCCAACAAAATTAATAAAAAAACAAAATTACAATTAAGACATAACAGGAAACGTTGAAATTATAAAGTTAACTTAGAAAATATATAAAATAGTAATATTAATAACGGTAAAATTTGAAGTTTAAGCTTGTAAATCTAAATGAACAACTGGTGGTCGGTAAAACAGAGAGTTAACATAACTACTACACAATAATTACAAATGTACACAAAACAGGAAACAAGTAATATCCAACTAATCAAAAATCAAATTTTTATTTAAATGCCACATTTCGTTCAAGGGCGATTCAATATAAATTATGTTAGTTCATTTCTTTGGTTTCAAGTACAACAATGCTATTTTATATAAAATGAGCATTATTGTACTTTTTAGTGAAATAAAAAACTCACCGTGTAGTTTTTAATTAACATACATTCGATGTAACCTCTATTAATTTGACTCAAATATGACAAAAGATATTGTAAATAACTTCTAGATACTGATACTGTATGCTGTATGATTTCAATGGTGGGGGTCGCTTCACTTTGAAACAGAAATCTCGGTCATCTTAGGAGCAAATTGCGCGCGATATTTAAATCTGTATCTGTAATGTACTAATGAAATATTGATTTTATGTAAAACTTGACATTTTTATACAAGCTGAAAACTCGTTTTCACAATTAAAGCAATATTCATAAAATATATGAATATATTCAATTTTTACTGTACTTCAAAATTAAATAATAAAAAAGCAATGTTCATAAACAGTAAAACTGGAGATTTAAAAGCAAGTATTAATTGATTAAGTTTTTTATTGATTTGAAAATAATACAGTTTTGTGTAAATGTTGCTTAATCGGTTTATCATGCAATTGACAATTGATTGATTTAGCGACCCCGTGACACTTTATTTTTATATACATTTTTATAACTAATTTTGTTAATATAAAAATATGATTTTCTGGGAATACATTATCCCTTGAATGTTCTTCAAGATCTAAAAATAGTGTAGAAAAATTAAGTGATTTGAATGTTACACTTATTAGTTTATTAATAGTCATATCATTGGGAGGTCTATTGTTATTTTCTTTCAAAAATAAACGAACAACCCTTTCTATGGAGTGTGGTTGTACATACTTTAATTGGAATTTTCCAACATGTGTTGATTCCAACAACCATAAACACAAGCACCTCTTCGGCTTCAATTCTCTCAGTTAAAGAAATTCCTCCTAAGTCGGCGTAACCAATAAACTTTTCCCATCCCAATCAATTCGTTTCCGAATAGCCATTCCATCAAATGTTAAAGAGACGAAAACCGAATTTTTGAGAGGAAGGACAACTATAATTCTGATCAAGGCTAATTAGTGCTTTGTAATCAGTGGTATTGGTTTCTGTTGTAAGTTCAACACATTCTGGTATAGATATATTATCAATATTTTCTAGTGATTGCGTTCCGTTTTTAATTGATATTGGTTGTAAATGCGTTTTAAATATTGTTGGAATGGATCCCTCCATCAATTCTCCTTTTTTAGTACTTTTCACTACAAAGCAGTCTGATTCAAAATGTTCAGAGCACAACATAGGATGAATCGTAGGCACAAACTGTTCACTCTTCATGTTACTTAATAGTTTTTGTTTATGTTACAACGGAAACTTACGAAAACTAATTGCATTCTCTTTTGAATAGCGTTTTTTTGCAATTAATTGCAGCACAAGACTTCATCTGTAACACAAAAATTCTATATAAATTATTTCTAACCTACACTGAAACACTGATAATTTATACATAACTTGGTAGGTAGATAGCTACTGACTTCAATAATGATAAACGTAATTACGTATCCTAAAAACAACTGTATCGCTTTTGCATAAAACTTTATACAACCGAACACCACCAACATACATGAAAACAACAAATGTCATATACACAAATCATACAATATCTTTGACACAAATAAAACTGCCACTAACATGGCGGAGTTCAATGTTGTCCCGCGACATCAGCGCCAATGCGGTATCTAGTAGTTATTTACAATATCTTTGAATATGACAGGTGTTAATGAAATAAAGTGAACATAGCAAATGTCAATTTCTGTTCATAAAAGATATTCACTCAAAACATTTAAATAAACTTACACTTGCTTAAAACAAAAATAAAAAGCAAAATTATATTAAATATCAATACTTATTTATGACTGAAAACGTTGTTTGTGGTTTTAAATTGTATTTATTGAGGTAACGACAATTGATGAACGTGACTCACACGAAGTTGATTTGATGTTTAGTGAAGGTCAAATTACTTTTTGTGGGAAATCAACCACTTTTGGCATGTAATACTGTCATACTATAGCGTCTTATTTAGGTGGTTGGAGAAAATAGTTATTTGTTTCATTAGTACAAAAAATGTAAATTTATGGGACGAGGAAGAAAGTTGCTGGACGACGCGAAGCGAAGTGGTAATATTTCGAGTCCCGGAAATGCATTTTTTAGTACGAATAAAACATAATTTTTTTCCCTAGCCACTTTTATCTTTATCGTGGTTTATTTGCAGTTCACTGTGTTTTTGGGAACCCCTTATTTATGTTGGTATGAGTATCAGACATTAATAATATTCATTTTTAGTGAAAATAGTTATTTGTTTCATTAGTACAAAAAATGTAAATTTTCGGGACTAGTTCCGAAAATGCTTTTTTGTACGAATAAAACAACATTTTTTCTGCGCTCATTTTTACATTTACATTCAGTTATTTATTTACACTTTGCTACATATTTGGGAATCCCTTATTTATGTCGCTATCAGTATAAGACAATGCTATTTTATACAAAATAAGTATAATTCCCCTTTTTAGTAAAAAAAAAACTTATCGTGTAGTTTTTGATTAATATTAATTGGATTTTACCTCTATAAATTTGATTCAAATATGGTAGATGTTAGTGAAATAAAGTGAAAGCAAATGTCAATTTCTGTTCATAAAATATATTCATTCAAAACGTTTAAATAAGCTTACATTGGCTTAAAAAAAAATAAAACAAAATTATATTGAATATCAATACTACTATGACTGAAAACGTTGTTTGTCAACCTTTAATTTGTATTTATTGAAGTAACAACCCATGAACGTCATTCACACGAAGTTGATGTTTAGTGAAGGTCAAATTACGTTTTATACTAGGAAAATAGTAAATTACTTTTTGTACAGTTGCCATCGACACCGAAGAATCCCGAAATCTGCCACTTTTAATATGAAATAATGCCACAATGTAGCGTCTTATTTAGATGGTTGGAAAAAATAGTGATTTGTATTACAAGGCCAGAAAATGGGTGTTGAGTACGAGTTCGTCAAGGCCTGCAAATTTATGAGTACTCCCAAACCATTTCATGGCTGAGTGATACACAAAATGTTTTGTACCGATGTCACAATTGGTATTAAAATCAATAAACAAAATTGTTCATACGTGTTGAAATTAAGTTATCAATACTGACAATGACAGTAACCAATATAACCTAAAAATACAATTGCGAAATTATTCATTACTCGAATTTTGTAGGTACCTTACCAGTTTGTTGACTTTATAATAAGTATAGATGTAATTTATAGTTACTAATACAGACATAAATACGGATATGTACACGGTAACGCGATTAGGCTTTGTGTTACGTCAAATATCGATTGTGTTGAATGTTCTATCAGGTCTGTCACTACAACGAATACCAACTGTAATTTAGTATTATTTTTGCCTGCAAAACGCATAGTTTCCGGACCCATTTGCGGTCTGCATATGCCCTTATTACAGAATGAAGGCACAAAGATATATTAAACATAATAATCCTAACGAAAAATTTTCTTTCGCTCAGCATATTTTAAGTACAGGACACAATTTCAAACCTCACTCTAATTTTGAAATTTTTCGTATTTGTAATAAAAGCGTTAACATTAATTTACTTGAAACCAAAGAAATGAACTAACATCATAATTTATGTCCGGAATCGTTCTTGAATGAAATTCGCCATTTTAAATTTTAGTTTGCTTTTTGATTAGTTGGACATTACTTGTTTGCTTTTGTGTATATTTTTTAGTTATTTTTTAGTAAGTTATGTTAACTTTCTATTTTACTGACCATCAGTTGTTCATTTACATTTTTATAAGTCTAACTTGAAATTTTCCGTTACTTATGTTATTATTATATATTTTAAGCTATCAATGCTCTGTTTATAATATTATCAACTGTGAATTTAAGCATGAATAACCACTAAGTGAATCAAGTTACGTTATATATATATATATATATATATATATATATATATATATATATATATATATATATATATATATATATATATATATATAATACAGGGTTTTCAAAGTTAAGTCGACACTATTGCTATCTTCGTTATTATTGGTGCTACGAAGTCGGTTAAATGGGCAAAGAAGTAGCATTTTTCCGTTCGTTACGATGGCGAAATCAAAATGAAAATTGAACATCGTGTTCGCGAGTTATGTCAAAATTTCCATTTTTTAAATGGACACCAATATGCAATATCCTTAATCGATAGAAAATTAAATTCTGAACGAATAAGTTCTATGACATTTCACCCTAATGTCAAAATGACAAAGTTATTGATCATTTACCAAATTCATCAAGGTGGCTGTGTCAACTATTTTTCTGTATTACCATAGAGCAGAAAATGAAAAGAATATCAGACAATTGAAACGGGATTCTTTATTCTAAGTGATAATAATAATAAGGAACAACAAAACAAAACAAAACTCAAATTAGATGTTCGAAAACATCACCCTCTTGCTCCAAGCATTTCTGGGCCCGCTTGTAGACACTTTTAGTAGCCTTAGAAATGGATCTACTATCAATATTATTGATGGCGTGAACGATGCTTTGCTGGAGATCCTCAAGGTTATCATATCGACTCTTCACATATCCCCAAAAGAAAAAATCCATTGGAGTAATATCAGGTGATCGAGGAGGCATACGGATAGGCCCATTAGTTGATAAACATCTGTCATCAAAAAAATTGTTTATTATTGTATCTATCTGACGAACGTTCTGGGGAGGAGCTCCGTCTTGTTGGAAATAAATATTCTGCCTATCCATTAAATTTACATCATCCAAGAAGTCTTGGAGTGTGGCAGTCAACATTTCGGCGTACCGCTCACCAGTTAACGCACCCTGATAAAATACTGGACCAACAATTATCGAGCCAATTAAACCGCACCAAACATTAACACTGAAGCGTCTCTGCGGGTTACAAGATCGGTAGAGCATCGGATTTTCTCGACTCCAAAAATGGCTGTTTTTCCTGTTTAACATGCCCCTATTAGAAAAAGTTGATTCGTTACTCCATAGAATTGAGCTCCAACAATCATTATTGGTTCTCATTTGATTAATAAACCAGTGACAAAACTGAACGCGTCTTTCTTGATCTCCTGGTACTAGTGTCTGTGTAGGTCGGAACTTATACGGCACAAACTTATACTTTTTTAGAATATTGTGGATGGAACCCAAACATAGTCCATTTTCTTGCACTAAATCATTAATTGAGTTGTTGGGATGTGCTTCAAAATAATCTAACACATTAATTTCAGTTTCTTCACTAATTATACATTGTTTATTAGATCTGGATTTCTTAAACACGCTCGAATTAGATCTAAATTTTACAAAACCAAAAAGTATCTTCTATCCGGCAAATGACGCGTAGGAAACAAATCACTGTAACCTCATGCGCTCGATAACTGTTTTTGACAAACGATAGTAAATTATATATATATATATATAATAACATTTATATATCATAATCACAAACTCTTTCACTCGATTTTTCCATACTTATTTGACATATCAATATGATGCATGTACAATGACAATATTGTTTCACTTTAATAAATGAGGACAATTCAATATAATGATCAACAACTTTGTCTTTTAACATTAGTAAAATTATAGAACTTTATATTCAGAATTTAATTTTCTATCGATTGTAGATACTGCATACTGTGTGCCATTTAAAAATGATTTACATAACTGCAGCTACATTCAATTTATCTTTGATTTCACCAGTAGCAACCAGCTGACAAATGCTATTTGTGCCATATTTCATGCACCTTTAATAAAAGTAGCTAGTGGCTTACTGAAGCTGTATATCCACTATACATGTATATCTACGTAGATGGATATACGTATATATAGATTATATATATATATATATAATATATATATATATATTGGCTCTGACTAATCTGGGCATGACTTTCCCATCTTGTTCAGAAATCTATGTCATGTACAATCAAATTGTTTCTAACTGTAATTTCAATTATTGCGATTATGAGTGACAGATCATATAATGTACAATTTGCTTTCCATTAATATTAAAAATGTACGTGAACATTTAGTACTCACTTCTGTCTTAATCAAATGATTTGTCGCCCATCTTTGAGTCCTGGATAACAGTAGACAATCCACATGTATAATCCTATTGTAGGATTTCATGCTTTTCATAAATGTGGCTTACTGCTGTTTACAATTTACATGTATTCTACGTAGATGGAATACGTAATAATAAATCATAATATACTTGGTTTGCACTGATCTAACCCTTCTGGGCATGAATTGCAATGTTATAAATCTTTGATGAAATAATTTCAAAATTAATTTCATCAGTTTGGATTATAGTGAAGACTCGGCGATAATGCCATTTGATCCAATATAAGTGTACAAATTTTATCACTCTCTTTCAAATTTTGTCCCCCTCTTTGAAGTCCTGGATAAATTGACAATCCACATTATAATTTTTGTAGGATTCTTCAAAAACTGGAAGGCAAGTGTGTACAATTTTCTTTTTTTTTGGTGTTAATTCATTAACTGGTTTCACATCTAACCCTTTCAGCAAACTAATGTTTAAATCTGTAAATAATTTAAATTAATTACTGCACATTGTTTATGAGTACATAATTTACATATTCTACTGTATTCACCTGCCAGTAATTCAGTATACATTCTAAGATTCACTGATATAACTTACTTTCCATTAATTTATTACTTATTGTAAATACAAAAACAATGCTTACGGTGTACATTTTGTCTTTCATCTTCACTTGTCACACCATGTCATATCTCAGCAGAAATATTATTAACCTTAGCATCATGTGGGTAACTTGCTTAATGTCGCACACAAGTATTCTCAGACAGCACTTCGGTTGGATTTATTTTACAATAGTCACGATCACTTCAACTGCGATAAATTGGTTCAATAGTGTTAGATGTCACTAAAGAAAGTTTCAAACATAATTTACAATTCATTTCAATAAAACTACCGTACCTGGTAAAAATAATTTGGGGTAAAAATTTTTGTTAATTGTGCATTTGGACCAAAATCTTCAGAAAGAAAACGCTTAACTGCATATTCTGTAATTGTTATATACATATTCCCAATTTATATTATTTGGACAAATTCCTGTTTTTTCTATCCAAACAGTAAACATTTGAGCATTGACTTTAGGGTTTGGAAATTGATGTCGCCCGCTAGTTTTACCAGGTTCACAATTAATTACTGCACAACCAGCTTTCCCCTTTTTGGGAGGGGCAGCACAAGAGCGTTTAAACAGTAATGCACCACAATCACAGTAACAAAATAGTAATAAGCACAGTAATTTAACAACAAAATAACAATAGGAATTAATAAACGACAGACAGGTAGACGCAGATTAAACGAAAGACAGCAATATAACCTTACTTATCACATATATGATTAGTTGGTATTTTATGATAAAAAACCCTAAATGTCGCTAAGGAACGTTTTAGTAACATTTCAATGCAACGACATCTTGTGCTTTGGGAGAAAATTTTTTAGGCAGCCATGACAGCTTCACTTGGCGTAATTAAGATATTCTTCTGCGCGGGGGTCTATGCTAATTACTATTTTCACCATATTTAATCTATTACCAACCTTTTTCCAGTTGAAAAGAAACAAGTCCTTCCCATAACTGCACAATAATAAAAACAAAGATGATTCTATTTAGTCTATAGTACGTTTAAATTCTTTATTGAAGCTCTACGTGTGTGGTGGAGTCTGATCTCTATCCAAATATATCAGAATTTGTAGGTTGCAGCAGGCACACATTTCGTCTTGTGAAAAAAGACTTCCGTATAAAAATTGTAGTTTATTTTTGTATGGAATGATTTTTTTACCGTTTCCAAGTTATTTAGCAGCTTTATTTTTTTATAATTTTGACGCATTTGTCGAGAAAATTTTAGCTGGGTCAAACTTTACATTTAGCACCCTAACAACTTCAAATAAGAACATTCCCAAAGCTCCTCCACCTTTCCAGGTAGAATCACCGATTGACTGGACTTGGTAATTTTTTGAATAGGGATAAATTTTAGAACTTTAAGCCTTGTTTTTGATGAATGATGACTAACGCATGTAAATTAAAATAAACTTTAGCAATATTATTTATTAAATTTTTTAATAAGTGTAAGATTAAAATGCACTACATCATACTTTAATTATGGAGATAATGAGCGATGTCTAAGTGAATTAAAAGTAGTAAAAAACAATTTACAAAAACGTGTGTCATAAAGAGTATACATAATAATGTGTACCACAAGCCACATTTTGATTACTTGGATGCTGAATACATCAGTGACGTTTTAATATCGAATTTGATTGCTCAAAGGTCACCTACGGTGTACAACTTTGAACCCATTTGTATTAATAGTTATTTGTTTTAATGGTAATCGATTGATATACTCTGCGTCTTATGATAAAGTAAATCGAATTAATAATCGGAACGGAACTGTATTACGCAAGCATTGTTTACAAACCACACAGTTTCGCTAATTATCAGAAGATAATCACAAAACACCAAATTAGTGGTGACGACGTCATGTGATGAATGTGCGAAGAAAATGTTTACACGAAAAAATACCATCCCTTAGGTTAACATCTGCTGGCTAATCTAACGTGTAATACAATTTTATAGTAAACATTTTACGATATAAATATAAAATTCTAAAAAGAAAAACATAAAGTATTGTAGATATGCAATAAAATAAAAATTTATACGGCGAAGGTCATGTAATGCACGAAACGTGGGTGTACCTGCGTGTAAAGAAAACTATTTTTGAACAACCGAATTAAATAAATTAAGATATCGGGTAATTTACATCGTGTTTTATTTTTAAAACTTTTTTTTTAATTATGAGACTAACATTTTTTCATCTTGATGGTGGTGCGGAACGTTTATTGATTGCATCATTATCATCATCGAATGATTCACTCTTTAAATACATTAATCGTTGTGATTAGATTTAAATTATTGCGTAATGTAATAGTTATCAAAAGTTTAACTTTAGGAGTTGAAAAATTTAGGTTAATGATACGATAAGGTGTACCGCATTAATTAATATGGTAGAATAAATATGGGAACATTTTGATGGTTTTAAGTACAACCAACATTAACGTCACTGCATTAACATGCGATAACATAAATTCCTATTATCAATGACGGCGATTTGATTATGAGAGAAAGGGAAAGAGACGTTGCTATTTTGTAGGAAAATAATTATTAGCAGTTCTTAAGATTGAATTTTTACTAGATCCCCCTCTGCTACTGTGCTCATAAGGTTCTCCATATTATGTCCTAAGTGGTTAGTAAATTACTAAGGCCAGAAGAAATTTGGGAATTATTTTGTACAGGGTTATTACAAATGATGTTCCCGATTTCAATTATAAATATTACTGGATTAACCTGTTTTAAGACCATTTCAGTTGGTACCACTGGAAAGAAAAACTCATAAAGTTTTGTTGACATTGATTTAAGTACGTATCAGCTATTTGTTAAAGTCAATTGTCAATTGTGTAATGGCTGAATTTGAAGACAGGAAAGCATTTTATGTGTTGAATTATCACATCAACCAATCAGTTATTAGCGTGCAACGTTACTTTAGAACCAAATTTAATGAAGATCCTCCTAGCAGTCACAAGTGGTACTTATATTTTAAGAGAAATTGGTGCATTTGTAAAAAGAAATCAACTGGAAGGCCGTCAGTAAGCAATGACGCTGTACAGCAGGCAAGGGAAAGTTTTACGCGTAGTCCACAGAAATCTACTGTTACATGCAGTAGACAGCTTGGTATACCACAGTCAACAGTTTGGAAAATTTTACGTAAACGTATAAATTTCAAGCCTTACAAACTTCAGCTTGTTCGAGCATGAAAAGCAAATGACAAAGTTCTAAGACTTTCTTTTTGTGAGAACATGTAGGCCTTGATGGAAAATTAAAACTATGTAAAATGTTTAGTCTTTAGTGATGAAGCCACATCCCACTTGTGTGGTAACGTGAACAGACATGTCATAATATGGGGCTCGGAGAAGCCCTACATCGAGCACTTACACTCCGAAAGTTAATCTGTCTTGTACTATCATTTACAACAAAGTGTACGGACCTTTTTTCTTTATTGGACAAACAATAAATGGAATAAATCTTGGACATGATGACGGAATGGCTTCTACCGAAATGAGAACAAGAATCGCTAAACTTCATTCTGGACTTCAAAATCGGCTGCCTGGTAGATGAATCGGTCGTGCAGGTCCAAGTGATGATGCACTCTTGAACTGGCCTCCAAGATCTCCGGACATCACCCCCTGTGATTTTTTTCTTGTGAGGATACATCAAACATAAAGTGTATACACCACCAGAAAGCATACCTGAGATTCTAACAACGGATTACCAGAGCCATCGAAAGTATGGCAAAAGCTTGATTACACGCTTAACATCTGTCGTATCACAAGGGGTTCCCATATAGAACATTTCTAATTCTTGGCATCTAGGATGAAACTTCCTGAGTTTTTCTTGAAATGTAACTATTTTTTTTTGTATGATAAATAAAACTAGATTTATGTACACTTGAAATAATGAACATCATTTGTAATAACCCTGTATATTCAAAATGAGTAGGTTTGCATTAAAAATCTCAGTGGTTATTTCTGATAAACTGAAAATCGATTATCTTTGACGAATTCCTAGAAGTTTAGCCTACCCTACCAAGTTAGCAATAGACTTTATTTACAATTAGTTTGTAACATACCGATTTTCCAACCCTTTAAAGGTTGAAAAGTGAATGATACGGCCAGTAATAACAAAAAAAAGAAGACAGTAATGAGATGAAGCGGTCAGTAATGGGCCACTTTCCAACCTGTGGGGTAGCTACTATCGATTTAAACTATCAGTGTCAAATTGACAACTTGCCAATTTTAATAAAGGATCAAGAGTATGCAGCCATTTTTTTCACACGTGCGTAGATGGTGAGTAAACGCAAGCAATAGGTGGAAAGAAACAACACGTTTTCTTTAATAAGCATTTTTAATAAGTGAATTATGAATAACAAGTAACGACAAAACCAGTAGAAAGATAGTAAGCATAACATTTATGGCTTCACGACCTTACATATTAAACGAGAAGCCGTGATGGATGTGTTCTAAAATTTTTTGATTTGAACTGTATACCTAATGTTGCTTGTTCTTTAATTGTAAATAAAATCGTATACAAACCTCGGCAAAAGTACCATTCCCCTGTCTCGAGAACTATACTTCTCTCGACAGGAATGAATCACTTTCCGCCTCGGTATGTAATATACTATTTTCAGCCAATTGTTGGACAAATATAGTGTGTTTCACTTCTAACTTTCACACACATATACGTAAAACCGCAGCTTAAAATTATTTGGTACGTCTAAAACAGAATAGTAAAAGGTACAGGGCGTTAGGTCAGGTGGGATAAATGTAAACGATTGCACCATGCGAGCGATCAAATTACGGTATTTTAAATTGGGCTAGTGTTAGGTTTAGGAACTGTATACCAGCACAAATCCAGAAGTATCTACTCACTTTTACAATTACCCCAACTATTGCAGTTTATTCAGAAGAAACATGAATGACTAGTAAATGTTAAAATCTGTTTTGGCATTAATAATAAAACAACTCGTCTAGGCCGAGAAAAACCGCAAAACGTCCTCATGTTCTGAAGCCTGAATTTGAACGAATACTCTGGTCCGACAACGACTCTGTTTTTCTTCTTCTTGTAGTCACTCAACTCTATAGAACCAAATAAACGTTCTGGAAACTGTTTTGGATCGCAGGGAAATATTCCGGTGGATGAAAATCCCTTATTGGTATTCTCCAGTTTCATAGAGGCTTTCCAGACAACTCTTTCAAACTTTTTTACAAACTAAATGAAGTTCTGTTAAGCGCTCCGATTCTTTCTCCGGTTGTTGTTTGACGAATTTAATTAAAATTTTGCGCACCCATCCTTCTCTGGTTTAAAGAGAGTTATGTCAAGTGGCTGTATCCGATAAATGGGCAAAAAGTTTGATGAGCTGAATATTATTGTGCAGAGCAGCCTTTATGATTCTATAACTGATGTATATTTTGTGCCCATCGTATATCAGAATGGCTGCTTGACCAGACATTTTTTTTTTTAAAACAGCTTCTGTGTGACAATAGGTATGAATGACGTAGTTATTAAATCATTGAAAACAAGCTCCTCTATCCATCCATTAGAAAATGCCGTGAAGAACGTTCCATGATAAGCTTTCTCACTAATCCAACGTGCTTGCACCGCAACACCTTTAAATATTATTGTGAAGGAAGACATTGACCATCAGCTGCCAAGACCAATGTAGATTCACGTCTGGATCCCCCTGAGGTTCTAGATAATGGAATGACTTTTTCTTCGATAGCCTTTAGTTTCCTGGGATCTAAAGCAAACCCAGTTTCATCGCAATTAATAATACTTAATTTCCAAAACTTTCTTCAACTCTTCGTAGAAGTTGTAAACGATGCCTGGTTCTGGTTTTTAAACGATTATATAATATTGGTTGCCTTTTTATAAATCCATAGTGCCAGTCGTCACCGGGGAAACCATTTTTGAACGGAGCAGAGTGTGTAAGGTATGTAGTGTTGTTACTCTTCCTGATCCCATCATGTCAATATTGACTGTGTTATTTAAGTCTGTGATAGATGAGTGATTTAGCTATTCCGTAAAATTCTTCAGCTTGTCTGTAAGTTTTATTTTTGTTTTCAACATCTGCTACCGCTCTGGCCAAATCTTCTTGACTGTACATGGGGACGAGCGTCTTTCCCTTATAATTTCTGGGCGTTCTGGAGGAAAAATGTTGGTTATCGTGCAATGGTAACGCAATTGGTAGGTAAGTGTAGCTGTTCACAATTATCCCATCCAATGTGTTCACAATTGCCTCTGTGTGACTTTTTCAGGGGTAAATGTAAACGCACAAACAACAGAGAGGTTTACATTACAACACTCCGTGGCAACACATCAGACGGCAAATTGTGTTTACAATTACCCCTATTTTACAGTTACGCCATCTGACCCTAAAGTAAAAAAATTCAAAAGTTTTTCTTTAATAATCGCTAAAGTTTTTGATCGTACTACTTCGAAAATTTGCATAGCGAGGTTTGGGAAGGGGAAAAATTGGAATTTGGTATTATTTTTGTTTCGTACCGCATAAAAATGCCACCATACGTACTATAATTTTATACTCAAATAATTCTATCAGAATTACTCAAACATTAGTTAATAAATGAGGGATTCTCATTAAACTTTTGCAACTTTAAACTAGTAGATCTTTTTTGAACAGTAAGGTCTATTATTTTATATTTTTACTACTGTTTGTATACGAGATGGGATGTATGGCGCATGAACCGACAAAATTTTTTGGGGGATTGAGAAAGTCTACTGCTAGTTTTCGCTCATACCACCAATGGCCTAGGTGTCACGGTAGTTGAGCTATGATTTTTTTTAATTATATTTCAAAAATACCCGGAATCTGTCCTCAAAATCATCATAACTTTTTTATTTGTATCTGTAATTGGATAAAATAACTTTTGCTATGTTGTGTAATGTATTTTTTATCTAATAAATCTTTATTTGATTCAATTGGTTAAAAAAAATTACTTATAAGCCTTCAAAGTTTAAAAAAACATGTAAATGTATGAAAAAATTACAATTTTTAAATTCATTGCAAAAAAATAAAAGTTATTATGACCTTATCTCGACTGCTCACATCCCTGATGAACCCAGTCTCCCAACTTAATAAAAGACAGAGACAACTGTCATTTTACATGCCCATGAAAGAGGCAGACTGTTGACTGCTTTGTTCAAACCGGTTATTTCTAGTTGTAGGATGTGTGTTCGCATCCTGACACATTAACTCATATTTCGATCACAAGAATTATTTCTATGACAAGAACCATACCGTTGGAAAGAGTATAAACTAGAGAACTTTTTTAAACAAGGTTAAGTGCATAATAGCTTTTAATTTTTTTTTAAATTAATTTAGAAATTTTAATTTTTCATACATTCACTTTTTTTTTAACTTTGAAAGCTTATGTAATTTTTTTTTAAACCAATTGTGTCAAATAAAGATTTATTTAGATAAAAAATACATTACACAAACACAAACGTTATTTTATCCAATTGCAGATACAAATAAAAAAGTAATTATGATTTTGAGGATAGATTTCGGGTATTTTTAAAAAATAACTAAAAAAAATCATATCTCAACTACGTGACACCTAAGACATTGCATTGGGGGGTATGAGTGAAAACTAGCGATAGACTCCCACAACCCCCCAAAAAATTTTGTCGGTTCATGCGTCATAGACCCTGTATAATACCACTAGTGCGTGGTCTGGAAACTGCATGAGCTGGTTTTCTCTGTTGGTTTAAAGTTAAAAGAGTCCGACTCCGAAGTAGGAGGGCTCTTCCTTTAACCAACAGAGAAAGCCAACGAATGTGGTTTCTTTATGGGAAAAACAATCTGATTAATTTTGATGCACGCGTGGCATTTGGTAGAATACTTTTCGACTTATTTTGATTATTTAAGAAAATGTTAGCGTTTACTGTAACAAATAATAGGTGGCTTGTGTCAAACGGATGTTATCAGTTTTGTAGCACGTCATCTACTTTTAGTGAAAGAGATTAATTACCTGGCTCACGTAATTCTTTCAGTTTGGTGAGTGTATTTTTTAAAGTTGCTACTTGAGCGTTGGTAATTCATTCACTAGGTCAGTATTTAACCATTTCACTAAAAAAATGAACCGGGCACGTCATTTAAGCAATGATGAATGCGAGAGCTTCAACTTTGCTAGAAGAGGGAAGAAGTATGCGTTATGTGGCTAATTTATTAGGTGTTGATTGTTCTACAGTCAGTCGAATGATTAGAAGATTTAGGGAAACCGAATCGCACCATAGAAATCGTGGCCAGGACAGAAAAAGGTCCACAAATCAAATTGATGAACGCTTTCTCCGACTACAGGTGTTACGAAACAGAAACCGTACTAGCAGAGAGTTAAGTAATTTACTCGAAACTGTCAGAAATGTTAGAATTTCTACTTGAACCGTAAGAAGAAGATTAAAACAAGTCAGATTGTCTAGTAGAAGGCCTGCTAGTGCACCACTGCTTACCTCAAATTGCAGATCACGCAGTTTAAGATTCGCTAGAGATCATGAACAGTGGACTGTTGAAGACTGGAAGCGAGTTTTATTCACATATGAAACTAGAGTGAGCCTAAAAAGTCCAGATGGTCGTGCTAGAGCATGGCGGAGGCCTGGAGAAAGATATTACGAATGCAGTACCTTTCAAAGAGAGCCATTTGGTGGTGGATCAAAACTGTTCTGGGGAGGAATATATTTTGAGGCACGTATCGAATTAGTCTCCATTCGTCCGCGGTCCATGAATGCAGAATTCTATCTGGAAAACATTATTCAAGGTCCTGTGATGCCGTTTGCGCCATTTATACGGGATCCCTTCATTTTCATGCAAGATAATGCAAGGCCTCACGTCGCAAGATCTGTTTTAGATCACTACTACGAAGTCAAAATTGAAGTCTTGAAGTGGCCACCGCGCAGTCCAGATTTAAATCCAATCGAGCACCTTTGGGATGTTCTAAAAATATTGGTCCGATGTCATATACCTGCCTCAATGCGCCTGCAAGAATTGGAGCGAGCTGTTCTCTTAGAATGGGAAAACATTCCCCAAGCGACCATCCAGAACTTAATAACAAGCTTACCACAACGAATGCAGGCAGTTATAAGAGCTCGTGGAGATAATACGAGGTATTAAGGTTCATGAATACTTTTTGTAAATTGGAATTTTCCCTTGTTTGTAGAACTAAGTTGATTTTTACAATTTTCCAATTTTTACACCTGATCGCATTTTGTATAATTCTTCGGATTCTAAATAAAAATGAGTGTTCATTAATGCAATATTGTTTAATTACCTTCATTTATATTATACTAACGTTAAATTACATACTGAGGGCAATAACAAAGAAATAATTACAAAATTTAAAGTCGTTCGTTAATTTTGAACAGGAGCGTGGTTTTGTCTAGACAAATTTAGAAATGACTAAGTTTTTTAGACAATTCGCAATTTGTCTAGACAAGATACGAAATCACAGTCCCATTCGCCTTTAGCCTGGAATTAACAAACATTTCTAGATTTGTCTAAACAGAACGGGATTTGTCTAAATAGGAGCGACTAAGGAGAATCCACGACCTGCGCACGCGTGGGACTTTGGCATGTTTATGTTTATCTAGATTAGATTAGATAAACAAAACTACTGTAACCTAAAAAATGTCATCAGCCGGGAATCGCACCCACACCGATTGTGTGACAAACGACTACTACCGCTAGACCAGAACTGCTCTACCATTTAGACATTGAAACAGTTATTTACAGAAATCACCGTCCGATTCGACAATTAACAGACATTTCTGGATATGTCTAAATTCATGCTTTGTCCGCGACATATATATATATATATATATATATATATATATATATATATATATATATAAGCAAACGAACAAAACTTTAATTAATTAAAAATTTAAATTTATAAAACAACAAAACTTTTTAATTACTAAGCATGTAACAAAATTGAGAAAAGGATCAATACTTGCGTCCAAATAAATGTCTGATTTTTCACTGTATTCTTCGGAACACTCTTTTCAATATTGCTATCAATGGTTTCTCACGAAATTTTAAATCGTTTCATTTTTACAATAAACTTAACTTAATTTTTTTAACGTGGCTGTCAGTGTTTGACAAATGCTTCTTGTTCATGACAAGAATAGCTCTGTTACTATGGTAGTTGAGTATGACATCATTGCAGTTGAATTACCGCTGTAATTCATAACGTTCAATGGGATTATCACTGGAATTCTAAGGAAGTTGCATTGCTGTATAGAAGTAAATTATACATGAGGAAAATATTCAAAGTAAGTCCGTAAAAACTTTAGTAGTTATTAAAGAAAGGACTCCTCTCTATCTTTTACTATTTTTGGACTACGGGTTATATCGAGTGATTTTAAGATGAATCTTTGGTCTTATGTTGTACATACAATTGCCCTTACTCCCTACTTATTTCAATTTCAAGTTTTTTCAAGTGTGTTGTCCTGTAAAAGTAACGTTTTTACTCGCTCGGATACTGCGATAAAAAATAATAGTTCAAATTCAAATAAACGCATACATTGAAAATCAAATCAATTTATTTTTCCTATATTCTAACATAATTACAAAAATTAAACGTTATAATGGAAGAAGAGTGGAAACCATAAGGTGTGTGTTTTACCTAAAAAGTACCGAGCTAGTTGGATCTGTGGTAACACACCTTGCTTAGCGTCCTGAAGGTAGTAGGTTCGATCATCGTTACCCACTACCTTATATGTTGTATTTTCAGCGGTTTTCCTAATGCACATATAGCAGAATGATGCGTATACGCACATCATGTGTGGCTATTTAGGTACCCATCCTTAATCCTACCATGTATAAATCGTAATGTATATAGATATGCCGGGAATCCATGACTGTGGGTGAAGAAGCTCAAACAGCCCGTGCTTCCCTTCGAGGAGGGAATAAAACACAAGCTTTCCTTTCTTCCTAAAAAAGTTATTAAGGAGAGTTGTTCAGAATCACAAAATAGTTATTTAAGATCTTGTAATTATGATCATTTAAATCAAATAAAAGTATTTATTATTAGATGGCGCAGAAGGTTAACGCGGTACTCTAGCAAAGTACAGGTCGTAGGTTCAAATCCTACTCGAGGTAAACTTTTTATTTATTCATTTAATAAAATTAATGATAATTTTTAATTACAAATAAAAGTATATTTGTACCCTTTTCCTAATAATTTGGTTCAACTATGTGATTCTTAATTTTTGATAATACCATTTTTTACGTTTAATTTAGTTACTTTATAATAAAAAAATCGAATTTGGCCTATTTTGTGGTTCTAAGACCTAATAAGTATTTATGTACCTGATGGTCCATTAACCCATTAGTGCATAATGTTCGTTTTATTGAACACGGTTATTTCGGCCGAAAAAGATCTCTGTATCATACGTCAATTCGTTGTAACCTAGAATCATAATTTGTTGTCAAACAAATGTGTAGAAAGGTCCAGATGTGTACTGGATTGTTTTATAGTGATTTTTTGGTGTTTTAAAGAACTATGGACCCGAGTTTGTACAACAGTCGTCACGGCGGGTGAGTTTATGATAATATTTTTCGTGAACTTTGCAACAGATCAACAATATTTTGACTAAACATTTTTTAAACATCAGGCTGCATATATATATATATATATATATATATATATATATATATATATATATATATATATATAATTCTGCACCTTACGGAATGTCCATGACATTGTTGATGTTATGAACGTTGATTTGTTGCAAATAGAGGTAGCAATGTACTGGACAAAGACTTGGATGCTGATATACCCTTACACAATTATTTCCCAATGCAGCCTACAACTTGCGAGCAAATTCCAACAAACCCTCACCTCTAAAGAAACGAAAATGTACAAATCAAGAGTTGCCTTTTGATATTCAGCGAGATTGTAGTGGCAAGAACCCTCCCGAGATAGTCAATGAAAAAAAAAGACAACACTAGAATCCTTCAATCTCGTTTTCGATGAAGAGGATTTGGCAAATGTCGAGAAGCAAACAAATTTATATGCGCAGCAAAAAACGAGACCTTTAACAACAAGATGCGAATTACTCGTTATCTTTGAAGGTCTTTTACTGTCTGGATATGGTAAATACCCAAATGAAAACGATGTGCCAAAAATTTGATCGCAAAGCATGAAGCTAAATAGATTTCAAACAGTTCTGAGACATTTACATTTAAATGACAATAGTCAAATCGACAAAGACAACAAATTGTATAAACTGTAGACCTTAATAAAGAAACTGAATGAAAATTTTAAAAAATACGGTGGCTTAAGACAAGTTTATTAGTATCGACGAGAGCATGATACCATATTATGGTAAACATTTTGCCAAACAGTTTATCAAGGGATAACGTATACTTTTTGGCTCCAAAAACTGGGCAATTTGTACTAATAATGGATATATGCTGAGTTTTGATATATACTCTGGAAAAACCAAACATACTAAACAACAGATTTGTTTAGTTTAGATAGCACTGTTACACTAGACTTGATAGATTTGGCTGGAATTTCTCCAAATTTAGGATATAAAATTTTTAAGGACAATTATTTTACTTCTATAAAGTTACTTGTTCATCTTTCAGGATTAGGATATTGCGCCACAGGTACAGTTAGAGATAACAAGTTAGGAGATTGTCCACTAAAAAATAGCCAGAAACATTTTTCCAAAGAAAAGCGAGGCCTGCATACTTCTTCGTGTACTGAAAAAGTCGTAGTTGTTCAGTGAAAGGATATCAAAGTAGTTACCGCAGCATTCAACGTACTGTCGGGAAAGTAAATCAAAAATTTAGATACCCCAACCGAAAATTTTCGAAAATTACAATAAAGGTATGGGAGGTAAATCATATGCCACAGTATTCAGCAAATGAAAATATGTTCTTTTAGGTAAAAGATTGCGAAGTTTATATGTATTAAGTGTCAAAAAGTCTCACATCCTAAAAACTGTTTTCTCCAATATCACGCCCCTTAGTTTATATCAGTTTACGTACTTGTTATTATTCATAAGAATTTTTTTATTTTTTTGTGGTATCCTGGCATAACGTTCGTTTTAAGGAACATACTGTATTTTTTATGTTAACAAATTGTTTGTAAAAAGTAATTTAACCCTAACTGGACCATACTGAGAAAAAAATAGAGTTTTCAACTTTTATTACCTTATGGGTTAATAAAGGAGGCCGGCTGTATATGAGAAACTACGCATCGCACAGTTTCGGGAAAAAAATATCGGTAGTAAAAGTGGCCGAGAAAAATTGCTGGAAATTAGTTACTGCAATGGCCACTAGGGGGACGTACACGAACACAAAATTAGAGAATCGGCGTTTTCTCTTAAATCACTGTTACCAAGGTCTGTCCAAAATAGTATTAATATGAACTACCTAAGCTTAAAAATATTTTCTTTTTTTTAGCATTTTTCTCTATCTTGTTAAATAAGGGGAGGGAGGACAGGTAAATGTTCACTTGAATAAAATGTCATAACTTCTTTTTACTCCAACCGATTTTTAAAAACCGAGTCTCGTTTGAGAGCTTCTAATAAAATGTTAACATCGTCGGTTTAGTTTTTTTCTAGTCGGTAGATGGCGTTTTGTGACAAAACCGTAAATTTTTGCAATTTTCTAGAAAATTTTAAATGTAAGGGTATTTTTAACTCACGAAAAAGAGCGTGAAAAAATGCAGAAATCGGTGAAAACCGCAAATCGATATTTCCTTTCGTTACAAAGATATGGATAAAAATAAATGAAAAATACATTTTACGAGTAACAGAATTAGAGAACACGTTTAACTGTCATTAATTATTAAACAAAACAATACGAACAAAAATGATTATGTCGCATTAGGAATTTCCTTTCTATACTCTGTGGGCCTGAAAAGGGCCGATGTTATAAAAGAGTGGTGTGTGCAACAGTCCTAGTACGGAAGAACTAATGACGCCCCAAATGTTCACATTATCGCCCGCCTTGCTCAATACAGAGCTGCAATCTCTCACGCGTAGACAAAACAGCAGTCTACTTCTGCTATGTTGGAATGCGGGGAATGGCGTTCCTTATTCGCTCTACCATATTCTCCCTGGTAGTTGGTTTGGTTAAATAAACTATCTTTCAATCTCTCCCAACAATAATAATCCATACAAGTCAGATCAGATGACCTAGAAATTGAAACGTTTGTTCTACTTTTTCTCTTAATATAAATACAGGGCTGGTCACGGAAATAAACTGTCCTTTCCCATCTACCCGTCTGGAAATGTTCTGGCCAAAAATTGACGGACATTTTTCGTAAAATGGGCTGGACACGCATCATGCAAAAAAAACATGTTTTGGCGTGTTTCTAATGGAACGTTTTCTAAAAGAGCTGGGAATCTGTTTTTCAGCGGTAAATTTTACAGGTCTCGTCAGAAAGGCAACTTTGAATATTTGGTTAGTCATTCTGAATGTATCCGTTTTATTTGCGAAGGGGATAAATAACCAACGCTAAAAAAAACCGCTGCAAATTGTATCAATACTTCCACATCAAAAAATCGGTTTTTTGTAAATAACTCGAAAACAATTAACTTTACAAAAAAAATTATAAGAATGCTTTTCGATCAGAAATTTTATTTTCTATCTAACACCAATTTCAAAAAAATCGTTTGGACGGGTTCCAAAATCGAGATTTTTAGAAATATTTCGAAAATGACAAAATTTTCGAAAAAAATTGCACAAACACTTTTTGTAAGAAATGTTTGTTCCTATTTATAGGACATAAAATACTCACAATTATATTACTAATCAGATATTAAAAGGAAACAAATCTAAAAAAATAAAAATTTGCAAGGGGTACTTATCCCCAAATTTTACCCCTTTCCCCATACCCCACTGACCTCGAATACAATCAGTCAGTTTGGGTAGTTGACATCTATATGTGTGCCAAATTTCAAGTTGATATAATAAGTCCTTTGAAAGTTACGGAGCGCGCGCCCACACGCACACACCACGCGCGCGCGCACACGCACACACAAGATTTTTTGCTCAAATTTTGTTTTTGGACGTTTTCGAGCATTTTAAAGCGATTGAGCAAATAAAAATGTTTGAAAATGTTTTTACTGGCGATACAGTATTTACTTCCCATCCGTTGTATGTGGAGGTAAAATAAACTTTCAAAATTTGTAAGTCTCGCCAAAAAAAAAACTATGCCAGTTTGAAAACTTTGCATATTTTATAAACCACGCAAATCCTGAATGTATCCCATTAAAATGCGAAGGGTATAAATGTTCAAAACCTCCTTAAAAAAAAAAAAAAAAAAAATTGCGATGGGCATAAATGGTCAACACTTCTCTCTCTCCCTCGTCCCCTACAGAAAATTCCAACATTAGTAAATCTCGCCAGCAAAAGACTACCAACTTTAAACTTCGAATGTTATAAACTTGAAAACACTTATTCCTTTAATTTTGAAGATTTGCCAAATGTAATTAATGGCATGCAAAAAAAGTTTCGAAAATTTCGCCAGATAGATTCTGCCAGCTTTAAAGTTTGGGTATGTTTATAACCTCTCAACAATCATCTTGTTTTTATGCCATTACTTGCGAAGATAATAAATGGTTAAAACTACAAAAAAAAAGTTCATTACAGTATTACGAAAATTATAAAACTTACAAAAAATCCTTAATACAAAAGTAAGCATAAATGTATTTTTTTTTATATTTTAATTTATACAGGGTATGCAGGAACACCGGGGTACCGATCTACTTTGTTATTTTAAATGGAACACCCTGCATATTATTGAATTTTTGGATTCCGCGCAAAATTCTGGACATTTTTCGTGTATCATAACCTATGTGGATATTTAGCCGTTTTGGAGAAACCGGCGAAGGAAAATCGTCATTTTGGGAGTTTATGGGCTTGTAATACCGAGACACTTGTTATTTGTGGAAAACGACTTGCATGTCCCTATCTTAATTTTTAATGGTTTATCTACTGACACTATTTCCAAATTTGCCAGATGTCGAAAAATTACACATTTGATTTGAACGTGATGTACTCATTCATATGCGTAATTGTTTCGACATCTGTCAGATTTGGAAACAGTATCAGTCTATAAACGATTAAAAGCTAAGATAGGAACATGTAAGTCGTTTGCCACAAATGTCAACTGTCTCGCAATTACGGACCTCCAAACTGCCAAAATGGCAATTTCTAACCGCCATTTTCTCTAAAACGGTTAAATATCAACACAGGGTATGATATACAATTTGTCGAAGATAAGAATGAAGAGCATGGGGATCTGCGAAACCGCACAGGGACGATTAAATTAGGATAAAGTCGCACAGTGGGGGGGGGCCTATACTGTACCATCAAGAAACTAACTAAATTCACTTTTTTTTGCATAAAATCATGCGAAAGCATATTGTATCGATATCGCTGGATTCGTGATGACAAATGCCGTCTATATACAGGGTGTACTTTTGTGCAATCATAAAAAAATAAAGTCCATGTTGGTTTCTTGGAAACGAAACGTTGTACAAGAAATCTGTGATCTTCATTTTAAAGACCAAGAAAAGTTGCAATGAGAAAGTTCCGTTTATTTTTTTATATCTCTTCAAATAGCTTCAGAAAAAAATAAAAACAGAATCCCAAAATTTCCGTTTTTTTCGAATATCTGTGAACTTAGTTAGTTTCATGATAGCATAATATAGCCCCCCCCCCCGCGCAGCTTTATCCTAATTTAATCGTCCCTGTATTTCTTGCGGTTTCCGAGATCCCATGCGGTTCAATCTTATCTTGGACATACTATATAGGGAGTTCCATTTAAGGGCAGTCCGTACCGCTTATATATGTTAATTTTATGCATGATATCTCACAAACTATAAGCGGTAACAACTTAAATTTTTTTTTTATTTTTAAGGTTGGCTCTTTATCTAGTTCCGTACGGAGGGTTTTCAAAATAAAATAAAAATAATGTATTTTAAAATTTTGTTTAAAAAGTACTTTTAATTTTAACGAAAAAAGAATTATTACAAATTTTTTTCTCAGGCTGGAATGTAAATTTTGTACAACCTTTCCGTGCGGAACTAGTAATTTTTTTTTCAAGATCCAACGTAGCCTTTTCCGCCTTGCGAACACGGCTATATCAAGTCTTTTCGTAGCTTTTCAAAGGCAATATTTTTTTTTTCTTAGTGTTATATATGGTTGTAAAGAGGAGATTTCAGAGTATAATAATCCATTAAAACCCAAAAATTGAAAAAAAAATTCCCGGTCGGACTGCCCTTAAAATAACAAAGTAGGTCTGGGTACCCTGTTGCTCCTGTAATGAAAGAAATCTTGCATTTATGCGCACGAATAACTTGTATGAAACATTATTCCAACAAGCGGGCTACGTATTTAAATTGGTATTTATAAAAACACTATTATTATTAGAAAGGAGTTAAATGAACAAGGCCTCATATGAGAAAATTGTTAAAAATTATGGGCTTAATATCTTGATTTACGTAAAAGAGTCATTATAAGAAAAGAATAGTTACGATAGGTTTGAAACACTTGATTCTAGAAGAACATCTCCATTAATATTAGAAGGAAGTTAAGTAAGTCCTAACAGGTGAGAAAATAGCAAAAAATTATGGGTATAACAGTTGGATTTATTTACACCATTGGGCGTTACCCATTTTCTTGTATAATATGTGAAAAATTGTGTTTATGTACCATTTGTGAAACAAGTTAGACCCATTCTGCATTTTTCTGTACGTTTTAGGGCTCTCCCTGGTTTCAAAAACACTCGTCCGGCGATATTAGAATTGTTTTAAATAAACAAATCATAACGGATAAAATGGTAAAAATTATGCAAATAATGGCTTAATTTAGTAAAATTTCGCGTTTTGAGACTACCTATTCTGTAAACTCAACCTCTAATATTATTAAAAGGGTCCTAACTATGAGAAAATTGTAAAAAAATATTGATTACCTAGAAGCTTTTTGACATTTCCACATTTTTATATGTTACTTATGAAAGGTCTTTTTTTTTCCAAACGTCATTATCATAATCATCATCGTTACATTAATCATATCAGCCACTTGATAGTAAGTAATAAGGGAATGACACATGTTTAATTTTTCTATGAAAGAAACGGTCACTTTTCTTATTATAAAGCGAAAGTAATAATTTTAACGACTAAATCTAATTCCACTTAAAAAAAATTGTACAGTAATAAACATCAGCTATTATTTTGTAAATTATTTTTTAACATATAATCACTGTAAAATAGTTATTTTTTGTGCTTCCGTCCAGCAACGCGGTTTCTCCAATCCTCAAAATCGACTAGTAACCCATCGTTCCTTGTCTAGGGGGGCAAAACATTAAAATATTGTTTGGTACTATTGATTTTTCATTCATCAACATTTGCTGGCTGCCGTCATACATAGAGCCATTTCACAGGTTGCTGTAAAAGCTGCCAACATAACTTCTTAAAATCAGATGGCGCCACTAAACAAATTTTCAAAAATTATTGTATTGAATTAATAATGTCACCACAATTTTTTTTATTTCGGTGTCACAATGAAAATGCAACTGTTTTTATTAAGAACAGTATTACATTAAACATTTTTCTGGTATTAAATTATTCATTATAGCGTTGATCGGCCTATTTCCACAGTTTTTGTTTTTGTAGCGCGACGTTCCGGAGGCGTTCATCACCAGGCTTATATTTTTTCTAAAGCACTTGACTACTCTCCGATTCCAACTTGGTACCTTTACTTAAGGTGTGATGCTAATAAGTGAAAGGTACCAAGCTCAAATCGGAGACCAGTCAAGTGCTTGAGAAAAAATCATAGTAAATGAATTCGACTCAAGTGCAAAATCAGTCCTTCTCAGGGCTAAACCTGATGATGGAAGCAGAGTCCGCTTCCGAAACGTCCCGCTATAAAAACAATTGTGGAAATAGGCCTATCAACTCAACTACAATTAACATTTTGTGAAATTAAACTTACGATCTGCTGTAGTTGGCAATATGTTGTCCTATGCATCATTTGGGTTATATTTTAGTAATATTTTATATTCGGATTTTTACAACGCTGCCAATGACTAGTATTTTAAATTTGTACAAACTTAAATTATATTGAAATAATTTTAAGCTCCGAAATAGAAAACATAGTATGAAGTACGCGTGTCACATTGTCCTATTGTAATTTTAATATTTTGTGAGCACTCGTGGCTTCGCCACTCATTGCAGAAGATGCTCATATTACAATAAAGTTCATTGTTAACACTTGTTTTTTTAATATATTATTGTGTAACATGCGTACAGAAACGATAGTTTTGCGAGTATTCGCAGTTCCAATTCTACGCACACTCCCAAAACTATCGCTTCTGGTCTAGTGATAAAAAAATAACAACCAAACTTTTAAAATACTTCAGGATTAGATAATTTTATTTATATTAGATACTAAAATCTGAGACGTTAATTACTCAATTATTTTACCTTTTTTATCAATGACGTATCCGATACTAAACGTTTCATAATATGTTATAAATAATTCGCAGAATATAGGAATAAACGAGTCTACAAACCATAACATTTTACATAAATTACACACCCAGTAATTAAAACATCTGATAAAAAATCGGAGGTAATTGGAACTCCTTGTATGAATGATTCAAGCGAAATTTTATAAGGGAAATTCGGAAAAGATGCTAAAATTTATAGTACAAAATTATTTACAAACGATGTGAATTTTAATTGGATAAATGAATGAGAATTTTAATGAATTATTAATTAAACCCACGAATTTTTAAAACATGTTTTTGATTAATCACAAAATAGAATAACATTAAGTAAAGGTAGTGTTATAATTCAGGAATTTGTTTTGAAAAAAAAATTTAATGTATGATTTCTTCCGACTTTTTCCAGCCCAATTTGTTCCAAAATTCAATTTTAAGATTTGCATGAGGAAACGTTAGGAAATTATTACCTTCACACGCTTCTTATTTTACGCAAAATTATTTCGAAATCTGTAAACGACAATCCTTGCAAAAGTGTCGAAATTAATTATTTTGCTGTCGCTTTTCTGTATTGTCTTATCTTTATAAGTATCTTATTATACAGTACCACGAAAGTGATAGACTTAATTAAATCTAGTTCGTTTCGTGTTTAGCTGGAATAAAATTTTACGTTAATAAATGCCAAACATGTTTCCTTAAATGTACTTTCCTTTTGTAATTTAAATTACATCATAAAAACTCCCAACATGTTAGACAGTTTTGGAATTATAAAAATTGAGTGCTCCATGAAATACCGTCAAAAGTAAACTTGCGATCTTATATTAAAGGAAGATGTAATTGCACCATTACTTTACGTCTCTTGTAATTAATAAAAACAGTGATTGATTACTAAAAAGAACGCCCTGCGAGGATGAGGTTTTAGTTTACAAGATTTCGCGCATGCTTGATAAACAAACGCGAATCAATAAGCACCGAATTCTGGTTAATCTTAAAAATGTTTAATTAATTTGTTTTTGTATTTCATGTCGAATTTTTTTTATAGGGGATCATGCGGTGTCGGCTCCTTTGGCCATGGGACGACGTGGAGGATTTGCTGGTGGCGATACCGGTAGCATTTTATCACCCCGTGGTTCCGACACTGGAGGACTTGGGGTTAAAATGGTTGAATATGTGCTTGGGAGTTCACCGACAAATAAAGATAATATAGGATTGGAACCCAGAATAAGAGCTTTACATTTAGATGACAAAGATAAAGATAAGCCTCAAAGTCCTAAAGAAGAAGTGAATGGACAACCTGTACAAAATGGACAATTATCAGAGGACGAAAAGGCTTTTAAGTAAGTTGCTATTATTTCAAGAACCGTTAATTGCTACAATCGAAAATACGCACTTCTTAATTTGGAAGGTAATGAAAGTGTTTTAAAAGAAACGATTTCTACTTCTCTCAAACCCCTGCCTGGTCTTGCCAGTCTGGCGCTCAAGGTCTTTTCGACTACCTTGGGTCGTGTCAATGACATGTGCGTTGCTCGCCGGTTGCCAAGGTGACGGAATCTCTCCCCACTTTGTACATTTGTATAAGCTGGTATTTAAATTTTAAATCATGTACTACCGCTCCATCTGCTAGTAAACATAACAACTACAGGTAGAGTTCTATAAATAACACCTTTGTTTACAAATATTTCTAATTATAGTTTATAACTGTAATTAATTCAAACGAAATTTTTATTCAAGACTGATTATATAATTTTATTCCTTGTTTATTTTTGTGAATTTCAAAGACCTAACAAAAGTGTTTTTATATTTATTTTTTAATAATGTTACTGGGAATTTTAAGCATCCAATTATTTCAGCTATTTTTATTCTTGATTTGTCTTGTAATCTGGTGTTCTGTTTTTTTTTTTTTTGTGTGTGTAAGGCTTAGTAACAAAAAGTATGTGAAGTAAATTTAATTATCATAGTTAATTTGATTTTAATGGCCGAGGAACATATTAATCCCGCAAACTGATGATATTGTGAAACTGAGGAAGGTGTAAATGTAGATAAGTTGATTTAATCATTTACAATGTTCAACGATATGAATTAAGCGAAAATTGAAGAAAACACAAAAATTTTATATTTATAAACCATTTTTGCAACAGTTATCATGTGTATTCAATTCTTTCACAGAATTATAAAATATTTCTATTGTACTTTGTTGTTTAAAAAGAATCTTTTTATATCATGTTGGTTGGCTGGGAAAACAGTGTTTCAGAAATTAGGATGGTCAACATTTGTTAAAATGACATGAAGTCAATTTAAATCCATCCTGTCAAAAGTAATCGTGCTGTATTGTCTATTTAACTTCTTAACATCGTCAAGTTAACTCTGGCTTAAGAAAATGATTTTTTCTGCACGCCCGAGTTAACTCGTGAGATCAATAGTTTTGGTATTTCTATATAAATACAAGAGAATATACTTGTTAAACAGTGTTGTACTTAATTCCGCTCACCCGACACAGCATTTTCGTTTGCGCTTGTACATTTTGTGTCTACTATTGTTTCATGATTGTCGTCAGCTGATTTCTGTGGACGTCTTCTCTTTCTTGAAGTTACGCATTACTTAGCGTTAGCATCGAGGATTAAATTAAATTACACGCTGTGTGTAAGGTAATTTTAACATTATTATTTTGAAACTTTTATTATCGTGGGATGGGCCAATTTGATTGTTTGTTATACTGTGACTCGCATAACCACAAATATATATATTTTTCATGATTCTTCAATATAATCTCTATACAGTTCCAAATAATTTTTGTTTAATATGTCGATGAAATGTTCACTATCCGGAAGTATACTAGTATCCCCATTGTTCTCAATATTTGAATCTTTATCATTATATAAATCTGATTTCACCTGAACTTTTATAAACATTATATTTAAAAATTGATTTTAGTCTAATTTTCTTTTCTGAATTATATATATATAGTCAAACGAAACGATTAAATAATAACCGATATATGCCAAATCTTTTCTCTAAATGTTCCGTTGTAAATTTCCCTGCTAAAATATAAAGCGTGCCCAAGATAGGGATGAACAGCATGGGGATCGTGAAAACAGTAAGAGATGCAAAGGTGGTTAAATCAGAGAAAAGTTGCATAATTTAGGACATGTTCACATATAGTCTGCAAAAGTTCATTATTGTTTATCATTTCCGAGATTTTAAACAGAATGTAATTTTTGGGTTTTTCTTTTTTCGTAATTCGTTTATTTATTTTAAAAGATTTTTAAAAACCAAAAGTTCTGCTTCATTGGCACTTTTTGAATTCTAGTAGATGGCATTTTCAAATTTTGTATTCGACGTTACATCTCTGATAAACCATGATCAACTTTATTTTTTTTATTTCGCCGCAACCAATGAAACACCCTGCATTTGTTAGTATTTTTTATAACAAATTTAACCATGTATTACACATTATGGTTTTGAACCTGAAAAATTCGGATTTTCATTTATATATTTTTCATATGATATCAATTAATATTATTAGAATGCTTTGATAAAACAACACTTGTTTAACATTTTGTTGAAAACTGTTTAACTGCTTTGAGATGGTTGTTGTTATTTGAATTGTACGTATTTTAAGTTGTTTTTATTACCATTACTTTGTGGGTTGTTTTTTTATTTTGTTTAGTTAATTTATAATTATAATTAATCAATAAGTGTATCTATGGAAAGACGAAATTTTACAAACGAAGAAAAGTTCGATATGTTGACATGCTACATCCTGTCCCTCAGAAATTGTGTAGTTACTGAGCTAATGTATTCGGATAAATATCCTTAGCATGTATCCTGGTAAATCCATTTTGAGACGTTTGGACTCTAATTTAAAAGAGTTTGGTTCATTTACAAAACCTGTTCTATCCTGACAAAAACAATCTGATGACGAGAAAGCTAACACTGTTTTACAAGCCGTTGTTGAAAACCCTGAAATATCGACAAGACAAATTGAACATTGTACTGGTATAACTAATTCTACAGCACAATTCATTTTAAATAAGAATAAGTTTCATTCATATAAATTTCGAGTTTGTCAGGGTCTTAGACCAGCGGATCAGGAGTGGCGAGCAAGTTTTTGCGAATGGTATATTAGGAAACGTGACAAAGATCTAAATTTTCCTTTTAAAATAATTTGGTCAGATGAAAGCATGATAACCAACAATGGAATTTACAACCGACCTAACAAACATTATTGGGCAAAACAAAATCCTTATTTAAAAAAAAGAATAGAGACATCAACGTAGATTTGGATTTAATATGTGAATGGGCATTTTGGGACGAATAATAATATGACCTTTTATTTACCACAACAATTTAAATGCCGAATGGCATCTGAACTTGCTAAGGACTGATTTAGAAAATGCCTTGGATAATTACACTTGTTAACCACTGTTGGTTTCAACAAGATGGTGCCCCAGCAGCACAGAACTCAAGAAATGTACAGGACTATCTGTCATTGCAGTTTACAGGAAAATGGATTGGAACTGAGAGTGCAGTAGCTTGGCCAGTCCAATCACCCGATTTAAATCCGTTAGATTAAAATCTAAGTGTATGATGGGAGTTTTGAAAATGAAGAGCAGTTGTTAGAATTGGTTATGGCAGCAGTTAATACAATTTCGCCAGAAATGCTAGACCGTGTTTGAAATTCTTCAGTAAAGAGAGTTTACCTGTGTCTAGAAAATAACGGCAACATGTTTGAACAGTTATTGTAATTATTTAACTTTAATTAAATAGATTTAAAAGATTGAATTTGTTAAACTTATACATAAAAATATATTATCAAATACTATTATTAATTCGAATTTTTCTTAAAGATTAGCTTCGAAACCATAATGTGTAATGCATGGTTAAATTCGTAATAAAAAATACTATCGAATACAGGTGTTTCGTTGGTTGCAGCTATATAAAAATATAAAGTTGATGATGGTTTCTCGGAGGCGAAACGTGGAATAAAAAATTTGAAAACGCTATTTAATAAAAACTACATGTGAACATGCCCTAAATTATACAACTTTTCTTTAATTTAACCGCGTTCGTATCTCTTACCGTTCTCAAGATCTCCATGCTGTTCATCCTTATCTTGGGCATGTTGTATGTATTTTACCACATTGTAAGTTTTGAATGTATAATCTATTAAAACCTTAGTACTTTGATAAAATGCGGAGAAAGTTTCTTTTCTTAATTTCCCAGTTTCAGATTTTTTCCAATTCTCTAGCTATATTAGAAACAATTTCAAAAAGCTACAATTTCATTGCTATCACGTTTAGTAGACTCGCTAACAGTCTTTCTTTTAATATTCCTTTCAAAGTATTTCTGTTGTTAACTATATCCCACCAATTCCTAAATATTGATAAAAATTCTGCCACGTCAGAATACATTGAATTACATTTTAAAGCAGCAATTGTAGTTTAATGGAAAATATTGTATACTAGAAAAATTTTCTGTCTGTTCAAATTAGACAGGTATACTGCTTTAAAATTTAATTTATATGCTTGTTTTGTTACTAAATATTTTTCTTTATGATACATTTCTCTATGTTGAAATGATGCATTTTTGAAAATTACAGATTCACTATTAAACGAGAGAGAATTTTTAGTATGTAACCAATTATTCTGTACATTTTTAAAATATGGGCGGAATCAAAAAATATTTTCATTTTGGGGGTTTACTATACAAAAATTGCATGATAAAGTCTTAGACATTGTATGGTTTATAGAATGGTTGTCTGTAATAACACAAAATTTTGAAACCTAAACTTTGATTGAACGGTATTTATTATTTCCGTGACAATTTTTGTCAATTCAACTCTCTTAATAGTATTAACGGGTAATAGTTTAAAGATTTTGTTTGTTTTGCCAGAACATAATGAAATCATGAACAATAATGGAGTTTTAGCTATTTCACCATTGTTTTCAGCTATGCCTACAATAGTTTTATTTCTGTAATCTAAAGGAGAAGAGATATATATTTCGTTTATTAATAAAGAGAAATTTTTTTCTTTTTCAGGCTATGCCTGTGTAATTTGCGCAGGATAATGGCAATTGTTATCGTTGTTAGGGGATACTTTCAAATTGGCAGAAAGGTATTGCAAATAACGTTTATGTGGTAAAATGAAATAATCCCTCAACAAATTGTAGCCACTCGGAGCTTGCATATATAAGGCTAAGGACACTATAATGGTGTATCTGACCAATACCTGATTTTTTTTGTATACAATTTGCTTTAATTGATCCAAAACAATTAATAGATTTTTATTATATTTAAAATCGTCCATAATTTCAGCAGCAACAGACAGATAATTTAAACTTTTTGCCAACAGTATGTTCAAAGTTCATCAAAGGACGGTAGTTTATAACGACTTAATTAATTTTCTATTTGTGATCACAAAATCAATTTCAAGTCAAGGTAAGATCCATTTCAAATAAGAATTGGACAATTCATTTTTATGTAAGTGAACTATAACATAATTTCCGAGTCTATTTTAATTGTATTTATTATAGATAATTTATATTGTCAAAACCATCTAAATTAACTTTACCTGTAAAGTTAACTTTAAAGCTATAAAAAATTAAAATTCTGTCTGCATTAACAAATTTGCACTATTTCATTTTCACGTCTCTTTGTAATATTTTCACGACATACTTCGGGGTTGGTTCGATGACTTTTTACACTTACATTAGATAAATTGGATGGTAAATTAGGAAAATACATGCCATTACATTTTCCCTCAGCCGAGGGTACAAAAATGAACACTCTATAAATGGGTCTCCTTTTCAACACGAACTAGATCACAATCCATAAAATGCTTACCACACACAACAGTATGTTTTGAAACCGTCCAATCTTTTCTTGGCACTTCAGCAATCCTAAAGTTGAGTCTTAATTGCTTTTACAAGCTGGTACACAACATCGACGAGCCATCTGTTGCAATAACATAATTTTACACAGTAATTAAGTGTTAATTACCTTTACTATAGGACTATTACAGTACTATAAGGAAGTTCTTGAATGATTTCCACTATATAGAACAAATAATTTACCAGCGTAACCAAATCGCGTTATTAAAACAAAGAATGCACAAGCAATTGTGATGAAACACTTGTAAACGTGCTGAACTACACAAGGTTATGTTGCATAGGACCACCCTTTGTTACCAAATGGCAGCATGGCTAGTTATTTAAACATGGCTGTGTCTGAATTCACAAATAAAGGTAGTTTTGGATTTGCTTGGTTCGACTGTTGAGTTTTTTAAATAATAGGATAAATTTTTAGACAACATTTTTCCTATTATTTAATAAACTCATTTGAGAATGGATAACTTAACTAATTACTTTAGTTGAGTTGATCAGCCTATTTCCACAGTTTTTGGTTTTTGAGCGCGACGTTTCGGAAGCGGACTCTGCTTACATCATCAGGCTTAGTCCTGAGGACTGTTTTTGTAATTACTTGACTAGAGATTTGAACTTGGTACCTTTCACTTACAAGTCTGACACCTTTACTGCTGAGCGCAGTAATTCAATATATATTTTTAGAACAATATATATATATATATATATATATATATATATATATATATATATATATATATATAAGCACCTAAACTTTGAACGGTCGTTTAGATTTTGTTCCAAGTTTTGGTGGGTTATATATAATCATATATGATATTTTTTTACATATAAAACAATGTGACCGCCTTCCGGTTTCACCAGAAATGACTAAAGCTGAAAATTTAAATGGAACAACCTGTATATTTTTACATGTTTGGATTCTACAGCTTCAAATACATATAGTTAAACTGCCAAATGTCAACTCAAACGCCATTTTACTTTGACAGAGTCGGCTTCAGGAGCATGCTGCGTTAATTAAAAATTACTACTTTATTTAGGAGCCTAGGAGATTACTATGCATATCGTTTTACTAGTACTTGAAAGAGCTATTTAACCCATTATGTACCAGTGTCATATACTGGGACCTCCATAAAGTTGGACACATATGGGAAACATTTTTATTGTTGTAATTTTTTAAAAGCTATTAGCGGTTCATTTCTGCATGTCTGATAACAAAAAAATTCATTGTGACATTTGCTACACATAACCATATATTTGACGGGAATTTTGAAAAATGTTAACCGTGATGCCGCAAAATGGGTCAAATTGACAAAATATCGAAAACTTGTATTAAGAATGTAACAAAGACCCCACATACCAATTTGCAACGAAATCAGAAAAAAGAATAAAAATACCATTTATTCCCCTCTGCTTTCATTGCGAAACATAAATTCTTGTTTTACCTGGAAATAGTTTTTAATAACATAAATTACATAATTTTAGGTATTTTAAACTATGAGGTGCACTTTAAAGAGCAATAATTTTCATCCTTATAAACCGAAATATTTGATTTTTCCAAAGCCAACTTATTAAATTAAAAAATATCGCTAATTTCAAATGTACTAATCAATATTAAATTTAATAAGGATAAATAATGTGTTGTTAAGTTTTAATTGCAAATATTAGTTCGTGTACATTTTATTTACCGGTTAAAAATATTAGATTAGCTCATGCGCTTCAATATACAGGGCATGAACACAACCAGTGATGAGGCTAACTCGTAGTTTCTATATTTTCCTCTCACAAATTGTATATTTTACAAATATTTGATTAATTTTGACCTAAAATGATGTAATTTATGTTATTAAAATTATTTCCAGGTAAACAAGATTTTATAATTTTTCGTAATAAAAGCAGAGTATATGGGGTCTTTGTTGCATTCTAAATACATTTTCTTGATACAATTTTTCGATATCTTGTCAATTTGACCCATTTTTCGACATCATGGTTAACATTTTTCAAAATTCCCGCCAAATCTATGGTCACGTGACAAATGTCACAATGAATTTTTTGGTTGTCAGACATGCAGAACCGAACCCCCAATAGAGTTTTTCAGAAATTTCAATAATAAAAATTTTTCCCATATGTGTCCAACTTTATGGCGGTCCCTGTATATAGGACAGCAAAAATAGCAATTTTTATTTCTTGATTGTAATTCAAAAATGTATTTTTTTTTAATTTTATATTTGTCATCTTTTAGGAGCAAGATTGTAACCTTTTCTTTTATAAGAAATTAGTAATTATAAACAGAAAAATAAAGTACAAGAAATAATAAAATACTTATCTTTTTGGGATTTTTAATGGTGTACTTTAAATTATACAATCTAAACGTTTGATAACATTAGTTATCTGTCAGTAATGTTAGTTAAAATTGTTAATTAATTTTGTCAAATTTGACAAAATTGTTTACTACATCTTTAACAATTTTTAACTAACATTACTACTGACGAAGATAACTAGTGTTATCCAAACGTTTAGATTGTATAATTTAAAGTACACCATTAAAAAATCCCAAAAAAGATAAGTATTTTATTATGAGTGTTAATGGTGAAAGTTTACATTTTCAAATTTACAAGAAAGGTTTTTTCTTCGCTTGTCACGCATTTAGTTTTCCTTAGTTTTTTTGAAAATTCAATAAATTGTGTAACTTTTCTGTTCAGAATTCATAAATATTTATAGGACACTGGTCCAATTCGTATACGTGTTTATACCTTGTATTTACACGTCCAGACTAGATCATTCTTGTAGAGATTGTTGGTATATAAATTAGAGGTGATGCTCCCTTATTCATTTAGTGCATTTATTGTGGTGTAAAACATGTCAAGTAAGCGGTTTTTAAGTGTTAAAGATATTGAAGCGTTATTCGAAGATGAGGAATTTTATAAACATTTGGAAAATGCGGCTAGTGTAGGTATAGCTGTTTTGCCACCGAATCCGGACGTTTTAAGTAATTGTGATGAAGGCGACGAAGACGTAACAGGTGAAAATGAAATCAATTATATTCCTGGAAATATAGAAATTCAATTACAATGAGCTAATGTGTCTAATCGTGATGATAATCCTGATACGCAATGTACTCGTAAGAAACCCGATAGAAGCTCTTTAACAAGTACGGGTAGAAAGAAATGAACTAATATTGCTTCAAGTTGACATAAATCTCAGCCATCCTATACAAACACAATAAGAGAGTCACTGTCTGAAAATGAGAAAATTAAAATTATTAGGGCTGAAATACATGATTTATCTCCTGTACAATTGTTTGAAAAATTTTTCTCCGACTATGTTTATAATTTATTGCAAGAAGAAACGGAAAGATATGCTAAATCGGTAAAAAAAATTTACTGATTTTACTGCGACTGTTCAGGAATTAAAAACGTTTATTGGATTTTTAATATTTTCTGGTTACCATATTTTACCTTCTGAAAAGCTATATTGGAGTACAGATGAACCCACCAGAATACAACTTGTAGCGGATGCAATGTCTCGAAATAGATACTTGAAATTGAAATCAGTTTTTCACTGTTGTAATAACGACGAAAAAGATTTGACTGATAGGTAAATAAAATAATGTATAATAAAAATGTCAGAATTCTAACATTATATGTTTCATTGCAGGTGCTATAAAATTAGTCTACTAATAAATAAAATAAGCCAAGCATTTCAACAATGGGGTACATGTTCTACTCATTTATCAATTGATGAAATGATTGTGAAATACTATGGGCACAATCGTATGAAGCAATTTATACAAGCAAAACCAATTCGATTTGGATATAAATTATGGGCGCTATGTAGTTCAGATGGATATTGCTACAAATTTTCTGTTTATACTGGCAAAGATAAAAGGCGGTGACTAGGCGCACGTGAAAATTACAACCTCAATCTGTCTAAAGATGGAAACAAAACAGGAAAATTAAAATCTATGATAACCTAGGATCCTTGCAATGGATTGTAGAGTCACGTAGCTTGGATCCTAGATTACCGTAGATTTTAATTTTCCTTTTGCAGGTATATACTGCAATAATCTATACTTTTCTTATCCTACTTGTTACAGGAACAGTGCGTGAAAACAGAACAGATAAATGCCCACTTTTAAATTCAAAAGAACTTTCAAAGAAAGAGTGTGGCACATTTGAGTATCGATTTGACAAAAATGGTGAAATTTCAATCTTAAAATGGTACGATAACAAATGTGTCACAATTGGTACAAATTTTGACACCATTGAATCACTAGGTAATGCTTCAAGGTGGTGTAAATCTATACAACAAAAAATTCATGTCCCTCAACCTAATGTTATCACAATGTACAATCAATATATGAGAGGTGTTGATCATCATGACTGGATAGTTGGCAAATATGCTATTAGGATTAGAGGCAAAAAATGGTACTGGTCATTAATTACAAGAATGATCGACATGTCCATAACAAATGCATGCATTTTGTACAGAAAAATTCACGGGTCAGGTTCTTATCTTGTTTCGATTTCCGAAGAAGTGTTGCTACATTTTATTTAAAACAAGGCTATTCTAGCCATCGGAAACAACGTGCATGGCATAGTGCCTGATGTTCGGAGGGAAAAACAGCGTAGATGCAAATTTCCAGAAAAAACCTTTGACTTTTTGTTCAAAATGCGATGTAACTCAGTGTGTAGAATGTTTTAAACCCTTCCATAAATAAAAATAATTTTTTGTTTCATGAGTCGTTAAACCCATACTATTTCAGATTGCACGTAGTACATTCATTGCTATAGGGAGTGCAATCCTACTCACATTGTACCAGTGTCATATATATAGGACACTTAATTTCTTGTAAACCAAAGGCGACAAAAAAAATCTGATTATTTTTATCTAATGAAAATAGGATTATAATTGATAATTAGTAAAAATTTTCTAAATTTCATTATAATTTTTGGTACCGGTACTTAATGGGTGAATAACCTAGTCCACATTTTTTCCCTCAACTGGGGTTTAGTCTGGTTTTTCTACGAGCTACTAGCTCTCTGCGATGTGACCTATCTAGTAGTGTTGTTTTGAGGATATTATATTGTGTGTAAGGTTGACAACCTTGAACCAAAATAATCAATTGTCTTGAAGCGCTTAACCAGGCGCCCCATAGTTCCGCGGAACTCTCAGGTCTGATGATAATGATGATTGATGTTGTGCATTGGCTTCTATAAGCTTTAACCTTTTTGCTTTAATTTTTTCTAATATTGTTCTTCTGCATGTTGGAACATTTTGTGGTTATTTTTACTTTCTTGCTAAACAAGTATTACGGTCGGAAAAAAAAATAAGTTGCGTTATTTTGATGGTTAAACTTACGCAATTATTCAAAATTGATTTCTTCAAAATTCTCTTCTAAATGTTGTTATAATTTTCTAACTATTTTGGTTACAGTCTTGGGATTTTGGAAATAAACTTTGTTTATTTGCGCTAATGAAATATTATTCTGATGAAAACACTACTTCCTGTTTTTCCGGAAATTGAAAACATTCCTCGTATTGCTGGTATAACACACATATTCTTACTTTATTTGAAAGGGAGCGGAATTTGCTTCAAAATGATATGAAACAGTCTATAGTTAGCTTGAAAGATAAGCGAGATATCTATTTTTAACTTTCAGCCTACATATACATATGTAGGTATAGAAGGTTATTCAATCGACTTTTTTTCACTATCGCTAAATCGACTCATTTAGAACTTTTGGCTCAAGTTTCGTCAAGATAAACAAGTCAGAAAAAGACACTAACTTTTCAATGATTCACCACCCCGCTCAGCAATGGCGATTGTCTGTTTTCTATTCTACTTAGGTGACTACCTGCATTTTAAGAAGAAAATGCTAAAGATTCGGGTAATTCTTTATGAAAACAATGTATTGAAATGTATACTCTCTCACTAATATATAAAAAAAAAAACATAGAAGTAAAACATGATTCTGTATGTACTATTTACGGGAAATTATACCACTAGCTAATTGCAAATGAACGGACTTGTATCGCTCACACACTTTTTGAATACCTGTAATGGCCCTTCTATTTAACGGAAAAGCGCGGGAAGTTCAACAATCTGTATGACAAATAACCTAAAAGAGAATTGTTTGCCCTGAAGATTAATAACTCAACACGTTTTTTTATTTGTTATGATTTTATGCGTAAATTGTTTTGAACAGGCGCTAGTCTGCTAACTGTTGCATTCACCCTCTGGGACACCTAATCAGATCCTTTCAATTTTATTTTGATGTATTTCAAAATAAATTCTCTAGTTACTCAAATGTTTGTGAGGAACAATTTGAAGTAATGTAATCAATCTTGTTTAAGGTGAGTATTGAACAGACCCTTAAACTTAATTTGAATACTTGGACTGATTAAAATCTTAGTTATAATAATAACAGATGTTTATGTTAGTGTAAAACTTTATTGTAATTCTTAAATGTTTTAGGAAGGTCTGGGACAAAAAATTTTATACAGTGATACATCCGTAGTGCTGAAAAACACTATTTATTTGAATAATTTTGTAATGGAGACAAATATTGATATAGTAGAAGCTTCTGCAGAATTTTGAAGAAAGGATCAATTTAGAACAAAGCATTAGTTTTTATTTTCAGGCCTGCTTCTTAATGTTTTTAAGTAAAATGAGCGTATATAGTTAAAGCCGAACAAGGTGGCGCGTGTCATCAGCGTTTGATGACGTTTACATTTACGGTATTGCCAGATTGATCAGAAAATATTTAATTTCTCAGAAAATGATATCTCTTATTCAACCACAAATAAATATTAATTACTGAATTGTTGGTTGCATAAATAACGACACATATTTGTAACTATTCTCACACTTTTTAAATTAGTAAATAAATAACTAAATAAACAAGTAAATAATTAAATGATTTATTAACAGATAGGTAAGCTATTTCAAAATTTTCACTAAAAACTAAAAAGCGTCATCACTTTCAAAATTTATAATCAGAGAATGGACTTCTGAGCGCTCCAATATTCTTTCCCTCTCATACCACCTACTAATTTCTTCTTCAGTATGTTTTACAGAATTTTTCCACATGTCAAGAGTAACCAGTAATGCCTCATGCCACATATTCAGGCAGCCATTCTCACTGTTACCACCCCTACCAATTTGCCTATTGTAATAATTTTTTGCTATGGCCCAAATTAATTCAATATGGTTGAATATGCAATGGTAAGGAGGAAGATGTAAGATTTTGTGTCCATACTGTTCTTCCAGCTCTTCCACTACATACTTTTTGGGTGGTTTGTTTCTAAAAAAGAGTTGTGTTTAATAATTAATGTAAACACTGTTGATTTGTGTTCTGAGACACAATATGCAAAAGTTCGGTTTTAAACATCAAAATTATACAGGGGATGTTTTTATTTGTCCACCACCCTTAATAGCACTTTTTTTCCATGCAGTGGTAGGCGTTTTCTCCAATAACTTGCTGTGATAAGATGCATTATTCAGTATAATCAGAGAAGGATTCTGTAGGTTTTGCAACAACCGATATTCGAACCATTTCCAGAAGTTTTCCTGGTTCATTTCCCCATAATAATCGCCAAGCTTACTTTTTGAACAAAATATTGCTTCACAACCCTCAATAAATCCATTTTCGCTCCCTGCATGAAGTATAATATATGTGAAAGGGGATTTTGTCTAAATTTTAGTTTAAAAACTTATTTGTATTGTAGTACAACCTTTTGTCATCTGTTTTGGTAGTTTTAACACTCTTTAGATTTTCATTTTGTCAAGAACGACCGATCGTTCCATTTTGAAATATCCAGGTCTCATCAAGGAATACAAACTTGTATAGAGTATCATCCTTAGCTTGTTTATATGATCTGAGGAATTCCACTCATTTCGAAGCCATTCGGTAGTTCCATGAGTCCATGTCGTGGGTTATCCTTTATCTATTTAAATCCAAGTTCTTTGAGCAATCTTCACAAAGAAGTGGTACTGTCATTGAATTCCCTATCTTTTAGTTGGGACCACAGGGATTGGATGGTTATGTGTTGTTCTAAAACCATACAGGATAAAAGACAATTGTAAAATGTACATTAGCTGTTATTACTTATTTCTTTGGTACATGTTATAAATAGTATCACGAATACTGCTTGTATTAATGTGGTTGTAACTCGCATAGAAGAGCTACGATCTTTCTTTGGCAACTTCTCATTGTTTTTCTCTGCTTGAGAGATTCTGCTTACTGACCTTAAACTGACGTTTAGAGCAGCAGCTACATGCTAGAATAAAATACTCTTACAGTATAATTATTTTATATGTAGTATCCAAATTTCACCTCTCGAACAGCATTTAAGGGCAACGGAGGCCCATTGTCCCTTTTTGCTCGAAATAGCTAATTAATAATACCACGAGCTCTTTGCATCGACTACCCATTTGCTTGGGCAGATGTCACTATTATAAATTGTTGACGACAAAAATTAATCAAATATGCCTGTCAGAATAATGGCATTTGTAACCTCAAAGTATAAATAAATCGATGAATAAAAGACGGCAACACAGCACCATCTCTGACAATGACTAGGTTTACTTCGTTACTTGCTGTCCTGTTGATTAAAATTTTATCACAAAATTTTACATTGAGAGGCGTCTTAACCCAACAAAAACAAACTTGTGCACATACATTTTTTTTTTTTTTTTTTACAATTTGCGACGGGAAACGTAGCCACATAAGACATGGAAATGCTTCATTGATGACGTGCGCGCCACTTTGTTTGGCTTTAACCATAAATAACAAACGTAATTACGAGAGTTTATAATTATGTTGTGACTAAGTTAAGAAAGAAAAAAAGTCTGTAACTAAATAAGCTATCACTAAAAATTATTCACCGTTGCACCAAAAAGACTAGCGATAAAAAATACTGAGTAATAAACATTTTAACTTTTTTATCGAAATACTGAACTATATAACTCTAAACATAATTAAATTTATATTAATTCCTCTAATTTTTCTTATGACTTTATTTTGTTAACGGAAACATGATTAAGAGATTCAATTGATACCTCAATTAAGAGAATGAGAGGTGGGATGCTTTAATTGCTTTATCTAATTATATATATTATGAACAAATTAATACATCTTAAATAACTGATCTCATACCACTTATTGATGTAGTTATATGCAAATGCAATTTCAATAACGTGCACAATCAGTTATTGTGGTGTATGTTTCACCTGTTTGGCCAGCTGTTTTGAAACGTTTTTGAATACCTTGAAAACAGTATTATTGAGCAGTTATATTCTTTTTGTAGAATTAATTCTGAATTTAAAAAATACAATGCTGTACATATAACAAACTATTGAACTTAAGTTTTGTCAAATGTAGATTTTGATATAACTGTTAATAATTTTGTGAAGCTCTATTAGTCTCTTTGGACTTACACCATCCTGCCCTGGACATTCTAATGAACCTGGATTTTTGTTTTGACAGTCTAGTAATCCAAAATATAGTTTTTGGGAAACTGGATTTTTGTTTTGACAGTCTAGTAATCCAAAATATAGTTTTTGTGAAACTACATTGGATTGTATCAAAATTTCTTTGAACCACACTGGTCTTTTATAGAAACACTTTTCAAATGTTAATCAAGCTATGGAAAAATGTTATTTATACCTTTAAACTTGATAGGTCCGTTCCTAAATCATGGAGTAGGTTCTCGTTTCCTCTTTGATACACAAATTCTATTAAAGGTAATCTAAAGCTAAAAGATTACTATGGAAGAAGACGATAGTAAGAATTCATACTTTTATTATGCAATCTTCATGGTCATAAATCGAAATATTGTGAACCCCAAAAAATTGGCAATGCCTTCCCATTGTTATTCTTTAATAATTGTGAAAAGGACATCGAATTATAAAAGACGCCATCTTATTGCCTTTCATTTGTGATCTCTAATCTGACAGAAAATGATGTGCTTTCCATTAGGTCATTATTGAAAAACAAAGCCACTGATGACGAAGATCAGATATCTAGCTGTGTTCGATTAAGGATATCAGAAATGTTATTGTTAAATCGTTAACTACTGTAATAAATTTATCAAAACTTTTGTATTGTCTGATAGATGGAAAATTGCTAGGACGGCTGTTAAGAAGGGAGATAAAATTATCTTAACATGTTGACTACCAACCACAATATAACTTGTGATTGGGGTAGCTTACTTGTAGATCCCAACCACAAGTTATCTAGTGTTTGTAGTACAGGGTTAGGCAGAATGACGTATCCATTTTTAAACTGCATTCATTCGATAATATAATAAGATTTAAATATTTTGAAAAGAAGTTTTCGTTGTATTCTAACAGACTTACACCTCCATACCTACAAAATGCAAGTTGTACACAGCGAGCGTTGCGAAGGGATAATCTCTGAAAACCCAATGCTTGTTCATGTCAGACAAAGCTCATATTTACCTCTCAGGTTTTGTTAACAAACAGAACTTTCGTTACTGGGCGACAGAAAGTCCTCAGCAACTGCATGAAGTACCGCTTCATAGCGAGAAAGTCACTGTGTGATGTGCAGTATCCACCCTTTGAATTTTTGTCCAGTTCTTTTTTGAAGAAAATGGATTAACTATTACTGTTACATCACAATGTTATCAACATGTATTGAATTTTGAACAACAACTTCGTAATGTAGATATCCAAATATGATTCACTTACAAAAATGTCTGTGATAATATTTAGAGCCATTAAACTGTATACTATGGAACTGGAAGCTGTAGAAAAGTTATACAACCAGCTTGTCATGGATATTTTCTGCTTTATCTTACCAGTGTGATACCCTTAATAAATAAGGGCAGTAGTATAGAAAAGTTAGATTTATTACAAATTACATTCAATAGTAATTTATTATAGAAGATAGGGGATATTTTATTACTTTAATGTTGTGTATAATATTCTATTTTATATACAGCAAATTGTATTAAATTTTGTTAAATTTGCTCTTTGATTATAACATTTTTCACTGTTAGCTTTCGATCGTTAGAGAGTGTTCTAATTTGACATCTTCAAGGCAATTTAATTATATTTTATTTATTAGGAAGTAGTTATTCTTTTCTAAAATTAGATTCCTTAGTTGGTTTTATACGTTTATCAAACTTATATTAATAATAGGCTTATGTTTGCGTTTTCACGGTTTCATAATTCATAAATTTGTTTCAACATCGTAAATAATTCTAAATGATTGTATTACTACTGAAGACGATAACTCTAAGTGTTATCGAAACGTATAGATTTGTGTAACACATAGATACAAAAATACACCATTAAAAAATTGAAAAAAAAGCGTATTTTAATTACTGAATAATTTGTAGAGGAGTTTGTTAGAAGGGCTATCATCTAGTTTCTTACTTCGATTAGTTGCCTCTTAACTATCCGAAAAATTGCTACCAATAGCTTATAACTTGACGTTTAAGAGTTGCCTCACACATGCTCATTATAATTTATTTAAAATTTATAGCACATTATTCTTAACAAAACACATTCATACTTTTTTCATTATTGGTATTATTACCATTTGAATGCAACACTGAATCATTCAGATTTTCATAAAAAAATGTACCTTCTATGTGGAAAATGGTTAATCAACCTTACATTAACATTCCATTAGAAAAATAATGTTTCTCACATAGAACCTTTTTGGGGCAACCTAGACAGGGTGGTCCAGAACTTTTTTTAGTAGACATACCTCGAAAAATGCACCATAACTTGGATACAGGATGTTGAAGTTTCATTTAAAAAAACTATAATTTAATATCTTAAGGAGAGGCAAAAGTACGTAAATCTGCATCTTCTGTTCAAGTCAAAAATAGTAACAGAAAGCCATTGGCGCAGATAAGGAGTTACATATTTCCTTTCTAGAATATGTAGTACGCCACTGGATAATTTGTAAAAAATTATTACGTATGGTATTCCGACGAAAAATGTGTTCTTGTAAAATTTTGATAGAACAAGCCGTTTCTGATTTATTTGCAGTTCAGGCATAATAAAGGAGATAGTCCTCTAAACATGGATTCAAAATTGTTTTATTGATATTTAATACAAAGTTAAGAAAAAGCTACGAGATAAATTCACATACGTGTTTACAATAAATTTTCAAAGTGCCATCCTTCGGCAATACACTTTTGACATCTTCTGGAAATGGAGTTGACTGCCGCTAATATTTGATGCCGATTTTCTCGTAATTGACCGCAAGCTTGACGAATTCGTTCCCTTGTTGCAACTAGACAAGGTTTTCAAATAGCCCCACACAAAAAAGTTCAAAGGAGTTAAGTCGGGTGATCTTGGGGAGGTCACGCTACTGGTTCTCTAGCAGCTTCGGGTTGCTCATTGTTCATCATACGCTCTATCCATCTTTCAGGATAATGCTCACTCATCCAATTCCTCACCTGTTTTCCAAAATGGGCAGGAACACCATCAATTTGAAACCCACTATTAATACGTACCTCGAGTGGTATCTCATCAAATAATTCAAATAAGTCGCTGGTTTAAAAAATTTAGAAATAGTTCTGAGTTCAGCCAGGTGGTATAAAAAATGGACCACAAACATAGCCTTTAATAAGACCCAGCATAATACATTTACGCTATCCTCGTGTTGGAAAGACCGGACACAAATTTCTCTTGGATTTTCTTTGCTCCAAATGTAACAGTTACGATGATTAAATATTCCAGTTCTTGTGAAACTTACCCCATCTGTCCATAATATTTTGTGTAAGAACTCTGGATTTTCTTGAAGGGAATTTAATATCCAGTTACAAACGATCATTACAGAGGATTAAATGTTGCACTGATTGTAAATGGTATGGTTTTCCAATCCTCCTTATCAAAAGTACTTAGTCAAGGATTGTTGTCGAATGTTCTCACTATGATATTTTCTGCGTTATTTCTTCTCCTCCTAGGCTGTTCTTGAGCTCGCTTTAAACCAAGCTTCTGAAAAAGGCGATGAATATTCACAAAAACATGGTCATGTGGCTGTCTTCGATATTCTCTCATGGCTGCTGCAGTGTTCCCGTTGCAGTATCCGTAAATAAAATGTATGTCTACACACTCTGCATTGTTGAATATGGCATGATTTCGTCTCAAGAATTTACAAATTCAAATAAAGTAAGTAGGGAATAGAATGAATTAAATCATATGCTGCACAAATGTCGAAATTTCTAAGATGGCTACTTGATAATTTCAGTTTGCCTGCACAAAATGCTACAAAAATGATCCAGTGGCATATTACATATTTCTAGAAGAAGATATGTAACCCCCGCATCTGCGCCAATGGCTTTGTTACTATTTTTGACTTGGACAGTAGATGCTGATTTACGTAGAAGGGCAGTGTGAAAAATTTGAAAAGGATGAATTTTGTCTCTCCTTGATAATAAATTATAAAGTTTTTTTTAATGAAACTTCAACACCTTGTATGTAAGTTATGGTGCGTTTTCGAGATTAAGAAAAGTCCCCTTATTTTGCCATTCTCTATCACCTTTCTAACTTAATGTTTTAAAATCTGGACCACTGTATACGTGTGAATAAATAATTTTGGTGGTATGTTGTTCAGTTTTAAAATAGTTATTTGTTTCATTAGTACAAAAAATGTCAATTTTTGGGACTTCCGAGAGTCAAAATGCATTTTTTTGTTTCGGTAAAACATAGCCACTTTTACCTTTATATTCAGTCATTTATTTGTAGTTCACTATTTGTTTGGGAACCCCTGGTTTACGTCGCTATCAGTATTAGACATTTCTATTTTATACAGAATGAGTATTATTCTACCTTTTAGTGAAATAAAAAACTTACTGTGTAGTTTTTAATTAATATTCATTAGATTTTACCTCGATAAATGTGACAGATAGTCAAATAACATGAAAGTAGATGGCGCAACCGGGGACCACAAATGCTGATTCTGTTCATAGAAGAGAATCACTCAAAGTATTTAAAATAACTTTGCATTTGCTTAAGTCGAAAATAAAAAGGAAAATTATATTCAAAATCGATCGTTGCTATGATTGAAAACGTTGTTTGTGAGGAACATGTGAAAATTTTGATATTGTATTTACTGAAATAATGAACGTCAGTCATATGATGTTGATGATTGGTCGAGGTTTTATTTACTTTTTGTACAGTTTGTTACCATGGAGACAGTGAAGGATCTCAAAAGTAGGCACTTTTGGTATGAAGTACTGTACTGTCACAATATAGTGTCTTATTTAGGTGGTTGAAGAAAAAAGCTGTTTCTTACATTTTTGTTTTATTATACGTGCAAATAAATGACTCACCCTGTATAAAGTAAACAATGACTAATAAGAACCAATATGGCATTGTGGACTTTATTACACATAAAAACTGAGTAAATAAACAGAAGCTCAACTATATTTACATATCCTTATATTATCGTACTTTTAAATAACAACTATACATTATAATGTTCTCAAGGTTTGTTATAAGAAAGGTGCCAATTACACGATAAGAAGACAGAAGCACATATTTTGTTCTTCTGCTCTATGACAGTGTAGTACACATTCTGTAAGCCAACTGTTGCTTAAATCTGCAAACAAGAAAATCATACAAAATTTTCATGTTTCACATGGTTGGCTATGAACGCCGACATCATTAGCACTTATTAATTTAATTTTGTTTGTTACCTTAATGATTGCTCATTTAATAATTAACTCCAGATAAATATTACTGTAATTGATGATAAATTGCAATTTACTGCACATGATTTGGATACACAACGTCAAACCTGTTTTCATATTTCGTATTTTTCAACAAATCTTTTCAGGTACAATTGCGGCCAGGGAAAAGTTACCACTATCACTTTTCTATTGTAATTTAATAGAAAATAATCGGCGTATGAACTTGATTAAAATGAAAGTGCCGTCACCATAGGCTCTTTTTAAATCATGAAGCATTTTCAAATAATTGCATTATGATACGCCAGTGTAAATGAACGTCATATTGACATAAAAGCCCTTTTACTCTGTTCAAAAATTTCAAAAAACGATTGCTAGATAAATGTAAGTGTTAACTTTTCCGTGTTCGCAACCGTACATGTGAAGTAATGAAATAATTATTTTGTTCTTTTTAATCGCCTTTTTTTTTACAGGCGCGCCTTACAATTTGAGTAAAAATTATGTGAAAATATAATTTTATTATTGTTTACAGTTCATACAAATGCAAAGTAGAAGGCAAATTAGCAAAAAACAGTTGAGTTCAGTTAAAACTAATTTTCTTTCTAACCTCTTGAGCATTTATTTTAATTCTGAAGGTTCTAGGTATAGTTCGTAAAATAAATAACTTTCTGTTTTGGATTAACACTTATATTTACACTGCTTGTCAGACTATATATCTTTTTCGTTCTTCCTCAAAATAAAGTAGGATGTCTGACAAGTACTGTAAATAAATAATAAACGCTAATCCGCAAAAAACTAAAGAGTTTTGTAAAAACAGCAAATCCCTATCTTTTGTTAAACCAGATATATTAACAAAAATATATAATTAAAAACAAAACGAGAATATGTAATAGAATGAATATTATAACACGTAAAATACAAAAAAGATACAGTATTAGTTGTAAAATGTTATAATCTGGATATAACCGATGTCCTCATTTTCATGAAAATGGAGTTACTGTCTTCTATTGATCAGAAAGATGGTTGTTGTGGCTATATAGGAAAAGAGATAATAGCAATATATGTCTCTAAAATGCATACACATCGCTTTCAATTTATAGTCCTCAGTTTGCACACAAATGACTAATATCCTTGTTTATATACATTCTAAAAACAAGGCTAATATTGACATTTAGTAGAAGGAATTTGTATCAGATCAACCAAATGTGTTTTTGTACTTTGGCAATGTATATAATTTTAGGATTCTGTATGTAAAAATATAACCATATACCTGATCCATTAGTATTATTTATTCATCTTGTTTATATACTAATAGAAATAATTCAGGTTAAGTCTGATTATTTACAATTGGAACTGACGGTGATAAAGTTGGGGGAAAAACCATACTAATCAACAAAACAACTTCTCTAGTTCATTTGGATTGATGTGCATAAATTTATCTATGGCATGTCTTTCATTTGTTTTTCCATAGTCCACAAACATGTTGGGAAAATTTGATTTTTCTTGCAAACATTGATGCAAACAATCTATGGTGCCTTTCATTTTCATAGTCTGCTTTCATCTCATTCAAAAAGTCACTACCTGACATTATTGCAGATTATATTCACATTCAAAGTGAACTTCATTTCCTTTTTAATAGCCTCAGCAGCAGGTCCATAATGTTTGTCCACGGGTGTATATGTTATGAGCGTTCCAAATTAGGCACATTCGAAATAATATTTTTAAATTACTCCAATTTTTCTACAAGTTGTACCCATTTGAATTTTTATTTCTTTTGTGGAGGCTTTGCAATCCAGTTTTAAACAAATTGTTAACCATCTAACTTACGTTGTTTTTTAATTGATATTTAACAAAATTGTTAAAATTAGCCCATCAATAGGTATGACTTAGCAAACTTTTTACTAACGCTGCACATTTTGTTGTGGCTTTACGCTTGCAAATTCTGCCAAACTTGGAAGCGGTTAGAAGTTTACGTCGTTCGTCTATCCACTCTATATTGTCTGCTTGTTGTATCGTTTTACGTTCCATGTTTACTATTTCTTCTTCAGTTTTACGTAAAGATTCTACAAAAATATGTTTTGCTGATACGAATTCATCATCTGCTAAATCAGGTTGAATACATTCAGGTCCGTATTCTCTGCCCTTAGTTGCTAATGTAGATTTAAATAGTCTTCTTCACTTTAAACTAGTTAATTTTTGTCTCATTTGCTGCCTAGCTTGGTACTTTTTAAATATTTTGTTGGATGGGCTGCGTTTATACAGGAATTTATTAATATTGTAGTAAATATTTTTTTTTGTATTTTGGGATATTACCGCGGCACTGCACCTGGTTTGGTATTGTCTTCGGAGACAATAATTTACGCGTTTTCCTCCAGTGTACTTGCATATTACGCTGTTGTACTGTTCCACCATGTTACTGTCAACATCGTAAATTAAACTGCATGATTGGACAAAGTTCTAAGGTAGTCAGCTACTTTTGTATATATACCTGATGCAGTTAGTTCATACACTATGCAGTTGTCATCTGGCACTATCTTCTCGCAAAAGTGGAGCAACTTTTATGTTCCCCAAAAATATGGCTAGCTACATTTATGTCTTTCTTGAGCTTCAAAACTTTTTCAGTAAATTGCAATTCTTCGTTTTCCCTAAATTTAATTGCTTTCACAATTGCAACTCGTATCTTCAGAATTTTAGCGGCCAGCTTATTTCGTAGTGATTTGGTAGCACATTTGCTGTTGTTCGACAATTCTTTTAATTTATTACAAAAATTTCGTAATAAATGATTTCGGCATTCAATTTTTTCAACTGTTTTTTGATAAGGGCGAGACTCTAAAATTTTTTTGTAAGTACTACTATCCCCGTCAGCAATAAATTTAGAATATCTGATTCCGTACATTTCCTCACTTTTTAGAAATCCTTCGGTCAATAGGAATGCTTAGCCCACGTTCCGTCACATACTACTGTTGTTTCAGGTACACCATCTTTACCAACTTCCCCATTTTCAATAGCCATTGCTTTTTCTTCCTCGGCAGCTTGTTTCATTTCATTTTCAGCAGTAGCTTCAATTGTGGCATAGATCTTATTTTGAATTTTAGAGTAAGTATCTGCAGTCATGCATGGTACTTTTAATGATGCCATTAGCTCAGATAACTGACTATATGGATTGATATCATACCATTTACTACAGCTTCATTGACGTCTAATTCGTTATCACTGACACAGTTCACCAAGCAGTCACTGAAATTACACATATTACACTTCACAGTTAACTTTGATATCAATCCGTTGCGACATTCGTTGATAATTTGCAAATTATTAAACCTACATCCAAATTGTGGCGCGTGCTTATCTAGCTCAATTATTTGGTCAAAAAGAAATTGAAAATCAACTAATCGTCGCCATCCACTACAAAAATGTTACTGTCTTTTGGTTTCTGATTAGTTTCTGATGGCCTTGTATGATACTCGGAGGAAATAACCTCCTCTGCTTTTCTCTCCGGCACTGTCCTGGGAATAATCAGACACAATTATTATAGATGATATCAGTACTAACTATTGAAGATGTGCTCTTGCGCATGGTTGGTTTGAAAATTTAATAATGTAAGCAAAAAAGTTTAAAATGCGACATGTACATACAGGGTGTCTCACGGTAACAACTTATTAGAATATTTCAGAGACTACTTTGATCTGAATTAGAAAAATTTGGACATTAGGGTTTTCGGACATACCCTCCTCAAATAAATAAATTTTAAAATGGCTTAATTGTATACAGGGTGGTGGAAATTTAATGATGAGTTTAGTTAATTTCCACCACCATGTATGTAATTCCACTTTGAAAGTATGGGTGGGAACTTTAGGTGTCTAGCTAGCTCTCTTGTGAACATTGTCCCTTTATTTTTCTTCCTGTAGAATACACAAGCTAGATACTGTTTATTTTTATTTATTATAATAGGTGGTCACCGTGAGACACCGTATATCTTTATTATTTAATAAACCTTACCTTTCCATAGCTACGTTGAAATTGTTTGTGTTAGATTTGTTTTCAAACATAGGATCTCTGCCCACAAAACTGCAACTCGCGGCATTTAGATCAGTTTTAGAAATATTTTCACTAAAAATAATAGAACCGAAAATAATGTATTTATATTAATTAATATTACAATGATTCGTTACCTAAGCGGATGTTCTACATCTACAACATTTTTAGAGTCATTATTGGAAGCACCATTATATTCATCACTTTTTATTCGTTCCCTGTTTCGGTAGTAAATATTAACTTACAGAAAATTTTAGCTATCTATGAAAATAAAACATACCATCTCATTTGGGCTAAGTTTCTCATTTTTGCTTTATTCGCAGTAGTTCTAAGTTTACTTTAAATTTATATTTCTTTAAATCCCTGTCTCCTCGAGCCATTGTGAATTGTTAAAAAATAAAACACACAGCAATAACACGTTGCCAGTTATTGTAAATCACGATAGAATCACGTGCACCCCCACAACTCTAACAAGGGGCGTTGCTAATCCTCGTTTGGTTATAGAATTTGCTAGTACTGACATCTGTAGACAATCAAAATACTTATTTTCTGCATTTTTACTTCCGTTGTATCTTAGCAACTATTCCACTAATTTATATGAATCAACTTGTATTAAAATTCTTATTAAACTGTGTACACGTCTGCGCATTCTTATTATAATAATTGTTTATACTCACAAAAAAAATACTGAAAAATATCACCTATTAAAACTTGCAATTTTACCACTTTTTCGTAATTATTTAAAGCCCAATTATAACATATTTTAGCTATATCAATGCGTACACGTGTAACTGTATATCTCAAAATTATTACACAAAAAAAATTTAATACGTAAAGTATAAGGTATAATCAATATTTTGGAAATATTCTATACATATTTTGTAATAGACTTTAGCCTATGTACGGAGCCTTAATTCAGCAAGTTTGGATTGCAAGGTAGCTATTAATGTATACTTTGGTTCACGGAAACTGCATGCACTTAGATTTCAGTTGTGTAACTCATTCCTTAATGTTACTGTCAATGCCATGGTCAAAATATTTTGACATTCATTTTCCCTAGTTACTTACTCGCAACCAAGGAAATAGATGTAGAGCAAATTGACAAAGCTTTAAAAAACCTAAAATCGCTTTCAAAACTTGCGTGGTTTTTCAGTGAGCAGAAGTGTAAGTAGATGTGTTATTTGTACTTTTCTTTTGGTACAATTTTGGCAATAATAAGCTGGACGCCGTTTATCACTTGTTTCACATTTGAGCATCAACACAGGAAAGTCCTGAACAGGCTGCGTGATAAATAACTTCACACTTGTTACAGATTCATACTAATTCTTTATTAAAGTTGATATAGATGTATCACAAGTACTGCAATTCTTTAATATTGTTATATTATTGTAAATGAAGTGTAAAAAATTTAATTGGCAGCAAATTGGATTAACTGACAGTTAAAATATGCCCTAGGTATTACAATTTTAACTTTTTTATTTGCTAAGGTATTTAAATGAAATTTTGACTACCTGTATTTCTAACAAAAGCAACACTAGCGCTTATGAATTGAATTTGCGCATGCGCGATCAGGTATTTGAAATTTTAATTAAAGTTAGGTACATCAAATAAAAGTAAAACTAGCACCTATATTTAAAATTTGGAGCGCACGCGCAGACCACCCTTTTTTATTAAGGTATTTACAAAAAAACTTAACCACAGATGCTTTTAATACATACAAAACTAGCACCTATAGTGCAAGTTGAATCTGCACATTTTTTACTCATGCACAGACAATTTTTTTTTAGTTAAGATATTTATGTGGAATTTTAACTGCAAACACTCGTGTGCGGTCATGATGCATAAAACTAACTTCTTTGTTTTAGGTTTCTTTGATCTGAGAATTTCACTAAAAGATGATGTACATAGCAACGGTTTTTTTATATGAGTAAAAGACATATACGCACTGTATTGACTAGAAAGGGTGGTGATAGATTTGAACCAAACGCGACGACCAACATATAACCATCGGTTAACAAATTAACCGTATTTGAGTTCCTATCATAACATAAACCAATGAAGTATTATTTGTATTGTATTTGTGTGCCGAGATCTAGGCACAAACGGAAATATCAGACATCTCTATTCGCATCAACTACTAAGTCACTCGAATTTTGCCCTACTAACGGAATTTCACCTTTAGGAAGAGGTAACATGTCAAACATCGTATTGCCACGGGACCTTCAGTTTAACTTCCTGTACGATGCGTGCTCTACTTTTTCTCGTTATTAGAAAAACTGCTACCATGACCAGGTTTGAACCTTCGCCCCTCGGATGAAAGGCAGGCACTTAACAATTCCACGGTAAACTTATTAAAACCTGATTCCCTGTGGCGGATTTTAATTACTAAAAAGGTTACATGCTCGAAACAATGTTAATTGTGTGGGAAGCGGTATTCTATAGATGAAGCATTTCCTTTTCTTTTACATTCCCGTATACGAGGTATAGTAAAGGGAAGGTATTGCGATCATGGAAAAATTCGACCTCGACATTTTGACGGTTCTTTACGTTTTGAATTCCCGTATACTATACGAAGTATATCTATTAAAGGGAAGTTATTGCGATCAGGAAAAAAATTCGACCTCGAGATTTTGACGGATCTTCACGTTCTGAGGGTCACTGAATCCCTTTTGGCCATATTTGGCATGCGGTCTGTGTGTGTGTGTGTGTGGGAGGGGTGCGTGTGTGTGAGCACGCGCGTGTGTGTATAAATACGATAGCGGTCAGACCGTTTGTGCTCGAGTGATAAAATTTGGCATGTGGCTATTATGTCAAATTCGTATATATATATGTATATATATATATATATATACAGGGTGTCCAGTTTAAGATGAAATACATGGGGATATTGGAAACCGTTAGAGATACGAAGATGGTTAAATGGAGAAAAAGTTGCGTCATTATATGCCCAAGAAGTAACCATGGTTACATGTCAAAAAATCCCTTCCATTTACTAGACACAGGGTGATAACTGAAAATATGCGTTTTCTAAAAATCGCTATATCTTGTTTCTTACAAGAGATACATCCACGATTTTTGCAGGATGGGGGTAACAGGTAGCGAGGATTTCAAAAATGATTTTGAAAAAAATCTAGGCCTACTAGATTTTGAGATAATGCACGCAACTTTCGATTTTTTTATGGACGCCATATTGGATTTTTGCATTTTTGAATTCTTCATAAAAAATGCTTTTCAACTATATATCATATGTTTATAATCTGCCAATGAGAAAGTGTCAAATTACACAATTAAATTTATATCAAAGCAACCTTGACATATTATGTATTTTAATTAAATGAAAATTAATCTACAAATTAAACTAACTATTGAGAACAATATTATTGATTATTAACATAAATCATAATAATAAAAGTGACAAAAACAACAAAAATAAAATTTAATATTATACTGAATTTTACTATTAATTAATCAAATGCTCGAATAAACCTTCATTCTCCTGCAAACACCATCTGCATCGAGTTAGCACTGCATCACAAGAGTTCCTTATCATCTCGCATTTTGAATTCTTCATAAAAATGCTTTTCAACCATATATCAGATGTTTATAATCTGCCAATGAGAAAGTGTCAAATTACACAATTAAATTTATATCAAACTAGGCCTTTGCCAATCAACCATCTATTCAATTATTGCAAGAGAATGGAGGTTTATTCGAGCATTTGATTAATTAATAGTAAAATTCAGTATATTATTAAATTTTATTTTTTGTTGTTTTTTGTCACTTTTATTATTATGATTTATGTTATTAATCAATAATATTGTTCTCAATAGTTAGTTTAATTTGTAGATTAATTTTCATTTAATTAAAATACATAATATGTCAAGTGAAAATCTTTAAGAAACTTATTGTTATTTTTGTTTTAGAGTAGAAGTTTTATTATGTAATTATATTAATCCTCTAGTACTTTTATTGTATATGTATGTATACGGGAATGTTGAGTGGAGACACTCCAGATTTTTTTTGAAGTAAAAAATTGTGTTTTTGATTTGAATTAATTACAAGTTATTTGCATTGAAATTGTTAAAGTATATATGTGCTAATGTACAAAAATTACGAATAAATCAAAGTTACGGTTTAACGGTTATATTCCTTCTAGTTTATAAAAAGGGGAAGCAAATATAGACACCCTCACAGCAATTTTATGCCTAAAGTTTATAAATGTAATATAACTGTGGTTGTGCAATGATGGAAAACGGGACCCCGTGAACCATGGCTTGACTATCTCAGGGCCTAATCTCATAAATATATGACTGTAATGGCGCCTATTTACCTAATTTTATTTATTTATTCTTTTTTATTTTATTATATGACATAAGTATGATAAGTAAATGGTGTTAGAATTATTTCAACTATTCAGCAACTTACTACACTTATGATCTTCTCCTATGAGTCTAGTCGGCAATCCGCTTTTTAAGCAGTTAGATCGCCTAATGCGAACCAATCCTGTAACATTATTCTGAACAAATGGACTAAACTAGTTGACATTGGCTAGGATGGAGCATAAGTTCATTACACCAATTTGGGGGGTTTGCTGACCATCTCTTAAAGGTTCCCCCCCCCATTTGAATCAACCATCATTTGTTTTTTTATTTTTAAATGCTCGAATTTTTAAACATACTTGTTTTTATTTAATATAAAACTTTCTTTAATGAATTACCGTTTTTTTTTATTTACTCACTATAAACAATCCTGAAGTACACTTTTGAAAATAAGATGGAAGTTTTTCCATTGTGTTGCGTTACACCTAATTTACATTCGGATCGACTACCTTTGAGGACATTTTTCTGTGTTCTGAACAAATTAGGCCACAATGATATTTTTTTCATTGTTTCTAGGAAACGAGGTATAAACTTTGAGCTCGATTGGTTAATGCTTTCATATTGGAATAAGTCGTATTGTTAATAGATGTAATTGATTGGCTATAAATTTTACCCATTTATATATGTGCATAAAGGAAGTAGGATAAGGAAATAACCAAATTTTAGATTTCAATAATACTGCATGTTTTAGAATTCTCATAATCCAAATTAATTAATTTTCAAATGTTTGTGTGTGTATGTCATATTTGCGTGTAATTTTGTCTTTCATCAAGTATGAAGTGAGACCCCACATATAAGTATAAATTAAATCTTAAAATACTAATCCTAACTTGGTCTACTTGTTTGGAAATAAAGCCAAAAACCAAAGTTGGTGGGATTTTAACCCTTATTAAATTTCAACCACATTAGACTTAATTGTTTAAAAATAAATTTCAAAAGAAACCATAAAATGAGGGTAGGTTTATCTGGGAGCTACCCCTGGGGAGGGTCGGTTTTCAAAAACAATAAGATCTGGCCGAACTATTCACAATGAAAAACTTCATCTTAACAAGTTTACTTTTTCTTGAGCTATTTTTTAAGAGATTTTGTTAAGTTACTCTTTATTATTATACATTTTTGTTTTTGACTGTTGTAATTATATTTCAATGTTGAGATATGGAGTTATCATCGTATAACTGAACAAAATTAAAAAAATATGGTAAATGGTATATTCAACATGCAATGTAAGTGCAATTAAGTGTTATGTGGTATTAGACTCATCAATATATCAGTTGACTTTTATTATACTGTGTTTTTGGGGAATGGACGGAATTTAAGTGTGAAAACTGTAAAATTAGTCATAATATTTATACCACTTGTTTGTAGAACCTAGTTATTACTATAAAATCCTTATATGGCATTAAAATCTTGCTTTACACACAATGAAGCAGTTCATACTGTATATAAAAATGACTATAATGTAGCCTATCCTTGAGAACTTTATAAATGTGATTATGTCAGCACTTCAGAAATGTTCAGAATGAATTGTTTGAATGTATTTACAAATGTTTGGTTGTAGCAGTTAATACAAATTAAGCTTGTTTATGTCAGCTTGACATAAACAGCATAAATCTCGTATGGAAAAGATAATACGCATATCTTATGATTGCAGTTTGTATTTTCACAGTCGAACTCCTGGCAGTAGACAACCATCGCCGGCGGAGGATGAAGTTAAAAATGGACTTCCTCCTCTGGACGCGAATGTTATGGTTATAAAACAGGAGCAACTTCCACCGCATCTACAATTGCAACCACATTTGGCAGCTCCCCATCTAGGAGTTACGTTAGCAGAATCTGTAAATCAGCACTTTGAACATTTCACCGAACAACCGCCACCGACACAATATGATCAACAACCTCCACAATATGCACCGCCGCCGCCACAACCCCATCAAGTGGATAGTGCTGTTTTGCAGCAGCAACAACATAATTTTGATGTACAGGTAGGATTTTTTTTTTTCTTCACGTTTTATATTTTAAAATATTAAAGGGTTTATTGTATTTCTATAAATTGATCTTACCCCAGTTTATTAATAGGTAATTTGCTGATCGTACAACTGACTATAATATATTTTAAGGAGCGGTCATTTGGTCTTAATTTAACCTTTAGGAATAGTCTTTAAATGTTATATATAATTCTAATGTTTTGATGAATTGTCAGTTGATGGTATAGTTATTGTAGGATGGATTCACTACTTTCAATGTAAAATTGCAGATTTCTGTTGCATACTTTTCATATAATGTGACGACCAGTCGCTAGATGGCGCAGTCGTCTTAATATTACGGGTTTAAAAATTTATGTTTTTTAAAGTACCAATAAAAGTCATATTGTTATACCAATTATATATAAGTATCAATTAGTGTATTAAAAAATATAATTATGAGCTCCGCCTGCAATTCTGTGTAGCGTATAAATTTTATTGTCGTTGAATTAAAGACTGCAATTACAGGATTTACTCTTGTTTTGCTTGCAAATTAATTAATTTGCTACTGTAGAAAATGAATTCGTTTATAAAATTGTGAACTATTTGTTCTTTTTAGCTTAAATATTGAAGTTGTCTGAGTTTCTTTCGTTGTGCTTCTACACTTTAATGATGGGTGTTTTGCACTTGACCTCATTGTACAAATTTTTTTTATTTAGGAGAGGGTGGAGCACTTTGTCTACCGAATTGCTGGTGTTTTTAGGACGGTGTTGAAAGTTTATGTCTTTTTTTTTTCATTAAATGATGAACTGCAGAATAGACAAGAGTGGGCAGATTGTAACTTTTAATTGTTTTCGTTGCAAGTAAATATGTCTGACGTTAATTAAAGAGTCTTATTTGTTTCTCAAGAAATTTTAAAATATATTTAGAAGTTTAGGTGTAATTAACGTTAACGGTAGTAAATTTGAGTCAATATTGCGTTCAACAAAAACGTCTCTAGATTTAGTACCTGTCATAAAATGCTTGCGTATCGTTTCATACTAATTACAATAGCATATTTTTTGTTTTTTTACTTTTTTTAATAGACTTAATTTAGGCGTTGTACAAAAAGTAATTGTAATGTTTTTACACCCGATCGAAGTAGGCACACCTAAATTGGGTGGAGTCTTGATTTCAACCCCAGAGAGAAATAGATCACGCAAGATTGCATGTTACGTACCACGATTCATTATCATAGCGGAGTTAATTAAAATATATCTCTCTTCTTTACGCTTATCAGTAGCTATATTAAATCTGCTTGCGGTGTTCTTAAATTTAGATAAAATTTAGAGCGAATTCGCGTGGACGATCACTTTTTCTGTTAAAAGTGAAAATGTTAAAAGTTGGTGTGCGTTTTGAACTTCAACAATTGTCTTTAATATACATGACGTGTGAGAGCCAAATTATTTTTTTTTTCCTAGTTTGGCATCTTTGATTTAGTAATTGCGTGCGACTTTAGGAGTGTTGTTTAACGTCTGTTCAGGAGTCACATTTGCATGAGAACCGTAAATCAATGCCGACGTCCATTGCCCATTATCGTTAGCTTCTACATTACCATTATATAAATTCGATTTTGAAGCAAGCGAGAAAAGTAATAAACGGTATTTATATACACGTCGAGTATTATACATTCTTGCAGCGGATACATACTTTTATCGTTATTTCGTACAATTTAATTCAATCCTTCACGGTATCACGTAAATTTCACGCTTTGCATATTACTACGCACTTCGTGTAGCTTATATTAGAACAAATCAAAACATCTATATTGATTTTAGTATTACGTAAATCATATTAAGAAATGTGATTACACGTTAAACAAATGTACTATAATTTTTACAAAGGGTTTATATATTGAGAAAGTAATTAATATCGTTAAATTAAAAATAAAGTTGTTGAATATTATAGGAAAACTTCGCTATTATCGACAGTAAGTACTTAGTCTTATCAGTTTTCGTTGGCCTTAGAAAAAAGGGCGTAAAAGAGTTAAAAAGTTAAGGCTAGATAGCGAATAATTAAGGAGACGGTGACTCAAATATGTTTATTAGGTAGGATCGAAAAAACCTTTTTTTCGAATTTGCTAATGGCTCAAGTGGCAAAAGTTGCCATTCATAAAAAGTAAATCTTTTTGCCAAAAAAATTTTTTTTTAATCAACCCCTTCAGGTGCTCCAACCCCTCAAAAAAATTTTTTTTGGAAAAAAGATCCGATGCGGCCCTATGTGTAAACTCTTTTTGAATGTTTAAAAAGTGTGTGTTCAAAAATTGGAGACTCTCGGAACAGTTTTGGAGGTACCTCAAAGACCTAACAGAAAAAGATGAAATCCTATTTCATGTAGATTGTAGATAATACACTTTTAGCTGAAATCTAAACAAATTAACGAAACAATAGATTTATTGACGGTAGTACGAGACGTTACTTATGTATAAGGTAGAACCAAGTCAAAAAAACCGAACAGAAATATTAAAAGTAAGTGTAGGAACAATAATATAGGTAAGAAAAATAAAACTAAAAATTCAACAAAACTGAACCTGCCAAAACGTATTGAGCTGAAAGCCTTAGAAAAAAAAGGGCGTAAAAGAGTTAAAAAGTTAAGGCTAGATGGCGAATAATTAAGGGGACGGTGAATCAAATATGTTTATTAGGTAGGATCGGAAAAAACTTTTTTTCGAATTTGCTAATGGCCGGGTGGCAAAAGTTGCCATTCATAAAAGTAAGTTTTTTGTCAAAAATTTTTTTTTTAAATCACCCCTTCAGGTGCCCCAACAACCCCTTAAAAAAATTTTTTTTGGGAAAAAAATCCGATACGGCCCTATGTGTAGTAAACTCTTCTTGAATGTTTAAAAAGTGTGTGTTCAAAAATTGGAGGCTCTCGGAACAGTTTTGAAAGTGCCCCAAAGACCTAACAGAAAAAGATGAAATCTTATTTCATGTAGATTATAGATAATACACTTTTAGCTGAAATCTAAACAAATTAACGAAATAATAGATTTATTGACGGTACTACGACACGTTACATATGTATAAGGTAGAACCAAGACAAACAATCCGAACAGAAATATTAAAAGTAAGTGTAGGAACAATAATATAGGTAAGAAAAATAAAACTAAAAATTCAACAAAACTGAAGCTGCCAAAACGTATTGAGCTTAAAAGGAACGTGTACCGATATACAAAAAATATATTCTTATTAACAAATATTTAACTTAGAACGTATATTATTATTAAAAGAAACAAAAAGTTATTTAAGCTTAAATTCTGACTTAGAATTAAATGATTTCATAAGCTTCTTAGACTCGATTCGAGATTTTATGAAACCATCCCGTTTTTCCTCTCCACAAACTTTAGATAATGCCTCTGTAACTACATGTACACATCTTTCAGTGGCCCGAGTGTGACAGGGGAACTTGGGCAAATCTAAAAAAGGTGCTGCAGTTTCTTGACCAGATACAAAACTTTCCAGGTCCTCGTCAGAGACCTGCTTTAATATTGGTGGTTCTGACCTATCTGTTTTATACCAATAAATGATTTCTGTATCATCATCTGCCTGCATGTTTAAAGGGGGTACGCGAAACTGTCTGACAGATGTTGAATTTTTGTTCTCTTTTCTAAAAGCAATTATTCTGTGGCATGCTAACTTGCGGATGTGCTCTCTGTTATCTGCCAGCATCGCTAGAAGCAGGTTCTCTGAGTGGTCAAAGAATCTCCACAAATGTCGTGGACCTTCAGTAGACAATGGCTTACATTTGATATTCAACCATAATGGACCATATACTTTCATGATAAATGTAGCTAAGTGTACCAGATTTTCCGTGGGATGCTCCGATGCGACATATAACCGAAGGATTCTACTCGCCGTTGTCACCCATCTTGACTGTACGACACTGGTCCAGGTTTCACCCTTGCAAGGTCTTCGCTGCATTCTCCAGATGATAGTGCATGCAACATATACAAATATTGCTGGTCAGTACTCAAAATATTTCTATCTAAATCAGGAATGGTGTTACTCCCAATTTTCGAGAATCTGACTAGAGGGAGGGTTTCACAAGCTTGTATTGATTTTCCAATGGCACCAGAGAAAGCTTTCGGACCTTGAGTAATACCATCAAGTTGGATTAAAAAGTGGCGTAAGGGAAGTTCGTTCAGATGTAACATGCAAATGAACCATTGAAGAGGGCGATTTAGGGCAATTTCTAGGAGTCTTATTATTTCTGCGTTTGTTCCTGTGTTGACGTTAGTGCCATCACATCTAACTGCTATTAACGATTCAATCGATACTTCTTTTCTATTAAAGAAATCCAATATGGCATCTTTGATGACGACAGATGATCCAGACGATACGGCTAAATGGCCGAGGTAAATAGAACCTGGCTCTTTTACCAAGGATATATGCTCCTCTGTGATGGTACTATAGCAATACTTATCGCCCTTCTTAGTTTTTGATGTCAGAGATTTATCCTTCCGTCCATCAAAATATAACGCTTTTACTACCTCCATGTTTTTATTTTGCAATTCTTTCCTGTGCTTTTCCCTTTCCCGACGAACTTTATTTCGATCTATTATTTTAGAAGTGTCCTGTTCATTAATGATGCCCAAATCTTGTAACAGAGCGGAAGAAAGTGATGCAGCGCTTCTGTCTGAAACACCGTAACGATCGCACTCCCTAGCAAAAGCTGTGAGATTTACCCTCATTTGCAATTTTGAAACGTTTGTCTTCAGTTGTGGAAGAACAAGAGGGCTGAGGATCAGAGTCGGGCAACTTTCCAGGATCATTCCTAGTCTCATTTTTAGAGTCTCCTGGCCCAGATGCAGTATCTTTAGACTTTAATTTTGTGCGTTTTACAAATTGCTCTTCAGGTTCTTGGGATCGTTTCATTTTTCTTTGGTTTCTTTTTGCTATTTTCTTGGAGAATGCTACATCAATTGATCCTATGACTAGATTTCTGGTAGTTCGCTGATCTATTACAAATTCCCTTTCTTGTGCTGGAATTTTCTTCTCTTTGGAACAATGGCAATCGTTGAGGTCTTTACATTTACAACTAGCAATATCAAAGAGAGTTTCCTCCCAGCTAAGTTTTACATCTCTGAGCTTATTTGTGTAGCTTTCAGATTGCTGTCTGCCTTTATATGGTTTGAGTAGAGTCCTATAGTCAGTATTCAATTTTTTTATTTTCTCAGTAATTTTTTTAAATTTAATTGTTGGAACCGATGACTTCTTCCATGTGTCCACTATGGTGTTTGCAGTTTCTGTTGCTATTATTGAAGCTGGTGGATATTTGCCTGCCATGAAGGCTTTTTTCTCATTCCTGACAAACAAGTAGTGTCGAATTATATTCGCATTCGTGGGAAGTCTTAGCTGGGACATCTCGGCAAGGGTTTCAAAGATAGGACAAAGTGTGGTTTTCGTGGTAGGAGTTTTTGCGCTCATTTTACTTTGTTTGGTATCTGAAACAAAAGAAACAATAGTTATTATAACATTTTTAACTACAGAAATTTAATTAACTTGAATAAAACGAAATAACGTGAAAAGTAACCAAATTATATTTGAAAGTCAGAATAAATAAAAACACATATTTTTTTTTACTTAACTGGGGCACCTCCAAAAATGTTCTGAGAGCCTCCAATTTTTGAACACACACTTTTTAATCATTCAAGAAGAGTTTACACATAGGGTCGTATCGTATTTTTTTCCAAAAATACGAAAAATACCTGAAGGGGTCGATTTTAAAAGAAATTTTTTGGCAAAAAACTTACTTTTATGAATCGCAACTTTTGCCACCCGGGCCATTATCAAATTCGAAATAAAGTTTTTTTCGATCCTACCTAATGTTTATTTCCAATAGATAAGATCTCTTGAGTGGACTTTTCAATTGCATTCTTATAAACATTATTAGTGTGCTACCTTAGAAACTAAATTACTTAAATATATCCGGATATTCTAGAAATTGGAAAGTTCGATGCATTTTAAATAAATGTGAATTCTTACTGCAAATGTTGGTACCCGATATGATATTAGTTCTATGATCTCCAGGATGTCAAATTTACCATGAACAATTCTATACCAGTGATTAACTAAAAATAAGATATAGGGACGAGAAATAAGCATTTTGTCGACCATGTTAAAAATCTATATTGATCAATCAATTATGTCCATAAAATATCTTGGCTTAAATTTAAGGTTAATTATGTCGCACATAGAGGAAAAATACTTCGTCTTTCGTGAAATTCATTTTCATAGTTCTTATTTGTCTGTTACAACTTTTACAACATTTCTACTGTAGTTATTTGTATAGTATCACTAGGTGAGAAACGATATTTTTGGGAGAAGTCACGCCTGCAGGCCTAGGTGGACGCCTCGACCCGCTCATACTCGCAAAATATCGTTATTGGCCTAGTGACACATAATATTTTTTGTGCTTACGTTATTAATTCATTAAAAATATTTTTGTAAATTTTTTTGGTGTCTGCATTGAATGTATGTCAAACCGTTTTGATTAGTATGACAGAAAAATCAGTGATGCCGAACATTTTCTTGAAACAGTAGGTTTCTGGACGATTTTGAGAAATACAATTTTTTTTTTCTATAGCAATAGAACAGTTACCTGACGTCCATTTTCTACCTTTGGATTACGGTGCGATCATTTACCACATAGTCGTTTCAGCGTGCAATTTTTTAGAGGGGAGGTTACGTTTGTTGCGTTTTCTTAAACGCACACTAATTATCTAGACTTTCCTGGTTTTTACCAAATGTCTAACGTAAGACGGTCAAATACTTTATTTTCCGGGTTTTTCCATTTTCCAAATAACCACCCTAATAGTTCATCTTTAGAAACGGCTTTCAATGATACAGTTTCAACGACAGATTAATTTTAAGCAAATTTCTTGTTAGACAGACACTTAACAAACACGAAAGCATACCAAATATGCAAAATAAACTAGAAGGATACAAGCTTAGCTAAACAAAGGAACTCGCATACAAATATTACCAACAAATAAATTAGCCATCGAGACCCAGGTACAGCACACAAGCATGCCCATAAACATACAAGCAAAGAAACAAGTTATTTAACGTCCAAGCATACAATCACGCACAAAGTCCGACTACCACAACAAACACTCTAGCCAACAAAAACTCTCAAAAGCTCAGGTCAATCAAGAAAACATATCAAAGCAACTAAATCATGCAGAAAAACTAACAGCCAACAAACATATGCAAACAATTAAACATCTAAACTAAGAAATTAGCCAACAATACTCCCTAAACAAGGAAGAAAGTATACCAGTGAAACTAAAACATCAAAGAAATCTAGTACCCATCAAGGATGCAAACACCGAAACACCTAAATCGACAAACATGCGAACACGCAAACAAGTGATCAAGTAAGCGCTTAATCACAAGGACATATGAACCTCCTGAACCTATAAGTAAACATGCAAATATGCAACACCAAAAAAAAGAGGAGCTAGCCAACGAACACTCTAGACAAGCAAGAACACATACTAAAGAAGCTAACATGCACAAAAAAACTAGTACCCAACAAAGACATACGGGTCAATCCATATCAAGTGGTCCAGAAATAAGTCATTTGGTTGCTTCAAAATTTTTTTAATTTTTTATATTTTTTTTCTTGAAAGTACAATTCATTGTAAGTACAAAAATATAATTATTTTATTTTTCAAAATTTTATCCAGCGCATGGCGGCCATTTTTCTGTTTGTCGAACGCTCACTTTCAGCGATTTCAGAGCTCTGCGCTAAATTAAATATCTCCACTTCTATTCATCCTAGAACATTAAAATAAAAACCAATCTCTTCAGAAAGATCTGAACTTTAATTAGGTATTGTGAGTATGTATTTAAAACTAAATGTATAGATCTTAATACCTGTTCAAAGTTTGACGCAACAAGATTACAAAATGGATTTTCAAACATATTTTTATACAAGAAGGCAAATGTCTATGTGTTTATTATTTTTTTATCTGGTAAATATAGGTGGGTACTCCAAATTCTGAAAGTTTCAAGCTGTGAACTTGCATGGGGGTTTAAATAAAAATTTTCAAAATTGTAAAATTTTCAAAATTTCAAAAGTTTGAAGCTCAATATCTCTGTTGGGCATGAAAATAAAAATTTGAAATTTGGCTCAGATTTAGTACTAAGTAAGAGTATCATCCTATAAAAATTTCATTTTGTGGACTCAACTGGTTTCAAAGTTATAAAACATTTAAAAATGCTAAAATAAGTTTTATATCCCTAACGACATAGCAGCATATAAACCTATTTTTTCAGTATGTTTTATTTTAAAATTTATAAATAAATGTGGTACCACATATTAACAAACTTACCTTCATTTCTGTATCTAATTAGCATTGAGAAACTGTGAAATTTCATCACACAATGCTTGCGTAATATTGTAGGTACGCCCTGTTGCTGTGGTCAGCTCTAATGGTGTGAGCTTCCTCAATACATTTCTTAAGGGGACCCACGCTTCATCTCTCTTGCTCAGTTTAAATGAAGTTCTTGGTCCAGACGGTTCAAAAAAATGAACATAATAATCATTGTGTTCCAGGTTTACAGATTTTATCTTTCCAATCCACCACTGTTCGTCATATGTACAGGCAATAATATCCTCTTCCTCCAAATGGAATGAAACATTCTTTGACGTTAGCATCTCAATAAATTTCAAGCATTTTGATGTTCTAAAGCACTGTACTTTGTTGCCTGCCACAGGTACAAATCTGTGAAAGGATCGTGTTCCGGGAATTGATAGACATTCATTAAATCGAACCTGTAGTTCTGATTCGTTTTTCGTTACTTCTTCACTGTCTACATAAAAGTATTGAATACCTTTTAGGTTTTCAGAACAAAAGTGAAACATGTCTATAGCATTCAAAATTTGGTTGTCAGTTGTAGATTGCAGACTCTTTTTAGTCACTTCCCTCTTTGTAGTCCCGCCTACACCATCGCAGGCATTTTTCCCGTGCGCAGTAGCAAAAAAATGCCACTCAGCTGGTATTCCAAAATCATTTTCGTGATAGCAGAGATTTAGAAAGTTTTTCTTATTTTTGTATTGGCTGCTGGATCCATCAGTAAAATATATTATCTTTTTGATGGCCGGTACATTACTTTTTACGTCTTCAATAAGGTATTTCTGAAATGTATGAACTACTGCAGTGTTGTGCTGCAGATGGTTGCTAATGATACAAAGGCTACGGTTTTTTACCAGTCCAGAGTCTTCATCAAAAAAGTAATACACAAAAGGGTGTACAGTAGCTTGTTTGGTAACCCAGTGAAAACTCTGGATCTCGTCTTGTACTACAAAAGTAAAATTTTCTGAGAAGTCAGCTACAACAACACAGTCTTCCTTGGTCAGAGTACTCTTTATGTCTTTAAATGAGGCTGACTGTATTTTTGAAACATAGTGGTGGGCTTTTAAATCATTCACTTTACTTACGAGTGATTCTAGGAACTCTTCACGAGGCTTTGTCACTGTGATCATTTCTGCACGGTCAACAGTGACCCATTGCTTGTATACAATATCGTCAGGCATTTCGTTCATTTCATCTGATTCTAAAAAAGTATTTACAAGTGGATTTTTATCTCCACATTCCTCACATTCACCCATCATACATCCATACTTATTTACATCACACACTAACGCTTCAATCAAATCTTTGTAATCAACATTAAGCTTAGCTCCGTCTACCATAAGCTTTACATTTTGATGGTAGGAACAAACACAGACACTGTGTGTTCCTGAAGCTCCTGCTATAATGCACCACTTTGGTCGGAGCTCACAAAATTTGGAGCGGCCAATTTTAATATCGGGATACGTTTCCTTGAACTTCACGAATAGCTCGTTCAAATTACATAAAAGAAGCTGTTTTTGTTTATGCTCCGATTTTCCATCGATACGAACTGCCACACAATCTTTTTTACCTGGACAAATTCTGCTATTTTCTTCGCACAAATAGAATTCCGCAACTTTTTTCATTGTATCGAAAGAGAGAGTTTTACCACTTTTTCTCTTAGCCAAGTCAGGCATAATACCTTGTTTTTTAGATAGGTCTCTAGCAAGTTTAACAAGACGTTCAGACACTTTGAATTCTTGGCTGATTTTGTTCCTAGACCATGAAGGTGGTAATAAACTTATTATTTTAATTTTCTCTTCTTTGTTGGAAACCTGACATTTTTCTTTCAACTTAGTTATTAGCTGCTCATACTCATTACTATCAAAATTATGTTCATTCTGCATTGGTGAAGGGTCAGCTAAACACTCATGGGACTCTTCATCTAGATTTGCATACAATTTCCTTTTTAATGTTTCAGAAATTTTACTTACTTTGGATTCAATGGCACTTGGCCTTTTGTTTGAACTTAATTTTCTGATTTTTGAGGCTGGGGATATCCCTAAAGCAGAACAAGTTTGATCCACAACATCAATGGTTTCTGGAATCTCAAAATTTGGGTCGTCTAGTTTGTCTAAAGGATCTTCATCGTCTGTAAGCTTAAACAGTTTTTTATTACAGGTTGAGCATAATGCTTTCCCTGGTATGAGGTTCACTTCAGTACTTTTAGGTCTGGATAAGTGTGTCAAAGTTATTTCTCTTAAACTCTTTTTTACAGGTTTTCTATGACATTTTAGGGGATCACAACATATTCTGCCATAGAGATGATAATATTTGTCTAAAAATTTGATTTGATGATATTTACAGATGTTTACTATACTATCACTTATTCTGAACTTTAACACTTGTTGCTCACTATCACTAAATTCACTAACTACATTGATTTCTTTAGGTACATCTCCATAGACACTCTTGTGACACTCTTCACTAATATATTTGCCAACACAACACTCCATTCTTAAAAAATTAAACAAACTACAAAATTAGATTAAAGCTTAATGGTACCACACATCCTAATTACTTGGCAGATGTAATGAGACTGATCATTCATCACAGCAGAGCAAACTGCACTTGTCCAGACATGAAACCTTCATGTCTCTGCATGAAGGTTTCATGTCCTGATACAACAGCTATTTGTAAGCCTACTTGTGACTGAATATTTCAGTTCACAAAAATAGTTTTATGATTGAATATTATAATACTGTATAACCTTTTAGATGCACAACAATTGATTGATACTAAAATCAAATTATTAGATTTTACATAACAAATTTAGGAAAGTAATTTTTTTCTTTCACTATTAACCTAGATTTTTGTTTTATTATTTACTAAGGTTGAAATTTTTTCTATAAAAGGCAATACCTTAGTACAAGTAACATTATGAAAAAAAAATACATTGAGAATGTCAAATATGTTGCGCTACGCTATTACGGAAATAATACTTATTTTAGCATTTTTAAATGTTTTATAACTTTGAAACCAGTTGAGTCCACAAAATGAAATTTTTACAGGATAATACTCTTACTTAGTACTAAATCTGAGCCAAATTTCAAATTTTTATTTTCATGCCCAACAGAGATATTGAGCTTCAAACTTTTGAAATTTTGAAAATTTTACAATTTTGAAAATTTTATTTAAACCCCATGGAAGTCCACAGCTTGAAACTTTCAGAATTTGGAGTACCCACCTATATTTACCAGATAAAAAAATAACAACCACATAGACATTTGCCTTCTTGTATAAAAATATGTTTGAAAATCCATTTTTGTAATCTTGTTGCGTCAAACCTTACACAGATATTTAGATCTATATACTTAGTTTTAAATACATACTCATAATACCTAATTAAAGTTCAGATCTTTCTGAAGAGATTGGTTCTTATTTTAATGTTCTAGGATGAATAGAAGCGGAGATATTTAATTTAGCGCAGAGCTCTGAAATCTCTGAAAATGAGCGTTCGACAAACAGAAAAATGGCCGCCATTGGCTAAATAAAATTTTGAAAATTAAAATAATTGCATTTTGTACTTCCAATGAAATGTACTTTCTATGGTAAAATATGAAAGATAATACAAATTTTGAAGCAACCACTTTTGGACCACCTGATATGGATTGACCCATACGCAAGTGGGTAAAGTCACGTGAGCCTTGTGACATACAAACAAACAAGTAAACATTCAAACACGCAACACTTAAAACAAAGAAACTAGCCAACAAACATCCCAAACGAGCAAGACAACATGCCAAAGAAGCTAACATGCAGAGAAACTAGTAGCCATTAAACATACGCGCAAACAAATAAACATATAAACCCTAAAACTTGCAAATAAAAACACAAACTTGCAACCTCAAAACAAAGAAATTAGCCAACAGACACTCAATTCCAAGTTTGCATGAAGAGAACATACCGAAGAAGTTAAAACAAAAGCAAATAAGAAATAACCCAAAGGTTTAATTAAAAAAAACTAAACAGCCTATATAACGTGCAAACTACGCTAACACAACCACACGCATAACGCAAACACGTACATTAAACACTTTTGCTAACATACAAATATGTAAACATCCGAAACGAAGGAACCAGCAAACAAGCAAATTCGCAAACACGGATTCAAAAACAGGTGTGCAATTAAAGCTTAGCATTTTTTGATCATTGCATAAGTTTGAGTTGCTCGTTAACACCTGTGTGACCCACATGTATTCGATAACTGCGGCTTACCATTGGTATACACACACTCAAAAAATCGTATTCGATGACTGGGACCTACTGTATTTCGATGGTGGATCACGGTTTTGCTTAAAAAAAAACAGACATGACCCACCGGTGGTACACAGATACGTCTTTATTTCGATAAATACACTGGTGCGATTCGATTCATTAGTTGGTCACGATTTTGGTAAAAAAAAGTCTTATTTGATGAAAGCACAATTATGGCCAGTCGGTGATACATAAAGGCCTTATACGATGGTTGTTACGACTTTGATAAAACACTGGTTTGATCTGTCGTTGGGTTACGGTCATTCAATAAAACTAGGCGATTTCATTTCTCAAAACGTGCTGATCTCTTGATTCAGTATCTAGGGTAGAGTATTTTGAAATTACCGCTAGTATCTTAAAATAAGTTCTTTTTGACAGAATATCCTCTTTTGATTCCGTACTAAGGGTCCATTTGTAGCATTCAGCATTTACGAATAAAAAATCCTGTTCCGACGATGGCGTTTACGACTTTGATAAAACACAGGTGTGATCTATCGTTGGGTCATGATCGTTCAATAAAACTTCGAGATTTCATATTTCAAAACGGCTGATCTCTTGATTCAGCATCTACGCTCCAGCATTTTGAAATTACCGCTAGTATCTTGAAATATGTTCCTTTTGGCATAATATGCTGTCTTGAGACCGTACAAAGGGACTATTTGTGGCATTCGGCATTTACGAATAAAAAATACTGTTAACGACGATAATTAAAATGCAGGTGTGATCTATCGTTGGGTCCAGGTGATTCAATAATACTTGGAGATTTCATATCTCGAAACGTGCTGATCTCTTGATTCAGCATCTAGGGTCCAGCATCTTGAAATTACCGCTAGTATCTTGAAATAAGTTCCTTTTGGCAGACTATCCTGTCTTGAGTCCGTACATAGGTTCCATTTGTTGCATTCAGCATTTACGAATAAAAAATCAAGAGGTATGCAATCCATAAGTTTTGTCGAATGACCATTACGTCAATTGTGCTTTTTTGTGTACCACCTGTGGGTCACACTTATGGTTTCAGCGCCTATGTTTTTTAACAAAAGCGTGACCACGTATGGATTACACCTCTTTATTGCAAGAAGGCATTTTTTGTGTAGGTGCTACCGGTTGGATTACACCTGTGTGAGTTTTTTTTAGCAAAATTAGTGGGACAGACTCATCGAAATATAGCCTTTTTGTGTATAATCTGTTGTTCACTGCGTTTTCTAGCAAAATGGAGCCCCATCGGTGGGTTAGATTCATTGAAATAATGCGTTTTTGTGTATAATTGGTGGGGTCACACCTGTGTTGTTTTGTAGCAAAAGCCTGGCCCTCCAGTGTGTAGTCAGTGAAATAAGGCCTTTTTTTGTGTACAGTAGGCCTTTTATATATGCCTCCTGTGCGTCACAGGTTTGAACCACAAAAAAAAACAAATTTTTAACTTATCTACACGCCTGTTTTTGAATGCGTGTTTGCTTGTTTCCTAGTTCCTTTCCTGGATTGGGATTTTGTGTACTAGCGCATGTACTTGCTCGCGGATTTGTGCTTGTTGTATAGCTATTTCAGTTTTTTTGATTTGGGCATTTGGGATGTTGTTTATTGCATGTTTTAGTTTCTTGTACGGTATGTTATCTTGCTTGTTTTGTTCAAGTTTGGTGTATGCGAGTCTGTTTGCTAGCTAGTTTCTTTTGTTTTGGGAGATACGTGTTTCTGTGTTTGTGTATTTACGGATTTCACATTTTGCGTTTGTGGACTTTCTGCTACTTTCTTTGTTTGTTGTTTGGGGATTTAGGTGGGTGTTTATTTGTTTGCGTATGTGTTTGTTGGGTATTTGTCTTTCTGCATGTTGGCTTATTTGGTATGTTTTCTTGGGGTGTTTGTTGGAAAGTTTCATTCTAGCTTGCTTGCATGTGTATTTGTTTTTCTTAGGAATTTTTTCTTGCTTATTTGGGTAGTTTTGTTGACTAATACTTTTGTTTTGGGTGTTGCGTTTTTGTATGTTTACGTGTTTGTAAACGGGGTTCACTTTTTTTGTGGACGTTTACTTAATTGTTGGATTCTTTGTTTTAATTTGTTTGTATGTTTACTTCTCAGGTGTGTTTTCTTGCTTGTTTAGTGTGTTTGTTTGCTAGTTTGGGAGTTGTGTTCACGTTCACTTATTTCTTTGTTGATGTGTTTGCGGGGATTTCATATTTTGTCTTTGGTCGTGTTACTTGATTGCTGGTTTCGTTTGTTTTATGTGTTTGCATATTTGTGGGTTTACGTGTTTGAGTTTTGCTAGCGTCTTTTGTTTTGAGTATTTTAGAATGTCATCTTCAAAACAGTTTAATAATATTTAATCTGATAAAGGTTTAGTTAATAATAATATTCACCTTTGTAAATTTTGTTGACGGTGATATTTAACACGTTTCTACTTTTACTGAGGATGATAGCTGTACTTGTTATTGAAATGTTAAACAAATTGTTTTAAAGCTTGTACAATTGGCTTTTAAATACTCAACTTCTATGCAAAAAAAGATAAGTATTTTAATTAAGGTTTTCTTATTCTTATTAGTCATAAACCGTGTTAACAATTTAAAGGAAATACATTTGTAAATTAATAGTCAAGAAATAATATTTGTACACGTCACTGGTTACGAGGTTGAATTCAATTGGAGACGAATGGCTTCAACTGCGCGACGTTAATGCGTACTAGTATTATTCCTATATCATCGCCTTAAATCGTGAACTTGACAAAATAATGTCACTTTTTAAACATAATTAAAGAATCAAGTTGAATTTTGTCGCCGTAACCACGTCATTCTATCGGCTTCAGCGAGACTATATTAGGTCTGGTTTACCAGATAATACTGGGACAACACCTTACACATTTCTTTTTTGTTTTAAGTGGAACCATTTCGTTGTAGATACTCATAAGCGTAATTGCTACCTTGTAAACTGAATGTTTATTTTTTTCTTACATGTCGTATATAATGAAATGACGTATTTTTATACGTTGCTACGAGGCTATCTAAACTAAAATAGTTTGTAAATTCAAAGCTTTTATGGCTTCATCTTTTTACAAGAGTCAACAATTTAATGAAACCTAAAGTAGTAAAATTGACGTTATAAACAAAATGAAAATAATAACATTCATAACATCAGCAATACAAAGTATGCACAGGAGAAAACTAATGTACATTTTGTATTTGGTTTATATTTTTTACCTTGTTTTTAATCAAATCCCACGATGAACATACTTTATTGTATTATAAAAAAAGTAAACTTTGTAATTTGTTTAAAACAGATGTAGGTAAGACCAAAAACGAAGCTTCTAAATTATATAATCTACTGTCTTCGAAATCGAATCGAAATTATTAGTATGAACCAATCATGAAATGAAGATGACTCGTTTACTAAATGAAATAAATCAATTATTTCCGATTACTCGATAACAATTGCAATAACGCCTCCACGCGGTGTTCGTCATCAGTGATCAAGATCATGTTTAAAAAATTTAAATTAAATTAAATCGTTTGTCCCTGTAGCCCATTTTGATATGTGTGCACACATTTATGATAACATAAAATTTTATACGTCATAATAAAAACTGCTATTAAAATATTATTGGGCATCTGAATGAGAGCATAAAATTTTATTTTTTACGATTTTGTTGTTTTAACAGCACTCGTCATGTTAAGACCAGGCCACGCTGAGTAATTAACATCACTCATGTCTCCCACAGAAAAAGTTGAAAAAAATCCATCAAATCGGTTCAAAATTTGTCGGTCATTTTTTATCACGTGTTAACGGAAAAGCTGTCATCGTAAAATTTCAAGGTAGACAAGCATTGCTTCCGGTTTTTCTTTTCTATAGCAAGCAATTTACTAGACGAAAAAGCTTAATATCATATCGTATATTTTGCATATGGCAGATATCGTCTTGTATAAATTGCCCTATTAAAACACAAGACCGAAAGTATACGTCATGTTCGAATGATTTTAGACAATTCAGAAAAATGTTTAAAGGTTTTTTCCTCTTAAAAACGTTTCGCGTGACAAATGATTTTTAACTTACAAATTTTTTTTACTGACTAACATAAACCTTATTTTTCTTTCTCCCCCGATTTATGGATATCGACAAATCTAAAAAGTTTTATTGGAAAAGAATTCTAATAAGGCAATTTACTATAAACTCAAATAAACGAAGAGTCACTTTGATTATTTACGTTTGTTTGAAGATAGTTTAGATTCGAAAATGTTTATGTTTATAACTGATTATTTTCAATGTGATGATTTTTGCTCGAATTCAGTCAAGTAATTAAATAAGTTATTATACGACGGTGATCTGACAATACCTGCCATCTACTTCGACACAAATTTTACATGATTGACAAAAACTGTTTTCAGTTCAAGAAATGCATGACTAAATCTTAAAATTTTGTACCGATATATTGAATACTTAGCAAAATGAAAGTCGTGATTTTTTGATAAAATCAAAAAAATATAAAAAATAATGTAATTAGCAGATATTGTTGATAACTATAAACAAGTCGGCAGATATTGCCCGTAAGGCTAAATAATATAATAGTAATAATTCTAGTTATAAAAACTTTAATTAAACAGTAGACAAAATAAAAACTAATTCTAAATCACCGTAATACAAAAAAAAAATTATTTATTTTTTAACGCCGACTTCACACACACGCGTATTCCTATATGAATATTCGGCATGGACTGTAATGTTGTCATGGTTAAAAATTAATCTAAATGGGTTTCTTTTAATATCCTGAGAACACTACAGCCTATGCCCAATGTTCGTACATGAATACGCATGTGTAGAGCCGGTGTAAGAGGAATGGTTGCTTTGGACGTTCCTTACACTTTTTCGAGTTGAGGTTAAAAATCTTCATCTTCTTTGGGATCCTTTTCGGCCTCAGTATCCTCTTTCTTTTTCACATATGAACGTGAGTTGTAAAAACTGCGACATTCTTGAGATATTACACTTATGTATTCCTATATGAATATTCGGCATGGACCGTAATGTTGTCGGGATTAAAAATTAATGTAAATGGGTTTCTTTTAATATCCTGAGAACACTACAGCCTATGCCGAATGTTCGTACATAAGTACGCATGTGTAGAGCCGGTGTAAGAGGAATGGTTGCCTTGGACGTTCCTTACACTTTTTCGAGTTCAGGTTAAAAATCTTGATCTTCTTTGGGATCCTTTTCGGTCTCAGTATCCTCTTTCTTTTTCACATATGAACGTGAGTCGTAAAAACTGTGACGTTCTTGAGATATTACACTTATTATGGCCTATAAATCTTTCCACTTCTTTTCGGTGATCGGTAAACGAGCCTTGTACTACTGCGGATAATTCAGAATCGGGGCAATGACTTTGGGTCTGGATGGAAAATCCTCATATTCATGATTAAAATCTAGTTTAAATCGAATGGTACCGCTGGAATTATACTGCAGGGCTTTAATATCTGTAACCACGTGGTTTTTGCCAGGTCTAATGCTAGCATAGCGAGGGCATTCTGATTTAGAATAGTCCTTGAAAAGTATGTGTGACAGTTGTATGACTTCGTACGGCTCCGAGTTTCTCCTAGCTTCTCTAGAGACCTTAACATAGTCACTGGGTAATTCAGTCTCCCTATTTTTTTAGTTTTCGTTCTATTCAAGCATGAACCGAGTAACACTCCATCTGTGTGTCCTTTCGTTAGATATTTGTGTATAATTTTAATGTTGGGTAATACAGCAAAATTAAGCAGAGCATTAGCCAACACGCTGTTTCTGTTTTGGAAAGTATATCCGTCTGAATAGATAATAATGGGAAGATTTTTCAATACGCAATGTCTTTCTAAGTAGTTCATCACACATGACACAAAGGCTGAAGCCGTTACCCACTATCAATTTCGGTAACCCATAAACATGTAGCTTGGTGAGTGGTTTTATTATGAATAGTAAAATTATGGCATCTTAACGTTGTTTTGAAATAAATTTTGGTTGTTATACGTTTTTGTTATGAATGAATGAGTTCAAAAGTAAATATGTAATTAAAAATTATTATTAATTTTACTAAACACATAAATAAAAAATATACCATCCTACTCGAGGCAAATTTTCTATTCAGGTATTTAGTAAAATTAATAATAATTTTTAATTACAAATTTTGGTCGCATTAAGACTGGGCGCTACTTTTACAGCTTGCAAGTCCATACAAAGTAGAATGCACTCGCCTCTTGATGCTCTCTCCTTATCTTTAGATCGTTCTTCTCTGCTGCGATTTTTGTCTTCTAGGTGTTTCTCCCATTTGGCTTCTTCTACGTTTTCCTTTTCATATTCGATACAGAGATCCATCTATCTTTTTTTGGAACAAACAAGCTAAGGTTTCTGTGGTGGAGTTGATCGGCCTATTTCCACAGTTTATGCTTTTTAAGCGCGACGTTTCGTCGCGCTTAAAAAGCATAAACTGTGGAAATAGGCCGATCAACTCCACTAATAGGAAACCACAGTTACAAAACACTTATAATACAGAAAAAGGTTTCTTTGGTTGAATATTTCCCTAAAACATTTTAGGCCCAAGCATTTTTTATTTTTCTTTTCACATGTTTCTTTGTAACATTCAGATAGCTGATGTAGCGTTGCAAAATGCTGTTCTAAATACAATTTGTTTGTATTCATCGGATTTTGCCTCTGTCATGCCATGCACTCTTTTTTTCACCATGCTTCTACTGTAGCACGTCCCAAGCCAGTTGTGCTAAGAACAAACTTGTACTAATTCTTGATCACTATGTAATCTATAAATAAGAGTATTGTACCGTCTACTTATTTCATTCTCTGTTGTTTTTTTGGATGGAGGACAAACTGTAACATGTGCAGACACAAACACTTTTCTCTGGTCCTAAGTCATTTTCTCCCAAAAGTTCGTAAACATTTCCTTTCTGGTATCCTCACTAATCGAGCTACAGAATCTCTTTTTAGATTTCATTCATGCTTTAGACGAACAACGAACTCCCAATCCTTTTGCTGACCTTACAGTATCATGTTTAAATGTTTGGTTTTTATTATTATTATTATTATTATTATTATTATTGCCATTTATTGAACACTAAATAAAATTATTTACAAAACAGAGTTAAACTTAAAATTAGTGCACAAAAGGTCGAAGTTCAGTCTTGCCAAATTATTATTATTATGGATATCTAATTTTTTGAGTTCTTTCCATAGAGCAGAAGGGCGAGTGTTGCGAACCCTAAATTCTAAATACGCCTTTTTCTCCTGAATTATGGCAAATGTCGTATAATTGCGTAGAGATTTATAAAATTCCCAATCTCCTTTCTTTTTGGTACGTTTAAATTTTCTATGCGCTTTATCCCTGAGGGTCATCATAAGTTTTACGTTATCAGTAAGCCAAGGGGCGAACGGTTTTGAAATTTTTACAGTTTTTACAGAGGTGTGTTTATCAAACAAAGTAAGAAGTGTGTCATTAAAAACCTTAACCTTATCATTAACATCGTTAACATCATATATTGTCTGCCAGTTAATGGATTCGAGATCAATTAAAAAATTTGGGTAAATAAAATCATTAAAACTACGATAGGTATAAAACTCCGTACGCTTTTTTAAAATATCGCCTATGGGATAGTCGCAAAATATAAGACAATGGTCTGAAATATGATGCATATCAATTACCCCACAGTTAATAGATTCAACATATTTATCTTGGACAATAATTAAGTCAATTAGAGTGGATGTATTTTCAGTTATTCTTGTAGGTTCCGATATTATTTGATTAAAACCAAACGCATCAAGGAGTGATTTAAATTGAGTATATTTGGGTTCACTAAGTTTAAAAAAGTCAATGTTAAAATCACCCAAAAACATGAATTCGTCAGTACTAGATAATAAAGAGCAAAAATAATCTTCAAAAGCAGTTAAAAATTCCGCAAAGTAAAATTCCTGTCTCCTGTATATGGTACCAACCGTTATAGTGGTGTTATTAATTTTAATTTTGACCCAAATCTGTTCAATAGCGTCAGATATAGGTTCAACATTTACAACAGAAAAGTTAATGTAGTTTTTAATATACATACCAACACCTCCACCACGTGTATCAGTACGTCTATCTTTCCTGACAAATGTATATCCAGGAATTTGCAACACGTAGTCCTGAACAGTACTAGAAAGCCAAGTTTCACTTACCCCAACCACATCATAACTTGCAGACACAATATGCTCCCTAAAGTCAGACAAGCAACTTAAAATAGACCTTACGTTTAAATGGGAAATCTTTAAGATATTAGATATCATCGTACATTAAGGAAAACAATCTCATTTAACATAACCAAAAAATAACGGGAAGCATAATTACATTTTGTAGCAACTAAAATATCCTATTCCATGTAATAGAGATAATATATACATAGTACGGAGATTATTTTATCACTGAATATTACAGGACAGAAAAATTCAAAATTCATGACAAAAAACAATTTATACAAATTCTAGCATTAGCATAGTATTTAGAATTAAAAAAAAAAAAGGAAAGAGTTTATCCAAACGGACCAGCCATATAAACATAGGTTATTCATAAATACAATTGATACAAGTACATAATAACATAAGTTATACGGAAATTATTTACATTTAAAATACATCCTTGAAGTCAGCAGGTGACTTAATAATAAACACCTTACTGTTATCAGTTTTTCTCATTGCAATACCTTCTTATCCATACATACTTAATATTATGTTTTTGTCTCGGGAAAACCTTAAATACTCTTGTCCTAAGTTTTTGATTCTTCATTCTCTTCCACTCACTTTTATCCGTCAACTTCTTTCATTTTCATCCTTCGTTTATATTTCTGCACTCAACCGAAGCATTGTTGTTTTGAACTTTCTCGCTGACAGTACTACATTATTCACTTTCAGTTTCTGTAAGCGAATCATCACAGTCACGATTATTTTCATGAATTGGCGTGTTATTGTCATCATCAGTGCTATAACTATCTTCATTACAATTCAGAGTATTAGTATCCTTCGGTGCATTATGAAGACGTAATTGCATCCATATAGATTTCATTATAATATTGGTTTATTATCGGTACACCTTTGTCGAAGTCTTCATAAGTCTTATTTTTGACATCATTAGCCAGTACTATAGGTATTTCTTCAATATCCAGGTTTTCCAAATCTAAGTTTTCATTAGTAGTTACTGGAACCACGAAACTATTTGGTAGTTGAGGGAACTGCGTTTGACAACTGGATAAACAGTATCTTGTGTACTACTTAAATATTTATTTTCCTTAGCAGCGTCCAGAATTCTTTGTGTCCGTGAAATCATCGTGTAAATCAAAAATAAAATCTGTAAAATATTTTACCGAATATCTTTTTCCGTCTTATTATTCGTCTAAACAAAAGTAAGTACAATATTATTATATTTTCACAGTACAATACAAAAGACACGACAATTCTTATTCTAATAATGAATAAAATAGCTGCCAATATCATAAAGGTGACATGTAATACCTGCTATCTGCGGCATTTTATAATTGATACTTTTATTTTAACTAAAATATGTTTACTTACATCCAGTAGTGTATTATACAATACAACAAAACAACTTTTCCAGTTAAAATAACTAATATCACGACACAGGTTGTGACAGACATAACCGTTTACAGATAGCGGGGCTCTGCTACATTGTGGACAATTAATATAAAAGGCTAACTATATAGAAAAAACCATTTTTGAAAAAAAGTCAGTTGGCAGGTATTATCACCGTCAATATGATGGTCAGTAAAAGTTTCAAGGAAAAAAAAAGCAGAGGGTTTAGTCGAAATGCTGAAATACTATTGTTTCAATCAAAATTATTCGATGACTATTAACACTTTTAATTTTTTACGTTTTCGTACCAATAACCACATGTTGTGGCCTTTTAACTGCTTCTAACTGAAAATTTAAAATTTTCTCTCGAATGAAGAAAGTGACATTTTGCAAGTTACTTACAAAACTACGACCTATGCTTTAAAAACAGGATACAAACTTCAGGAATTGCGTTTCTCCCGAAGAGAGACTTCTAGTAACATTGCGTTAAGTATAATAAGAAATAATAATAGACGTGTATTTATTAACCAAATACGAGCTTATTTTATAACATTATTTTGAAACGCATATTCATTATTTGGTAACAATATGTCTCCTAAAAATTATTTTGATAACCATACTGAATATTTGGTAATAATGTATCTTGTGTGGGTGGTTGGTTGTCCTATCCACAACGAATTGTCTTGATAAGATGGTTGCGAATCAGCTGTAGAGTTACTACATGCCGTAGAGGGACGACTAGAATGCATGCTGTGTGCATCAAGCGATGAATAACTTGCAGGGGTTGCAATGTCTGGGGCGAAGAGAGGTACGTCCAAGATTTAGCCTACTTTATACTTTCTTTTCTGCTTGTGAGTCATTTTTTTTAAGTCAGGCAATAGACTCATCAAGAATTGCATATCAGCATCAACATTGGTTATAAAACAGGTGGTCTATATTGTGCTTGCTTCTTTTTTTCAAAAGGCTCAAAGGCAGATTTGTTAACGTCTTCGAAAGTTACTTGATTCTGAGTAGTTTTACTTGTTTTAGGTTTACGAGTATTTTCACTGAGTACTGACGAACTGGATAAACTTTTTTTGTTTTCTTTGCTTGGATTATGAGAATCGTTTTTCCAAACTATCTTGCTGAGATAAAATTACATCAGATACTTCCTGGTTGACTTCTTCAGTAATCTACTGTTCATCATCACTATCGTGTTTTATCCCTTGGTTGTTTTTGTAATTTCCAACTTCATTTGGACTTGCTAATTGTTCGGGTTCAATCTCTTCGGTCTCTTGGTTTTCCGTAAACGTTTTTTCATCAAGTATATCAGACGTTTCATTATTCTTTGGTGCTTCAACATTTCCTTTGGGTTGGCGTGACTTTGTGAACGGTAGAACAAAAGATATGAACTCGGAGAGATAGTATTGGCGTTTCACTGATGCGCCAGATCCAGATGGCACGTATGTGTTTAAATGTTTCGTGTAACTTCCACGTTTTTTGCAGTCTTCGATGGTAGCTGCAATAAAAACACTTCATTAAGATAGGTACACAAATTAAGCGTAATGCACATGGTATTAATAAGTAGTATAGTAATAAATTACTTAATTATTGTCATTATTTCCAGGTATTTCGCAACTCACTGCAATCTAAATGCATTATCATGTTAGTTTTTATGAGGTCATACTATCATTATTTTATGTTAAATTCGTGACGTCTCACATGTTTTTAGTTTTTCATAAAAATTCACCAGAAAAACGCAGTTGCATTGCACAAAACACACGTCGTCATCAGCCACTTGCCAGTCGAAAATTAAACTTTTTCGAGATTAGTGGCACCAGACTGGTATCACGCCATTTTCAAAATACCACGTCACCGCTACTGCGTTTTTATGTGCGCATCTTCATTTGTTTACATAGGCTTTAGCGATTTCACCTGCCACTTGGTCTCCACGCCACTGCCACGTCACTTGCTGACCGCTTCAGTGCGCGCCTTGGTTTATAAAGGTTTTATTAAAATTTTAAGTGAACTTTGTTTATTTAACTTTCAAATATTCCAAATTTGAATTAAAAACTTATGTTAAAGCCGTATTCTATAAAAAAAAGCTCAATTGTTTATAAGAACTTTAAACCGTTGTAACTTTCTTATTATTAGCATTTGATATATATTTTTTTTTAAAAACAACTATTGATCCCTTCTACTTGCCTTTTCAGTTTCCTTGGCAGATTAGAAATCACCCTGAATATTAAGGGACTGAGGAACTACTTCTAATCCCGCGAGCGAATGTTATACAATCACCGGAGGGGTTAAAAGATTTCTCAGTCCCGCAGTATGTATGCTCTTTTTTGTCATTCCGAGATGTAATATACCAAAACACATACCGAAGTTTTAAAATCCATATGCGAAAAAATGGCGCGCGATTTGTCATTTGGAATCTAGTTAGATTGATTTGTTGCCAATGTTTTGATTCACATTACGTCCTAAGGGATAAAATAGTACATTACATCGTTAGGGGTAGAAAGTAAGCGTTTTAGTGCTGTCGGTGCTTTTCGTAGCCGAGGTCACCGAGCATCCTAAGGCTTACTGCGTACTTCTACCCCCATTGTCAATTTTATTGTTCGTGTGAATGTTTCTTTCGATATGATTTTCCATTAAGGAAACTGTTGTGGACGTTACAGTACAAAGAAAAAAATAGTTGAATTGTTTGTAGTTTTGTATCTTTTTGGTTCGGAACCATCGTCATTCAGAATGTTTTCTGCTATTTGTATTTTATTGGTTATGGAATCTTCTGTATAGCCTTCCGATACATTATCGGAATTCCAACCTACATGTCGCTCTAAAGTAGTGATATTAGCTGCGTTTATCAAAAGTGTAGCTACACATCCCTGTGTATTTTGATGCTTCTAATTTTAAAAATGTTGCTATCCTCTTTGGCATCGCAGGAAATGTAAGTTTTTCAACAACTTGTCTGTATGATTTTCCGTTGCTATATTTATAGAAGAATCGTTCTGTTGGAAAGTTTTTTGGATGATTTTCATTGTATTTTCTACAAAATTCTAAGTATTCTTCTAATACTATAAAGGATCCTTGTTTCTCGTTTTTTGTTTTCTTTAAATGAACCAACAATTCAGAATTCGTTTTTCTATGTCACTTATAATTATATCAATTCGTTAATGCGACACGCACCAGCTATGCCAAATACTAGAGCAACCTAAATTTTTGTTAATTTAATAACCAAAAATAATAAATTATCTACTTACTTTAGTTGTTAAATACTGCCCACCTGGTGCATTTTTAATAAATTGAAAACAGTGAAGTTCCTTTGTCAATATCTTTGCTTTTGTAGGTTTTGTTTTTGTGCTTTATAAACATTATTAATTTTAAAAATTTTACCTCGAGTAGGATTTGAACCTACGGCCTGTACTTTGCTAGAGTACCGCGCTAACAACTGCGCTATCGAGATTCAAGCCCCACTCGATGTAAATGTTGTCTTTATGTATGTAGAACTGATGTAAATTCTAAATATAAAATTAATAATAATTTTTTCTTTTGAACGTATTCGTTCACAACAAAACTTATAATAATTTAATATTAGTCGAGTTGCTTTGGTATGTGTGAATCCTTGCGATATTGCAGGCTCACATTCCATTAATATAAGTAATTTGATTGTAATCTCATTATGTTTAGAACTTACATCAGTTCTACATACATAAAGATAAAATTTACATCGATTGGGGCTTGAATCTCGATAGCGCAGTTGGTTAGCGCGGTACTCTAGCAAAGTACAGGTCGTAGGTTCAAATCCTACTCGAGATAAACTTTTTATTTATGCATTTCATAAAATTAATAATAATTTTTAATTACATATTTACTTTTGAACTTATTCGTTCATAACAAAACTTATAATAATTATTAATTTTGCATATTTACTTGCGTTGACATTATGGTGTGCTTCTCAACATTTGAGTAAGTTGCCCATAAACTCGAAGGAACGTACTTTTCAACGAAATATGGGAGTATTACATTTTTAGAGAAACATACAATCTTTTTATTTCTGTGGTAGTCTCTAAATTTTTTATAAGCACTGTTGTTATATAATTCTTGTGACTTGACTGGTAGTAAATTTAAAACAGCTGAATTTGTAACTTGAGTTAATCCTGGTGGCGTGCTTTGCACTTACATCTTCATTATCAGATTCCATTTTTAATAGCTAACTAATTGCCGTTTCTTCGTTGTAATAATGCTGACTAACGCGATCTATCAAAACTTGCAATCGGAGCGAAAAGAACTGTTGCTTAGCGACCAGTAATTATTTTTAGTTCCGCTGAGCTGAAAAACTCCACTTCTACTATGAATACTAACGCTCGAAATAGTATATTCTACATACGATCTTGAAAAATGTTACTTTTTATCCCTAGATACTCCAGTTCATAAAAACAGGAACTGAAACAACATATTTAATCTCGGAATAACAAAAACGTATTATATTATTTGTGTAGTTTGTGCTAAAGATCAACTAAATAAATAAATAAGTAAAGAAGTAATGAATAATTTGTATAATTTATGATAAATTTAACTGCCCCACTCTTTGCACTTTTCAAGATGCCTGTTCGGCTGATTTTGACAATTTACGTTTCATAGTATGCACTAACACAAAAGAAATATTTGGGATTAGTGCCGTAGTTTTGTTCAGGTTCACATATGCTTGAGAGACTATATAATTTGGTTAAGTTTTTGTAATAAATCAAAACATTGGATTTGCGTATTGATGTCTAAGGTTGACATTTGCTTCTTTTTGATGCAGTTGGATATAGATAGTATTTAAAACATTATTTTTTGCTCTAGGAAGTTGGTGTATGATAACGTAATATTAAAAAAAACATGATATTTGAAAGTATAAATAAATGCAAAACGCGCTTAAAAGTTGTGCGGAGACATTTGTCTTATTGTATACATTGTATGCAAGACTAACTTCAGACAAATTGCATTTTTATTATTTTTAAATCTGACTAGCTCCAGCACTAACCATAAACAAGCCGGGGATGCCGAGTTTGAAATGTTTGTACACTAAACATCATTATAGCATCACTACTAATTATAATTTTAAATTTGTGTTATTTTGCAATAGCAAATAAATTTTACGATGGTGGACCCGCACAAAATGAATATTGATTACCAAATGTTGAGCATTGAACCTTGAAGATTGAATAGAACATTGAATATGGAATATTAAATCTATCGAATATCGGATCTATTGAATCTATGAATGTCGAATGTTGAATAGTGTCGGGTGGTGGAGCGTTGAGTTCTCAATATCGAACGTCGAACGTTGATGTAAATGCATTTAATAAAAACGAAAACTTCCACGATCATCGTTCATAATTACTTACGTTTTGGATTTTAAAGTGTACCTATTTTTATGTTATTTAAAGTTTTATAATTTAATCAAATTATAAGTTGTGAAAAGCTTCAGTTTGAAAATGGTAAACCATTCACAGCTAAAAACTTCATATACAAATTAAAGATTGTTAAAATCATAACAAATATCATATATAATATTCTGTTATTAGTAAAAGGCTGTAATTGTTATGGTACATTAAAAACAGGATGTAAACATTTAATCTTATTTTAATTTTAACTATGTACGTTGAATCTTTGCAATGCAGTGATGTTAGCATACTTAATCGGTAAGACATAACTTCGAAGTCTAGGAAAAAAACTATATATACCAAAAGTTAAAATTAAGACGCACCGTTCTGTCTTCTTTTAATTACAAAATGCCAAAGTTTATTTAATCGGAGATTTTGTTCCCGTCTGTCAGTTGAATTTATTTATCAAATTGAATGTCTGAGTATCTCACTCATTCCCTCCTCGAAGGGAAGGGCGGGCTGCTCAAGTTTTCCACGCTCCTTCAGCCACAGTCATGGATTTCCAACATACATATATACATTACGTATACATGTATATTGTTGGATTAAGGATCGGATCGGAAGGAATGGAGTTAGGGTTTTGAGAGGAATGTGTTACCCAGCGTTCGCATATGATGTGCGTATACGCAGTGATCATGCCGCTATATGGAGGAAAACCCCTGAAAAAACCTCATACAAGGTAGACGGTAATGGGAATTGAAGCAATTACCTCCCAAATGTAAACTGGATTACCGCAGAACCAACAAGCTCGGTTCACTACAAAGTAGATTTCGACAGGGTAATCGGTTTTAAGATATCAACCAAACATATTGTGTTTAATGAAACGCCCTATATATTTTTAGGTAATTGAATACACCTATTTTTTTTGTCCATATATAATACGTAGTATCTATAGTTCGTAAAATGAATAATCGTCTATTTTGGATTGGCACTTAGCACCACTCATCTAACTTTTCATGCTGTTTGTTCTAACACATGCCATTTGAGGTAAAACGTAGAGATTATCTAGTTTACGCTACCGGGGGCGGTAGCGTTATTATACCTCCAATGTTATGTGTTACAGCAAAAGGGTAGTGTAAATATAAGCTCTAGTCCGAAACTGAAAGTTTGTTGGCTTTGAATTCAAAGACGAAGTAAGTTGTGATCGGTATGAAAACGGCATTGTTAGTTTAACAAAAAAAAGTAGCAGAATATCGCGGATACTGAGATACCCTGAGAAAACCATTACAAATCGTATTTAAAGTAAAAATCTATAATAAATTGTGCTCTTGAAACACCCTGTTCAGTTGACACTATTTTTGAAATGTAGCTTTTTTAATATCATATGACATTCAGTTCATTTTTCTCCATATTGCTTGTAATTTAAGGATTATGGCCAGCAGGAAAATAATTGACCGATTGTGTATAACCAGTGATCTACATATGTGTACAGCAAACCCCTCTGAAAACCTCAAATAGAACAGAGATTAACAAAAATTAGACGCGCTATCTCCAAAACTGTATGTAATGAGTGTTGCTATTACTGACTTTCGGGCCTGGTCTATTACAGTGTACACATAAGAAACTTTTTAAACGAAAGTTACAAGGTGTACAATATGACGGTAGACTTTACGTTTCTTATTTAAAAAATCAATTTGGGATCTGATCTCTGTTTAAGACCGGTTTTGAGAAAAAGGTGGTCGGTCATATTGTTACGATGGACAAGAATTAAATCTTCTTGGATGACACTTTGAATGTACATGTAAGTTTATTTTATGGAGTAAAGAGCGGCCATTTTGCTGTGCTAGTAAATTTTATCATTTTATTGGATAGATACCATTTTCAATCCGCCCGATACATGGAAATTTTGTATTTATGGGAAAATTGTAATAATATTGTTCTAATAATTTTCTGTGCTTCCGTCCGGCAATACCAACTTTCTAATCTTAACATCGCCTAGAAGCATACTGTTACAACCAAAATTTTTATTTTGGTAACATTCGTTATTCATTGAGTAAACATTTACTGACAATATGCTAGGAGTTTGACACATTGATGTTCAGTGCTGCCAACTTAATAACGTCATTATAATCAAACATTTCTCAAATGTACTTTCAATAGATTAATAACGTCAGCACAAAAACGTATTTGTATCACTAGTCCAAAAACGATAGTTTGGCAAGCATGAGCAGAAAAGTGAGGCGCATTTCGTTAGTCCTTCTAAAATTACCTATTTAATGAAATAAACTTCGTTCGTTTATGCATCGTTAGTGCTCGATACTGTACGGTTTTTTTGTGTGCAGAAATACAAGCAAAATATATTAAAAAAAAGTGAGCGGGGGTAAGAAAATGCTACAGCGGTCCAATTTGAATACTTTCGGGGTACTTGGTTTAATCGTTAGTAAAGCTTTCGTTAATGCAATCTTGCTTTTCGAAAAATTAAAAGAAACGGTTGACGTGATTAGCGTTGTGCCCCCAATAAATTTAGATATTACATGGCTACTAGGTTTAATCGTTAATAAGATTTTCGTTAATGCAATGTTACGTTTCGAGAAATAAAAAGAAGTCACGGGCGGGGTTAGCGAAATCCCCTTCAACGTCCAATTTGAATATTACCGAAATACTAGGTTTAATCGTTGCTTTTCGCGAAATTAAAAACATCGTTGGCGAAATATTCCTCTGCCAAATTTGAATATTGGCGATAGTAGTTGAATTAGTTGTTAGTATACAGTTGCTTTCCGAGAAATTCAGAAAGAGGTAGTGGGCTGGGTTGGTGAAATACTCCCCCGCTCAGTTTGAATATTGCTGTTGCACTAGATTTAATGAATCATTAGTGTAGTTGTAGAACTGTTGCATTTGGGGAAATTAATTGTATTTGATGAGTTTTTCATTGCTGTTTAGTGACTCTAGATTTTAACTGCATTATAATAGCGTGGAAATTGGTTTGTTTTCCAGCGGCCTTTTTATCGTTTTCGTTTACATTCTCTTATTTTACACTCCCATTTCTCCGGTGTCTTTCTGGCTTTCTGCCATCTTCTTTTTGTGATCTTGTTTCCGCCATATTGTTTTCACCTGGTTGTTTCCGTATGCTGTTTTGGATTTCCTCTATTTTATTTCCGTATTCCACTATGTTGCTTGCTTGCTTACGCTTTTTTGGCTTCAGGAATCCTGTTTACATATGCCTTTCTGACCTTCCGTCATAGTTTCCGGGTATTTCTTTGACTTCCTGCCCTCTTGTTTATATGTTCCGCGTCTTTTTAGCTTTACCATCTTGTTTCTGTGACCCGTTTTGGCACTCTTTGCCTTTTCGTGTACGTGTTTCGTCATCTTACTTCGGTGTGTATCTTTGATTTTCTCCCATCTTATTTCCGTGCTTCTTTTTGGCTGTAGACTTCACATTTTAAATCATCTTGAATCTTTGTTTCTGAATCTATAGCCCTCTAAAAGTGATTTTGGTAGAATTGATCTTGATTCTTTGTTCTAACATCGTGAATCTGGTTTCGACATTTTGAAATAAGATTCTTATGGCAGAATTCAACATCTTGAAGAGGTTTTAACATCTCCCTCCCCCTTCTTAATGAGTCAATTCGTGCTCTCTCTCTATTAGGGTTAGACGTAGTACCTTCTGGTGGGATAATAGAAGTTAGCGTACGGCATCATGCATAATTTAAAAGCTAAGTTAGTAACGTCAGCTTATGGTATAATCAGAAGTTAGCATACAGTGTGCACCGTGCATGAAAATGTTCCAAAGCAATCAAAACATACAAAACTCTAGTAGCAAAACAAGTATATGCAAACAAAGAAACTAGTTTATTAGTAAACACAAACAACTACTGGCAATCAAGTATGTGTCCAAGTATAAAACATGGAAGCCCGTATACATACAGTTACTCAACATCCAAACACGCCATCCCCAAAACGACAATCTCAAATAACCCAAACGCACAAAAAAGCACGACACTATACCAAAGAAACTAAAACATGTAGAAGAACTAGTAGTAGCCAACTAATATACGCAAGCACCCAAACATACACAAAATGTAAGACGACAAACAAAGAAACCAGTTACTCTATGTCCAAACACGCAAATACTCGACCCTCAAAAGAAAGAAACAAACACCTAAACATACATGAAACAAGTAAAAAATAAAAGATGCAGAAACACTGGTAGCCAACAATACGCAAATGAGTAAACGCACAAACACTCAAACCGCCGCAAGTAGAAACTAACAAACAGAAAATTAGGCGAAAATAAGATGCAGGAAGCAAGATGTCCCAAACAGTATGGCGGGAACAAGAAGGCGTAAACCTAAACAGTGGTGCAGAATTCAAATTTAAAAAACCCATTCTAAGAATGGCAACATTGCAATTAAGCAAGATTTCAGTAACGCCCACATTTTTTTTTAATATCCTCGTTAGTATTTCTGCAGTAACGAAAATCAAGCGAAGCACTATCGTGGGCTAATGATGCACTAACGAATAGAATTCATTTTATTAAAAAGTTTGCAATGGACGTAAATACACCATATAATACAAGTAAGTGAATGGAGTAAACTATGAAGAACAAGTAAAAGCGTTTCCGGATTTAGTATAGTACAAATTTGTATAGGAGGGTGCCGTTGAAATAAACGTGTTGTATACTTCCGGAATGCTAAAAATGGTAACTATTTTACATTGGAAATTGTAGAAATGACAGTTCTTGCCACCCTCTATATTTCTTAACCCTCCTATTGTGTTCGGGTCAATATGACCCAATCGCGTTTTTCTAATTTGCATAATTCGTTAATTTATTTAAATATTTCGTTGCCACTGTATGACTTTTATTTCATTACTTTAATAACGGTTTACCTAGATTGATATTAGAAAATTATAATTTTTTTAATGCATTTGTTACACTCACTGTGTTTGGGTCTATATGACCCGGGGATTGGTGTGGTTCAAATTAGGACAAGATCTATTATCATAGACGAATGTATTTTACTGCGCATATTGCATGCGTTATTTGCATACCGGTAAGCAAGTTTATTCCTGTTGAGACTTGTCTGTGACTCCGCGTATAAATGCAGCCAGTGAGCATCTGTGTGTTAGTTTTGTAGTAAAAATCAAACTTGATGCTATACTCTAATAAGAAATACCTAACAATTGAAATTTGTTATTGAAAATGTGTAGTGAAAGAGTGCTTAGGGATAGTGAACTTGAAAAACTTTTATGTGTTTCTGATAGTGATTCTAATGCATCTGAAGAAAAAGACCAATTGTCCGAAACCGAGATAGATAATAGCGAATTGGATGATGAAGTGGAAGCTACGATTTCAGATGAAGCTGGTACGGATAATCAACTTCAAAACATGGCAATATAGTATGGAATGAAAAGACCACAACGACGCCAAACTGATAAATTAGCTCCCATACGGGACTTGTGGAATGAATGGGTTGCAATTCTACCCAAGCTTTATAATGTTCACGAAAATGTAACAGTAGATGAGCAACTTGTACCTTTTAGAGGCCGTTGTCCTTTTAGACAGTACCTCGCGAATAAACCTACCAAATACGGAGTCAACAGATTTGGACTTTATGCGATTCTGTAACTGCTTATGCATATAACATGCAATTTTACCTCCGGAAAAAGAAGGTGAACTTCCACATAGAGGTCAAGGTGATCTTACTTATGGTCTAAAAGTCACAACATAACGTGTGATATTTTTTTTACCTCGTACGAACTGGAGCAGATGCTAATGAGAAGAAAAATCATGCTTGGCACTATTCGCTAAAATAAGCCTGGATTGCCAGCCGCATTGGTCTGCAACAGGAAAGAAGTTCTTTGTTCAAAATTTTACTTTACCAAGGACACGTCGATAGTTTCCTATATTCCGAAACGGAATAAAAATGTTACGCTCATGAGCACCATGCGTGTTAATAACATACACATGTAGACGGCAAACTAAAAGATGGCCAATGACTGTTTTACAATATATGGACGTTTCAGCTTACAGCGCTTTATGTTCTGTGGTGCGAAGTAACTCCAACCTGGAATGCTGGAAAACTTACAAAACGGCGACTATGTCTTGGTCCCACCATTATTGCACGACAGAAAACGTCTCCCTCGAAGTATTGCTGCAGCTGAAATGGTTATAAAGTCACGTTCTTCAACCAGCAATGCTGAAGTAAGGGAACAATTAACCACAACCAACCGTAAAAGATGTAATTTGTGCCCCTCTTCAAATGATAATAAAACTAATATGGTATGTTGTAATTGATCAAAATACCTATGTAAAGCTCATATAAATTACTACTGTCAAGGCTGTAACAGATAAATGTATACCTAACTACTACGTTTTTCAGATGTTCTTTACATAACATTTATAATAATATGTAATAAAAATAAAATAACGTAATAAAATATAATAAATAATAAATACTACATCTTATTTCTTATTAACATTTAGTGTTATACCAATTTAACGACAATAAAACGACAACTATAGGCTCCCGGGTCATCATGACCCGAACACCATAAGTGAAACCAAAATGTTAACACAATAGGAGGGTTAAAAGTGCAGCGCCATCTACAAATTTCTGTAGTCAAAGTAATTTATAAGAGTGGCGAATCTCTGTTGCTTCCTTGAAGCAGAATTTAATGCTTTCCATTGCGATATATTGGAGCCCAATAATTTTCAGTTTTCACAACATTCGGTTTAACCGAAAGTTTCAGTGATTTTAATTTTTTTTTTTATTTGAAGGAATTTCCATGATTCATTTTTTCTCGGAAATTGAATAAAGTTACATTGTTTTCTATAGGAAGTTTACAGGTAATAAATAGTCTTAAGCTTTTTTTTTAAACAATAGGTTTTGCTAGTGCATGAAGCAAACAAAAGTATTTTCACACATAAAAACAAAATATCGTAATGTCACTTTTGACTGCTATTATTAAAAAAAAATTAATATTGCATAATTATTTTACATTGATATTTTATTATTACATTGTTATCACTAAATTAGTATGGAAGGTGATGTTTATAATGATTAATAATTATCTACGCAACAAACGAATCAGTGAAAGAGCAATTCAATAAATATTGCAACGCATTTATGCGATATTAATGTTTTTTCAGGTCAAACATTTATTTGCGAGATTTGAAAAAAAATAACATTATCTACGATAACTTATTTGGTTTGTTCCGCTGACTAAACAAAATAGTATATTAAAATACAAGTATCATAATGTTATTAGCAATACACAAATTTTTTATGTTTGGCCACACCGACAGTAAACTGACATTTAGAAATTGACAATTTTTCGCTCAATCTTTAGAGGTTAGGGCTAACACTTATATGGAAAACCTCCAAATCCAGGGTAGCCAATGCCATAAATAGAAATTCACCAAAAACTGTAAAATAGAGTTTGCGTTGTGCATTATTCTGTTTTCACCCAAACAGAACGATAATGTAAACTTTATGATACAGAATTAGAAAAATATAGTTTTTTTTTATGAAATTATTTTGGTTAAAAAATTACAGTTATACTAACATTCATTAAAAAAAAGGGGGCCTCTAGTACAAACGGACTTCATCCAGATTCTCTTTAAACTGTATATTTTTGAATATGTAGATGATGTACTTTAAAAAAATCGATTCAGATACATCAGCTTTTGATGTCTACAATGGTTAATTACAGATTAATACAATTATATACTCCCACGCGTAATGTGCTCAAAGTGAAAAAAATTATACTTTCCCCAATTTACATTTTGTATGCTTCGAACTATACCTGTTCCATCTTCCATGAAATTAATTATTATAAATTATTCTAAGCACTCTTCGATTTGCGTTACATTTATGAGGGAAAATTTATAAAAGAAGTGAATGTGGGAATTTTAGTCCTTACTCCTTATTTGTATTAGATTTAAAAAATTTACATTAACTTGTGAAATTCCACTTTAATAAAAATATATTATAAAAACGTAGAAATTTTCGGTGCATACCTCTACATAAAACTGGAAATAGTAGCGTAGCGGTAAAATTACGTCAACGCGTGCAATATTTAATTATATTGTGTAGCACTGTAGCAAATATGCGACTATAAACCATTTTATAGCCAAGTGCAATTATTTAACAATATTTAGTAGTGGATTGCAAATCTTTTCTCTCGATGCCATTAAGCAGATGTATAAGAAGTTTTAATGGATCTACAAAATTTATAGGCATAAAAGATGTGTGTTTCTCACCTTTACATTTGAAACTAGAATTATAATCTAAAAATATGCGAGTAAATTGTAGGATGTTATTTATGATTACTGTTACAAAATCTAGGCAATACTATTTGGTTAATTGCATTGTGGTTTTATGCCTCAAAAACTTTTACGTAGTATAATATACCGCAAAACTAATCGCAAAAGAAGAAATTTAGAAAGGAAGAAATTATAACCCTTTTTTTCCGTAAAATTATAAAATTTCTCTTTATTTAAAAAAGTACCGCACCATCCGCACAAAAAAAGTAAAGTGTGCATAATTCAGAATGTTTTGACATGAGAAGTAGTTAAAGACAAAAATAACTTCATAAACGCACATTAAATTTCATAATCAAAGTCGTAAGACCGTCCGCGTAAATAAACGAAGCATTCATCTTTCAAGCGTACACTAAGAAAATCGGGTTTTCACTTTATGAAAGAGCGGCCGGAAAGCGTAGGAAAATTAAAGGACGTGTTAAATTGAGAAGTGCAAACTCGACGTACGCTAATTTGTTTACAGCTGCTATGCACTCCATAACTGTTCAGTTTGCACACAAATTAAATTACTAAACATATAAATGGGAAGTATACCGTCTCTGTAACCGCTTTTAAACGTTTATAAAGAAGAAAAAAAAAACGTGAGAAATGATTACATCAATTTTGAGTCGAGACGCACAGATGGCGTATAATATTAGATTACGAGGAAATGCAGCGCATGGACTTTTTTTAATGAACATTGATTACAGCCAACATTACTTATTGGCGTGTTCTAATCAATTTAAAAGTAGTAATTGAAAAAGAAAAGACGTCATTCGCTTGGTTATACTTAATAATGTTAGTAAGTGTCAATAAAATGCAAAACGAAAATATAAAACGAATGAAAAGTTTTACTGCTACTCTTTGTTATCAACTATAGTAAAAACCAAATTAGGTATTATGTACTATGTTATCAGTTAACCTAGACCGTTTTTCATAAATTGAAATGCATAAGATGAATGAAATTGTAGTAAAATTACAATTTTTTTTCTAAAGTAAAAAGAGTATGTTTTTTTTTAAAAAGAATGATTTAACCTACAGTGGCTGATCAAATTATTGGACCCACCCTGCAAAATTTTAATTTTGTAATTTATTATTGTCATATAATGTCCGTAATCTATTTTTCTTTTGGTAACAATAAATAAAAGTAATAAACATAATAAAATGAGGTTTATATTTTATGTTTAGTATAAAAATGTGACATAAGGGATATTAAATCAATACTTGGTGGTCACCTTTCGCGGCAATGACAGCCGAACATCGTCTGGGCATGCTTTCTGCCAAGCTCCTGCAGTTGTTCTGGATTTTTTCTGATCGATGACAAACTGTAATTAATTGTTCGATCAAGTCACGCTTATTTGTGACTAATGTCTTGGCAATTTCTCTTTTCATTTCCTTCCACAGGTTCTCTATAGGATTCAGGTCTGGTGAGTTTCCTGGCCAGTCTAGAACCTTTACTTTTTCATCTTTGAGGAATTTTGTGACAGTTTTCGCCTTATGGCAGGGTGTAGAATCATGCATAAATGTAAATCTGCCGTCCGGAAACCATTCCTTAGCCTGAGGCAGCATCTTTGTCCGAAGAATCTTCAAATACTGGTCCTGCCTCTTCGTACCTTCAACGATGTAAAGCCGGCCTGTACCTTGCCAGCTCATAACTGACCAGACCATGATGCTTAGGGGATGTTTAACGGTTCTAACGAGGCAATCGGACTGGTACTTTTCCCCTGGTCGTCGCCTTACCAGTTCTGATTTGTCCATAAGAACTTGTACCGTGGACTCATCAGAAAAGCAAACCTGGAAACAAATTATTGTTTGGTATCACTGTGTTCATTGTATTTTTTCAACTCGTAATACCATTAATAAACAAAATTAGGTGTTCTTAACCTTTTTTCCAGTCTTCTACTGTCCAATCTTTGTGACTCTTGGCCTATTGCAATCTTTTTTTCTTCATGGTCTGTGTAAGCAACGGTTTCTTTGCCGGCCGACAAGCTGAGTAACCCATTTCCTTTATTCTTCGACGGGTTGTCATTTCCGATATGTTGACCCCTTGATCTTGCATCATTTTTGTTAGGATTCTACAGGGAGCCTTTCTGTTTTCCTTTACGATTTGTCTAATTTTCCTCTCATCCCGAGGTGTAGTATTTTTTTTTCTTCCACATTTACGTATGCGTTGAGGAGTTACTTCAATATTTGCTTCATTTTTTTTTATTTCTGTGTACTGTGGCTCTTGACACAGCAATCTTTGCTATAGCTCTATTTGAATGTTTTGTGGAGCTAAAAGCGTTTTTATCTCGGATATCTTTCGTGGGGAAATGTCTTTTGCCTTATCCATAACTGGTAACGTATGGCGAGCAAAATATTATAAAATAACAAAATGTTCCACTAAAAAACCAACAAATCGTACTGATGCTACAAAACAACTCGAAACGCACATATAACCTCTTAAACAGATCAACGCTAACTAACCGCCAACGCGCAAAAATGACTCACAATGGCAGCCACTTTGGTATACAGGGTTGCCAGGCTATTATTTTTTCAGTATTTGGTGTGGCAATAGTCAACCAACGTAAGTAACAAACCACTGTATTTATTATCATAGTGATTACTAAGTGAAATGTAAAATATTATAAGTGGCTCTAATAATTTGATCAGCCACTGCAAAAGTTTTTGAGAAGTGCAATAGTTGTTGTTTTTTTATTATACTTTACAAGGTAGTAATATTAAAACAAATATTGACTGTTTCGAGACAAATGTACTACTATGAACGTAATAAAATTAAAATTTGGAAAATATTAATTTGTGCGAAAATTAATAAAACATTTTACCTGGACTCCGGCATCGGATTTGACGCATCTAGTAGTGGCCTTTTGATGCAGTTTACTCTCCAAATGCGATATAATTGCCAGGTCTAGTGAATAACTAGATCAATGCAGTGCATGATCAGTGAAGAGTACCATTTTTTCTTCGTATAAAAATACAATATAGACGGACATTTGGATCGCATCTGTTTACAAAATTGTGCCAATATATTTATTACGTTATTTTCAGAGCTGTAATCAAATTACCGGGATTTTCTTGTTTTCCTTGTGCGAGTCGCTCTTCACGAAATGTTATGGTTCAATACCAGCAAAATTGGAATAAGGCGACACAATATTGTTTGTTATCCTTCCCTGACAATTGTGCCTCCGTTCTGAATTTTTTTAATTATAAGTTCCTCTTTTTTCCTTTTTGAGCTGACGACGCAAAATAGTTGTCAAAAGTAGACGGAACTTGTCCGATCATTTCCGCCACAAAGCATCACCATATTCTAAAACCAGCCCGGCACCAGCGCCATGTACAGCGTAAGTTTTACTTATATTTGTAGGTAACTCTTAGTAAGGCTCGAACTAACTTACATAACCCAACCTTGGTGTGCCTATCCACAGTTTGAAGCCATATCTTATTGGCTTGTGAATACATTGTTAGCACCCATGGCGCCCAACATAAGGGATCATAACTTCATCTCCATAATAGTGTAGTTGAAACGGCACATACTTTTTATTCAAATTTTTGAATAAGGGTCTAACTTTTGCAAACTTTTCTTCTTTGTCTAAGGTGCTGTTATCAGCTAAATGGAAGTTTGAACATACGTATTCAAACTTATCTTTTGTTATAGCCTCTGAAACTAAAAGCGTTTCGTCAGCCCTTCTCTTGTTCCTAATAAAATCATCCTTGAGGTACCTGTACGTAAGTTACTACAAAACTCCAAGAAAAGCTTTGAAATCGGAAGTTTTTTTGTAAGTTACATTTATTTGTTTGTCAACATTAATTTAAAAGGCTCGTTATTAAAAAATTTGGAGAATAAGTCTAAAGGAAATTTTAAGTGTTCAATATCTTCGTGGTTTTAAAGCTCTGTGTAACTGGTGGAACGTTCTAAATCTTCTCTTATCCAACTACAAATTTTTTTCTTTGTGGATTTTTTTTTTTTGGGATGGCATGAGTGCTCACTTTTTTTTGAATAACAGGTAAAGGAAGATTACACCGGCCAGCACTAATTTTTTTCCTTATGTCTCTTCATAAAATTTAGCATTCAATCTGGTCCATCACCCCGACTTCTTGGGTATTTTTGATGTTTTTTTAACGAGGTTAACATAGTTCAAACTGTAATTGAGAGTCCAACATTTGTATTACGCTGATAATGTTTCGTCCGTATTGGTGAAAATCTGGCGACTAGCATATTTTGACGAACGCTTTGTATGTTGATCTCCAGCATCTGAGTGACCTATTTCCTTAAGCTTTTTTGAGACGGTACATTAATGTTGTTCTGTTTATATTGTAACTTTTCTAAATGGGTACGTGTTTGTACTTACTCATTTACAGCCCTTTTGATGTTATTTTCATCACACATGTTTGTTTAACATACTTAACGAACCATTTTGGTTGCACAAAGGTAGGCTAAGACAGTACTTTAATCCCCAGATTAAGAAATAATGTTCGCCCACTGTTTCACAGAGTGATGTAATTGACAACGTTTACCCCAATCCCCATTATGTGAACTTGGCACCCGACTTTATTAAAAAAAATCGGAAAACGGGTGCTGTTTCCTAATCGTTTGTACCGCCTTCCGTTTAGCTTGTACCCTTATGGAGGTAGAAATACGGAATATTTAAATATTCGTTAAGGAGTAAATATGTCATTTTTTAAGATATTCGAATTCTGAAAGTGGGTGCTGTTTCCTAAACGTTTGTATCCGTTTGTACCGCTTTCCATTTCATTTGTACCCTTATGGGGGTGGAAATACGAAATATTTAAATATTCGCTAAGGGGTAAATATGTCATTTTTTAAGATATTCGAATTCTGAATGCGGGTGCTGGTTCCTAATCGTTTGTACCCGTTTGTACCGCTTTCCGTTTCGTTTGTACCCTTATGAGGTGGAAATACGGAATATTTAAATCTTCGCCAAGGCATAAATATGTCATTGTTTAAGATATTCGAATTCTGAAAGCGGGTGCTGTTTCCTAATCGTTTGAACCCGTTTGTACCGCTTTCCGTTTCGTTTGTACCCTTATGGGGGTGGAAATACAGAATATTTAAATATTCGCTAAGTCATAAATATGTCATTGTTTAAGATATTCGAATTCTGAATCGTTTGTGCATATATTTTTTTTTATTAGAAATCAAACTCGATATCTTCGCTATAATAGAAAATGCTTTGTCTCTTACACCATGTTTACAGTTTGTTTTCATAGTTCTACATAAGTAAATAAAAAGGATGAAAATTGCATATCAACAGCATATTTAGTTAATAAAATAAAAAAATGCGCATGGTTTGAATTATTAAATATAGAAATTATTTTAAAACATTTTGTGTATTTTTCGTTTTATTTTTGATTCTTTTTGTAACTTTAATTTGTTTTGTATTTTATTTGTACTTTTTTTTGTATTACTTTTGTAGTTTTGTTATTTTCTTTTATATGTCTAAATATATTTTTATTCGTTTAAAATATATGTCTATAAAAATCTTAAAATACGGCAATAATTAATGTTATTTTATGTGTATGTTATAATATTTTAGCCTATCACACAACTATAAACTACCTAAATTTTTTTAAATCCGTATCGTTTTTCATCAAATTCTTATTTTATGTTTTAATGTATACTATTAAGGAAAATAGTCCTTTGTGATGTAACTATTGGTTTTGATTAGGAAACAGCACCTGCTTTCAGAATTCGAATATCTTAAAAAATGACATATTTACCCCCTAGGAAATATTTAAATATTCCGTATTTTCACCACCATAAGGGTACAAACGAACCCTAAAGCGGTACAAACGGATACAAACGATTAGGAAACAGCACCCGCTTTCAGAATTGGAATATCTTAAAAATGACATATTTACCCCTTAGCGAGTATTTATATATCCCGTATTTCAACTCCCATAAGGGTACAAACGAAACGGAAAGCAGTACAAACGTTTAAGAAACAGCGCCCGTTTTTAGAATTTTTTTTAAATACAGTTGGGTGCTAAGTTCACATAGGTACCAATCTCGGTATGAAAATGATTTGGTGGAGCAGAATCAACATATGGCAAATGTGTCCCATTTATGAATGTTAACTGTACCCCACTACCACAAAGATTGAATACAAACATTGCAATACTTTAGTTGTAATACAGTGTACATAAAGAAATACAACGTGATCAATTTCACGTGTACTGTAGTGGTATGACAAAAATCCCTAGTTGTTAATATTGTTGTGTTTTGCAGTTGGCTGCTTTGGATTTTTAGTGTGGTTTTAGTTAATGTCAATTTATGTCATATTATACCTTCGTTTTTCACTTTTGTATTTTCTTGGTGCCGAAATGTTACAAAATATATTTGCGAATATGCAACGTAGGGTGAACTTATGTTTACAATTTAATGGCGGTTATTTTGAACATATGCTGTAAAGCAAAGTGTGATAACTAATGTGTACCTAAGGTGTTAAAAAAATTTGTAAAAGTCATTGTCATTCCATAAACATATACTGTAAATTTTATTTAATTATAATGAAATTATAACATTTAAATACTTAAGATTCATTATTTTGTAATGGTGTAATTCAATCATTAAATAATATTTTATTTATTTTGTTATATTTTATAGGGATGCAGTCTAATCAAATACAAAATAGTCATTATTTAAATTAAGATAATATTTTATAATATATATAAGTTAATGACCATCATACAGATTTGAAACTGATCGTAGTTTTTACTCGAACCATGCTCTAGAGTAGCTAGAACAATACAGCTTCTTACCAACCTATCAGTGGTACCAACTTAAATATTTTGATCACGTGGTATACACTTGAGATTGATCGCTCTGTACTTTAGTATTTAGCCAAAAACATCCATGAGAACCAATAAGCATTTTAAAAACATTTACCGTTGCTGCAAGTTATGCAGACATTTAAATTATTTTGTCTGGTTTGTATGCGAATCTGCAAAAAAGTCTAAAAACACATAAAGCTCTAAAAATCAAATTAAGTGACGTTAAGTAATTAATGTGTTATGTATAGGAGCAATGTCGTTTAAACTTTGATTTTGGGCGGTGAATTTTAATTTGTTAGCCTACTAATGTAGAATGAGCCACTATTCTCAGAATATACGTAAAGCTGGCTCTATTTGCACGTATAAAAAGATTTCCAAACTGTAATAGTATCAAACTCTCAAAAGACATGACACTTGGCGCATGAATAAAAGTAAATTGAACTTTCACATAATAGCGAACATTTATTTGGAACCTAACCTCACATTGATGCTGCGCTATATAATAAAGCGAGTGTTCATATAACGATTTTCGTTTCCAAAAGTTTACAACCAGAAGGTGGCAAGTATTTGCACTTTTTTGACTTATTGACACGGTTGATTTTCTATACAGTGTGAAATTAAGTAGCGGATAAATTGGGTAACTGCGTTAACCTGTATGATAGAGACAAAATCTCTAAGGGGTGTAGCTATTTAAATTACAGTGCATATGAAAAAGGTTTTTTCAGATGTTTTCATCAATTGTTTTGAAAGTTGTGACGTCACCGATATATTTTTTTTTAATGACAACCTATTTTTTTATATTGGTAGAGTTTTTTAATCTCTTTTCAACGATATAAAGTTTTGAATAGTTACATAAGAAAAAAAATCAAGAAAAACGGTCTTACAGTTAAAAAAATTAATGACAGTCTAATCCTAGTTACCGGGGTTTTAATAACAAACAACCCTGTTTTCACTTTGACAAGCGATGTGTTTAGTGCGTTTTTAATTCCCTGTGTATAGTACTATGTAGTGTTTACCGTATTAATAACCTTGTTTGACCAAAATGGCATCGCTCACAGAGCAACAATGAATTGCAGTTTTAATGATGATTGGGTATGGCGATCGAGTATGTTAATTTTTCAGAGACAAATATCCTGTTTAGCAAATAAACCAATCCACAGTCAGCAGAATAGAATGTAAATTTCAAGAACACGGTAGTGTGAGGGATCTTCCAAAAACTGGCCGTCCTGTGACAAAATTAACCGAAAATGTTGAGCTAAATATTTTACCGGAATTTCAAAATAACCGCATTCAACTAGTCGAAGCGCCGCTTTGGAACACAATGTGAGCTATAATTCGGTACTGAAACATTCAAAATATAAAAATTTCATCCTTATAAGGTAAAATTGATCCGTGAGTTTGACCTTAGGCAACAATTCTGTGAGCAAATGATGGAAATATGCAATCATCATCCAATGTTCTTGCGGCGTATATTTTCGGATGAAGTTTTTCCTTACATGGGTGGAACTGTCAATAGGCAGAATTTTCAATATTGGTCTAGCGAAAATCCACACTAGATGCAGGCAGCTCATACCCAATATCCCCAAAAGCTCAACGTATGGGCAGGAATTGTCGGTGACAGAATTTTAGGGCATTCTTTTTCGACGCTAATTTGACTGGGGAAAGATACCTAGACTTTTTATAATTTGAATTATTACCTGCATTAGCTATACTATTTCCGAATGAAAACGACCCCGACGTACCAAACAATAAGATTTGCCTGCAAGATGACGGTGCTCCGCCACACTATGCAGTAGATGTGCGGCGTTATTTAGACGAAGTGTTACCAGGAAGATCGTTAGGAAGAAGACGTCCAATGGAATGGCCGGCTAGGTCCCCTGATTTAACGCCATTAGACTTTTCCGTGGGGCCACTTAAAAAACATGGTATACAAGAACCGACCTAACAATTTAGAGGACCTTTAAGAAAGAATTCGGCAGAGTGTTTGTTAATAACGCCTCAAATGCTTCAAAACGTAGTGAATACATTTTATAACCGTCTTGGGTATTGTCAGACGGTGCATGGTCTGTTAATTCATTAATCTTTTTAACTGCTTTTCTTGAATTTTTTCTTATGTAACCTATTAAACACTGTATATCGTTGAAAAAAGATTAAAAAACTCTACGGAAATAAAAAAATATAGGTTGTCATTTAAAAAAAATATTGATGACGTCACAACTTTCAAAACAAAAAACCGTTTTCAAGTGCGCTGTAATTTAAACCGTTACACCCCTTTTAGATTTTGTCTCTACGATACAGATTAAAGGAGTTACCGAATTTATCCGCTACTTAATTTTCACACTATATCAACAATTGAAAGATTGTTCTCGGTTTAATCGAGAAAACTGTAAACTTTGTATCTTGTTTGGCTGTATTTCCAATAGATGCTGATACTAAAAAAATAAAATTTTAGTTTCTTAAAATATTTAACAGCATGTTACATGTAACAAATAACGATCGTTAGGTGTATAGATCACAACTTAATTATCTGTTATTTTGTAACAGTGGGTTATTTAAAACATTTAGCAGATAAAATTGGAGAGTTTGTAATTTTAATAGTAAAAACATTGTAATTGAATAGAATTACGCGTTTTAACCATAACTCTTAAACACAGAATGAAGTTATTTTGATTACGACAAGATGTCGCATGTGTTATGGTCAATCAAAATGAAAAACTGCCAAAAAATTAGTAATATCTTTTTTCATCTTGATCTTTCGATCGTTTTTCTAATCTTTTTGTCCTCGTAAATGACTTTTATTTACATAATAAAAAATGATCTAGCATAAAATGTAAAAAGTAGGACAGGCAATAATGCAAGGGATTTTATATAAATGCCAAATTTTGTAATAAGGACCAATTTATTATTTGCACAAGTAAGCTTACTCTGTCGTTATATTACCTTCATCTCTAATTGAAATACGGGAAGGAGAAACGGTTGTTACCTGAATACAGTCTGAACTTTATGTAATCCTTTCTAATTCATTTCACGCTTCTATAATGAAAATCGGTTTACGGTAGCTAGACGTTTGTTTTTAGTGGGCTTTGAAAGTGTCCCGAGGATATAACTTGTTCCATATTTGATTATAGAAATCGCCTCTGCAACACCAAATAAAGATCAGTGAAATTCTTTATTGAATGTGTTATATTGTTTTATTTTAATCCTAATAGTAAACGTCGAAATTTCTCGTCTTTGGCCTACCACGTATTTTCGTATTGTCTTTTGGAGTGTATAAATCAGTCGAGCACGTACAATGTTATTACTTATAGTTGGTTAATGAAGCAGAATTTATGCATCGTAATTCCATCAGTCTTCAGTATTAAGAGACAATGTCGTATTTATTGGTGCTTTTGAAAACGAATTAACCTATAAACGCTAGTTTTTTTCTATGACATTATTTTTATATAGAAAAAAGATAAAATAGTGAAAGCATTAGATTTGATTTTAAATCAATTGTAACGGCTCCTGAATATAAAACGATTAAATTTTTATTTTAGAGGCCCCTTTAGGGAAAGTGTTTTAATTTTAAATAATCAATTTCGTTATTTTAGCCAACACTCTAAGGATTCCAAAGTAAGCTTTCCTTATAAAACACAAATCGAGATGATAAGTTTGCATACTTTAGTTTTTTAGAAAAACTTGTACTTATTATTATCTCGCATTACAATTAATAAAGTGCCCTCATTTAGCACCACATTAAAATTATTTAACTGAGCCGTTATAAAAAGATTCTCCCAAAATTTTTCAATAATCTGTATACTGAGTAGACTTAGTTTTAATAAATCGAACAGGTAAGTAATAAGTAATATTGTATTGTAGTCTTACAAAACAAAAATGTATGTAATAAATTGGCGTTTGATTACGTTACGTAGTGAATGATGGTTTTGTTTTTTAAAGTGTATTTTTGTATTTATATTTACACAAATATATACGTTTCGATAACAATTACAGTTATCGTCCTCAGTAGTGCATTAAGAATTGTTTAAGATGTTAAAATAAATTTATGAAATACGAAAAATATATGAAAACGCAAACATAATCCCGTTATTAATATAATAGTTTGATAAACGTATGAAGTCAACTATGGAATCTAATTTTAGTAAAGAATAACTAGTTTCTCAATAAATTAAATATTATTATTATAAGATGGCAAATCAGAACACTCTCTAACGGTCAAAAGGTAGAAAAAAATGTCATTATCCATAAGCAAATGTAAGAAAATGAAATCCAATTCAAATGATACAAGTGTAAAGTTGTGAAAAACTTTAATTTCAAATTGATAAAAGCATTCTGTAATAGAAACTGGACATATCAATTAAAGATCTGTTCAAATCTAACAAAGAAGTAGTTTTTGGCAATAATTGTAATTGTCATTTTACTGTGAAAACAATGTAGTACGTTAATATGATTTTTGATTTTAATTTTCTTAACTATATATGTTAAAGTATTATAGTACTGTGGTAAAAGCATTTACTTTAAGGTCTAGAAAAAAAAATTAAAATTAAAACGTACCATTTTGCCTTTTTTTTTAATTATAAAACGGTAAAACCGGAGATTTTCTTCTATTAGGATATTTATATATCTCAATTGTTTCACGTTGTAAACGACCATAATAAGTTTGTTTTGACAATATTTCCATATTATCCAATTGGATGTGATGATTTAACTTATTTAAAGTATGCTGAGCTACCGCAGATTCCTCTAGTTGACCTAATCTACAAATCCTATATGTTCTTTACGTGTTGTACCAAAGCTACGTTTTGTGATTCAAATGTATACTTTTCCACAAGAACAAGATAACTTATACAGCCCGAAAGATGTAATGGGTTTGAAACATTTTTAGGTGTTCTTTAATTTTTCTTGTAGGTTTGAAAACACTCCTAATGCTGTGATTAATTAGGATTTTTTCAATTCTATTTGTAACATTACTATAAAAGGAAGAAAAGCAGTACCAACATTAATCACTAGTTTTTCTTTTATGGCTATGTCTAGAAGGTGTAATAACATTATTAATAGCTTTAAGTGGATATCCATTAGCTTGTAGTGATCTTGTTAAAATGTTTATATTTATCTTTCAGAAATTCAGGATTCAGGACCACAAATTCGTGTCGCTCGATCAAATAAAGATTTAATTACACCAATTATAACTATATATTATTCGTATTTCAGTAATTTATTATAAACATCTTAAAACACTTCTTAAATCACTACTGAGGACGATTACTGTAATTGCTATCGAAAATTATATATTTGTGTAAAATATAAACATAATTTTATTTATGGCTGAAAAAGATGGAGTGTGTCTCATTTTTACTTTTTCTTCGTCAAACTCAATAGCAGGCTTCGGCTAACGCCTCAACCTTCAGTTTGTAGCCTAGTGATACACATTTTACAGAATATATTTTCAGTTATGTGGGTAACACTAAACATCAAACGGTCCTAATATGTATGACCGTGGTCTGAAAATGTTTATGAATGGATAACCAGTATTCATAAACGAAGAATTTTAACAATGGGCTTCTGGACTATTTCGACTATTAGAAAGTTATAATTGCCGGATGAAGGCACAAAAAGTTACTGTAATAATTATTTTATTCATCGGCGAAAAAGATCAAGTGCGACGTCCACATTAATAGTTATTTGTATCACTTCGCCAGAAACGATAGTTTTTCGTATAGGAGCAACTGCTAATTCTAACAAAACTATCGTTTTTGGACTAGTGATACAACACAATTTTTTGTGTCGACGTTATTATCTATTGAAATACTCGCAAAACTATGGTTTTAGGACCAGTGATACACAGAATTATTATATTAATTCATTGAAATATTTGGAAAATTTTTTATGATGACTCCATCAAATTTTATGTTACGTTGGCAGCACAGAACATCAATGTGTCAAACGGTCATATATATATATATATATATATATATATATATATATATATATATATATATATATATATATATATATATATATATATATATATATATATATATATATATATATATATATATATATATATATATATATATATATATATATATAACTTACCTCGTTTACTTTTACAATTATATTTTGAATTAAAATTATGTACGTAGTTAATTTTAACTCATAGTTTCTGTAGATTAGCATGGCAACATTGTAAGTTTATCCACCACGCAGCGTTGTCACTTTTCCACTTATGAATTAAGCAATGTATTATATAATATGGGTACGAAGAGTTAAAACAAAATATGTTGCACGATTAATATCTTATTTATAAATATGTGTAACATTATGTTCATAACAATTTAGAAATTCTAATTATGCATTCGAGAGTTATAGTTATGTAATTCAAAGTTACTAAATCGATGGATAAAAAACATTGTAGAATAACAAAACGGGGGGCCGATACTTGGTGATTCACCGGAACCTGTACAACCCGATTTTTATTGTACGTAACTCTTGTGATTTAAAATTAGGTGCATAATAATAATTCAGTACTAAAATGATGTAATTATTCGATAATTAAATTTATGTACGTAATAATTTGATAATAAAATTATGTTCATAATAATATTTCAATAATTAACATAAGGGGTATAATAATAATTTATAGCATTATTAAAATTAAAGACTGTAACAAACTTCCCAAAAGGTATTATAAAGATATAAACATAATAATTCAGAAATCATAATTTTATGTTCTTAAGAATTCAGAATTAAAATTATGCAAATAATTTGGATATTAAAATAATGTATTTAAATGTTAATTCAAACAAATATGCGTGATAATACTATAAAATAAAAGAAACTAGGGTAAAAATCATTTGCACCACTTAGCGGTGCCACGTCTACTAAGCAAAAAAACCTAAAGGCTAAGTATCTATAAACAAAATATAATCGATAATTAATTAATAAACGAATTCCCAAATTTTGCAAATATTGCAACTTAATAACATTTGTTTTTAACTTTCTGAAGCTTAGTTTTGAGTTATTATGTTACCACATAATCAAAATGGAAAATTGTTAAATAATTATTATATTAATAATAATTATTATATTATTAATAATTAAATTTATTGACATAATTATAATTAAGCTCCCATGTGTAAATTTTATGTAAGGCATAAATTACTTCATTAATTTTATGAGTAAACATAATGTTATCGATTCATTTCTATTTTTATTTTAAACTAGGTATTTTAATAATTTAAGAGTCAAGTTGTCTATATATATGCACAAGGTGTCCCACGACGAAGAACAGAAACTATTGGCTTACAGAAATGTAGAAATTTTAAAATTCTTAAAATTTAGTAGTAGTCGGCGGCAGCCATTGGGCTAAACTATTGTTAAAATCGCATCACTTCCGGTTATATCGGAATGCGACACTAACTCGCTTAATTTAAGTTGAACCTCTCATTTTTAATGGATATTTGGAAAAAAATAAAAATATTTTCACAGTTTTCAAGTTGTTTGAAATTGTTAGAAAAAACTAGTACTTGTGGAGCTCTACAATGTGTGGAATTTTTAGTAAACGATTTAATTTTTTTAAAGGCAAATTTCGATCATTTTTTATACAGGGTTCTCGAAGAAGTGTTTCTCATATTGAAATGAAAAGGCCTAATTCTTTTGTCATATTTATACTCCGTGTTAAAAATTAGCCATTTGGCTAATCTATTTTCAAAATGCCCCACTTCCAGTTATACCGAAGTTGACACACTAACTCGCTTAATTTAAGTGGAACTTCTTATTTTTTTTACATTTGGACTCTGGAGAGTCATCGGTTTTCAAATTACTTAAAACTTTTAGTATAAACTTAACACTTGCAGACCGTGATATATGTGGAATTGTTTAGTAAACCGTTTAATTTTTTTTTATTGGTGCCCCATTTTACCTATCTAAAGCACGCATTAGCGAACTTTCAAAAACGCGCGTTTTTTAAAGTTACCATGGCAACATTAACAACTGACATGAGTACCTTGTAACGCCAAACAAAATATTTCTAACAGATTCATCTAAATGACAATTTTTTTATTGTTCTGACAGGAGTACCTTGTAACGTCAAATAAAACATTACTAACAAATTCAAAACCTTTATTTAAACATTATTTAACACTTTTAATTTTATAAATGAACATAGAAAGTACAGTTATTATTGTTAGATATATTAATTTTTATTTACATATTTTAAATTATTAGTTCTTATTCCCATTTTTTGTAGTAATAGTACTAGTATTTATGATTTCAAGGTGCACCAATAAAAAAAATAGCGTAAAGTATTCGTGGATAACTCTTTAAAACAGTTACTCTATTTCGAGCACTCCGGCTGCGCCGTCGTGCTCGAAAAATCGGGCGTTTTTTAAAGGCCTTTTTATCCACTTATACTTTAATATACTATTTTAATACTTATTTTACAGGGCGCTAGAAAACAATTTTCTCAGCGACACTGTTAAAACCCCATTATCTACAATGGATAGTTTTCTAAATATTTCAAAAGAACGTAGGTTCTTTTTCAACACTTCAAGGCGGTTTAATGTATAAAACACGGCCAAAATGTATTTAGTATCGCTTACATTTCTGCTCGTACTATCCAAACTGCATTAAAAGAATTAATCGTTTACTAAAAATGCCATGTATTGTCAGGTCTGCAAATGTAAGTTTTTATTAAAAATTTTAAATAATTTGAAAACCGTTATATTTTACAAAATATTTTTATTTTTCTTTTTTTATATCTGCACTCACCGACAAAACATTTCAACGAAATCCGGAATATTTTCAGTTATTGTTGCAAAAAACTTGTTTTTTTTTTTCTTCAAAAATCTTATCTCCTGAACCAAGACAGATATTAAGTTGAATAAAAAAGTAAAAGTAGATCAGATTTTACAGAAAAGCATAATACTGTAGAATTTAGATTGCGAAATTGCTCTACAGCATGTTACAAACTTGGGGTAAAAACTATACTTTTTTGTTTCCCTGTATATCTCGCCTTGTAAATTATAAGTTCAAAAATCGAATAAAATTATTTAAAACAAACACATTTATCTACATAAAAAAAAATCTTTAAAATCAGCCAACAGGAAAAAGTTTTGATAAATTCAACTTAATAAAAATTTTGGCTGTCTCGGATTTAAAATCGGTGAGTGTATTAATAAAAAATAGGAGGTTTTAAATAAATTAAACGAATTATGGCGGACTCCGGTATAATCGGTAAGGTCCCGGATTTAAAAAATATTATAGTGGATTAGCCCCGCTCCTCATCAAATATACTAAAAAATTTCAGAATTTTAGTACTATTACTTTTTGTAAATCGAGATACCTTGAATAGCTTAACGCAAGGGCACTTTCATTTTTTTTAACTGAAAGTTTATACATGTTTACATAGAAAGAAAATTCGCTTCAAAGCGCATTATACACTTATTAGCGAATAATAAAGATATATTTTTTTCAAATTTTAAACTACAAAATTAAAAAAAAAAATATTTTATTTTCTATTTTTTGACCGACAAATAATGAAGTTTGTCTAATACCGTTTGCAAATGCAAATTTTTTCCTTCTATACTAAGGTAATGGTTGAATTTTAAATTACAGCAAATTATACACAATTGGAACTTCCTCTACAGGGTGTCCCAAATACAGTAGGATAGTATGGGTATCTTTCTTATTATTAAAGATAGAGATGTGGTTAAATGGGCAATATTGTGCCATTTTTTGGGCCGTTGAGAAACATTTCAATTTCCCAACAGTTTCGATATTATTAAAAAAAAAAAAAAACAAAAAGTGCCGATTTCTAAAAACTCAAATATCTCCGTAATTATTTATAAAAGATATGAAAAAGAGTCTCACATCAGAGTTACTTACTTCGATGAGGCACACTTAAAAATGATGTCAAAATAACATTCAAGATGGCGGTTTCCAAGATATTAACAGCAACTTTTTTTATCTTAAATGGGGCCAAATTGGATTTTTACACAATTAAATGGGATTTTTTTTCTCTTTTCAACTATGTACGAATAAAAAATTATGAGAAATATTAATTGTTTTCATTTTAAATCAAGTAGCCATGATTAACAATAAAACAAAATTTATTATAATACGACTAACTGTCAAGTTGTATTAGTTTATTGATTGTGTAAATAATTAGTATTGCTGTGTTGTATTATTAAGTGATAAATTTATAATTGTTTTTTCTTTAATTATTTCTAATGACGACCTTTCCAACAAATGAACAATATGACATGTTTTGTGATAAAGTGATATGATAAACTGCTACAAAAACTCCTGTCTTGTTGCTCAAGAATATCTAACAAATTTTCCAGATGTTGGGCAACCGGACATGAAAATATTACCAAGATTAAATTCAAATATGCAGCATTATGGATGTCTTAAAAAGCCCAATAAGAACATAAACGTGGTTACTGAAGATGAGAAACTTTAGCTTGTGTGCAAGTAGATCCGAATATTTCGACTCGAGAAATTGAAGCTCAAGTTAATGTGTCTAAGACTAAATCATCGAGAATTTAAAAAAAACACACACAAATTTCCATGCATATAAATTACACATTTGCGACCAAATGATAATATCCGTAGAACAGCATTTTGTAGATGGTTTTTAAATAAAATTGCAGAAAATGGTGATTTTATAAATCAAGTTTTATGGACTGACGAATCCTGCTTCTCCAATTGTGAATTATTTAATCGCCATAATGAGCACCATTGGGCACAAGAAAATTCACACATAGTGGTTCCACGGCGCAACCAGGTTCGTTTCGGCTTTAATGTTTTTTGTGGCATATTGGGAAATCGTTTAGTTGGTCCTATAATTTTTTATGGAACCTTAACAACGCAGCGTTACATGGAAATTCTGCAAACTTAGCTTGAAGATTTATTAGATGATCTACCTTTGTCACAAAATATTCAAATATGGTATCAGCAGGATGGCGCTCCCGCACATAATGCTAGTAATGTTATCCGATATTTAAATGATCATTTTGATAATAGAGTAATTGCCACCAATACACCTAATCAGTGGCCAGCCAGATCCGCAGATTTAACGCCACTGGACTTTCATTTATGGGGCACTATAAAAAATAAAGTGTATGGTACTAATTTCCATTACAATCATGCAGAAGAACTACGTGAAGGAGTGGTGGCGACCTTTAACGGTGTTCATCGAAATACATTGCGAACAGTTACTAACAGTATTGTAAAACGGTATCTATTGTGTATATATGAAAATAATGTAAAATGAAAACAATTAATATTTCCATAATTTTTTATTCGTAAATAAGTTGTTATACATCGTTGAAAAGAGAAAAAAGTCCCATTTAATTGTATAAAAATCGAATATGGCGCTCATTTAAAATAAGAAAGTTGCTATTAGTATCTTGGATTTTGACATCATCGAAATAAGTAACTTTGATCTAAAACTTTTTTTCATATCTTTTGTAATTACGGAGATTTTTGAGTTTTTAGAAATCGGAAACTGTTGGGAAATTGAATGTTTCTTAACGGAATTGAGCTCGGCCCAATAAATGGCACAATATTGCCCATTTAACCAAATCTCTATCTTTAATAATAAGAAAGGTACCGATACTATCCTACTCTGTTTGGGGCACCCTGTATATTGTAGGGATATGTAGTGTTACAGTAACAAATTATATGGCATGGTTACTTTTTTGTTCTACAGGTATGGAATTCGTATAGTAGGTTACTGCATTGAAATGCAGTTAGATCAATGTAGAAAGTAAAAATTTCAACATGATGTTGCTCTGTCTCCAACTTTTAATCATCATAGATTTGTTCGAAAATTAGATAGTATGTTTCATTCTAACTTATCTTGCATGGTAGTAGGCCATATTTTTTTTGCATAGTGGTTTTCAAAAGGACAAGAAGTAAAATTTGGCGCCGCCCTGCCAATCGAAATTCCACCATGTTGTATACTTGATAACGCATATTTTTTGCTTGATCCATGTTGTATTAATAATAATTTGCAGACATAAAATAAAATTCCAAATTTTAAGGTGTATAATGCCTTCAATACTTTGACGAAAAAAAATAACGGGAACTAATCGTAATGGTATCGGATATATTTCAGGTACGTAACGAGCTAAACCACTTTTCTCGCACGCACATTGACTATTTGGTTTTACGTTTTGTATTTTTACCTTTCAGAGAGCTCTGCAATGACTAATTTGGACAAATTGTATAACCACGTGAAAAAAAGTTTCGATTATTATGAAGGGGGTCCAACGATTTTGTAAGCAATAGGTTAAAAACACAAATGGGCAGAAATATTTTTGTGAAACGAAACACGTCGTTGTAGCCAACATTAAAAGCAAGGTGTCACATAGTGTATTTAGGCGAAACGTGGATGTATCAAAACGTTTCTAGAATCCGTCGTTGGCTGCACGATTCTAATATTAAAAGTAACCCATCTAAAACTAAAGGTGAAGGTAGAATGTATACTATGGGTGATTTAATTTAGGGGTTTTGGAAAATTTGCGAATTTTTAATAGATTCAAGGAACGAGGCTCGGAATTATCATAAAACCATAAACCTAATATTAGTATTATATGCTCTATGCATAAAACTATGAATAGGGAAGTCTTTCAAAATTGAGTTATTAACCAGTTGATTCATACGCTGGACAGCTTGCTCCAAAAATGTGATTGGTTATGGATAACGCATTCGCTGCAGTTAGACAAGGCACCTTCATTTTCTAGTAAGAAAGATTAGCTTCAGAATTGATTGGGTCGAACTTGAGGACAAAATTACATAAAAGCAACTGTGGGACAAAAATTCTAGCTTTTAAGGTAAAATGGTGTAGTTTTGTCTCGGTGCCATATATTCTCATTGTATTCTATAATTAGATTATTATTTACGACCAATTACTGTTTTTTCTCAAAATCGTATCGAAAAATGCACAATTTTCGTCTTATGTAGTAGAACTTTCAAAACTGTAAAAACTGTAGTCTGAGAGTGTGAAAAACTATTTAGGTAACGGTGCATCATTTTAATTTGAAAAATAAAACTTAAAATTTGTAAAAGTCAAGCTATGGCAGTAACTTATTGTTTTCTCGACAGTGCTGTCACCATTAGACTTCGATAGCCCACTCTTAAGCAAAATAAGTTAGAATGGAATAGGGTAGTAGCAGAATTAAGATACGAAATAGTTTCGACAAAATACCTAGATTCTGGCATCTTGTTGGAATTAATACATTGTCTCAGCATCGCATCGGTCTGTTGAAGTTCACCCTGTATATTATTCCTTAAGTATTAATTTTGATCTATAAATAATTTAATGTAGAGTAAGTAAATGCTGCGGTTTGGTGTTATCATTTGCAGTAATCAAATTTTATAATTAACAATGTTAACAAGTAACTCCGCATTACTTTAATTATAAATTTAATTAAATCACAGAATGTATTACGAACATTAATTTTCTGGATATAATGTGATACAAAATCATTTCATTAAGATGAAAAAAGCAGTTTCTGATGACGACGACGAAAATTATTATTCCCTTTATCTATATTTGATGTTGCGTGCTTTTATAGGATTTAATTTGAAGATGACGTTTTTGAAGTTGACAGACTCAAGAACGCACTTCTTAAAACTGAAATTGATATTTAAAAATGTTATTTTAGTTTTAATTTGCCTGGGAATAAACTTTTTATAAACAATAATTAATAGAGTTGATGTTAATTTACGTTTGGAAGATGAAAAAGTGGATGTAATTAATATTATTAAAAAACTGTTTGTTTTGGATATACATATTTGAAAATATTCATTATAAGTGAAATAATGGAAAATGAGAGCTGAGAATACACTTTTTAGGTTATCTTGTTTAATGTAATTTTTTAATTAAATATAAAATCTTCTAATTTAAACGGTCCAGATCAATCCCTAATGTTATTAAAAAAACCATGCTTAAGAAAACATGTTCGCAGAATATTGTGGCACTGCCCAATACATACAGGGTCGTATTTTATTGTGATTATGTACTACATCTAACTAACAACCAATCACAGCATTCTACTTTCCTCAATTGGACCAATCACAGCGTTTTTTGTTTTGTTGAATATTTGTAGTGAACATAATATTTTGTGTAAAATAATAACATAAAAACATAACTTGTTATTAAATTAAAAAAACTGATTTAGTAAATAATCTTAACATATGCCCCTCGACCTATGAATTTTGGGTTAAAACTACAGCAGCATTTTTTTAATTTATATTTTTGCAAATATTGTCGACTTAATTCACAATTTGAATTATTAATACTCAAATATTTACGCTATTATTTTCAGCGGTCGACTAGTCGACCTAGTTCACCGCTGATGATGATAGCGTAGCTATCGAAACGCGCTCGGTATTTTTTAATTTTGTGTGGTACGTGGGTGTATTTTGTTTGTTACAGATCCTGCCACAGTTCCAGTGTTCCAGATTTTTCATCTCAAACATTTTCTAAACAAATTAAAAAAAAATGCTGTAGTTGTAACCGGCAAAATTCATAGGTATTGGGATATAACTTACGAGGAATTTCAATATCTCTTTTATGAGAAATATAAAAAAAAAATTACATTACGAAGATATTTTTCATTACACAGAGTGTTCATCAAAAGTATGGCAACAGAAATGTGTATTTCTTAAATGGAACGCCACATCTTTGATGCAGAATCGAAATCAGCATGAAATTCTGCTTATAGTGTTCTATTTCAATTTGGCCATAGTTGTCAAGTTATTCAAATTTTATTGAAAAATTGAGAAAAAAGTAAAATCTTGTTATAAAATTACCTGATTGATTTAACAAAAGTAGTCTGTGCCCTTTTCGACCATCAATCATGATACAATAATGGTGTAATAGAAAGATGGTATTTTACGAAGGTCCCAACACCACAACTAATTTTGTAATAAAAGTTCATTTTTTTCATCCTGTATATTAATAGGCAGCATTTTATGTTCTTTGAATTTGTTGTCCTAAAATGTGCCGTTTTGGCAAAATTTAGCTTCTTCTGGAAAATGTCTAGATCGTATATTGTTGATGTTTTTCCTGAAAGCTATGATTAAGTTATCATCAAAGTTATTTTCATTAATACATCTATTGTTTGAGCGTCAATTTTGTCGTTTAAGAAAGCTATTAGAAGTACAAGTTAGTTCAGAAGAGTCCAGAATTTTTTTACGAATAAAGTTGAAACAAACGTATTGCGCTTTTGTATACGTTTAGTAATGTGGCATACTCTACATTAAGCTATATATTCGAACCCATCTAGAATTTCGAAATTTCGGATTTCAAAGAGATCCAAGAAATAAAGTGCAGAGAAATTAAAAATACAGATATGAAACTTTGGCCGAATTTAATCGTATTATAAATTAAGTGTTTTAAAAAAGGACCACAAAAAGCCGTTTCGTATGCAAACAGTACAATACCTACAATCAGCAGATGCCGAGAGACATACTGAATTTAGCAATTTGTCCATTAACGTTGTGAAAGAAGATTATTTGCGAGAGCAAATCAGAACTCGATTAATCTTGCCACACATTCTGTTTTGTGCTGGTGCCAAAAATGTGTTGAAGTGAGAGGAATGATTGTAAGAATTTTTTTCTTATTTTGGAGAGTTTTATCACCTGGTAAAGTTTGGTCTTTACAATTCGGACCACCCTGTATATACTACGTAGATAGCACATGGCACTGAAAATACGTGTGGCAACTCAATTTAGTACAAACGTACAGACGAGTCTATCTTTCTTACAAACATTGGTACATGTACCATTATAAATGCCCTATCGAATATACGAGGTATGTTTTTTAAGCAAATACCGTTTTGGAATTATGCCAGCACTGCGGTGCGTATCCCGCGCATGCGCACTATGTACCCAACATTTGTTGACAAGCCACTGATGCCCACTACGTCAACAATTGATCGTGTTTACATTTGTTTTTACGTATTGACAATGCGTCCACAGATTAAGAATCCCGCTGACTATGTGTGCTGTTACTCATTTTCTTACTGCTAAAGACGGAAAGTAGTTGAAGTTCAACATCACATTTGTGAAGTGTATGGTTAAAACATAAGTGATGGAATAGTACGCAAATGGGTAAGAACTTTTAGAGATGGCAGAAATATGTTCATGCCGAGTAACGGAGTTGGACGACCCTCGATGGTCACTAACGATTTGGTGTAGAAATTCGACAAAAAAAGTAAAAACGACATGTTTCTGCAACTGAAGAAGCATCTTGGAGTTGGGCGCCGTGATGACGACGATTGCGTCAAAACGACCGTGTTACAGTAGCTGTCAAATCAGGCGGCAAACTTCTATGACCACGGAATACAAAAACTTGTTGTTCGATATGGTAAGTTTTGGTGGTAATTATGTAGAACAGTAGATAAAAATGTGGGCTTTAATGAAAAATAAAATTGCTACAATAAGTTTACTATTTTTGTATGCTCATGCTTATGGTTAGTATTTACTTATTTATGCTCTCCACTGGTTAGCCCAGTTTGAGAAGTTCCCTGGGTTTTCGATATGAGGCGGGAGGCCGTTTCGCTTAACCGCCCAGAAGGCGGTTTCATCCGCAAACTGCGCAACGACTACTCCGGGTTGTGTGACTTCGGGAATGTCGGATGCGAAAATAGTGTATAGGATCGGGGCTAAAGAAGAGCCTTGCGGTACGCCTGCTGAAGGTTGAAAAGGATCGGAGAAGGTTTTCCATACTTTGACTCGAACTGACCGATTGGTCAGGTACGAGAGTAGGACTTTGGAGAAGGGGTCGGGTATATTGAGGTTAAGGATCTTGTGCAGGAGACCGGCGTGCCAGACCCTGTCGAATGCTTGCTTAATGTCCAGAAACACAGACAGATTGCATTGCTTGTGATTGAATGTTCTGGTGGTCTCTGTAAGCAGCTTCAATAAGGGATCGTGATACGTTCGGATGGGACGGACGCCGAATTGGCTGTTGGGAAGAAGGTCGTCGAATTCTAGGTGATCCCTGAGTCGCCTGGTTAGAATCTGCTCGAAGAATTTTCCGAGGCAACACAGCAGGGAAATGGGTCTAAAGGAGGAAGGTGAGGTTAGGTCAGCGTGGGGTTTTGGTATCATGACGGTGGAGGCCGATTTCAATTCCATCGGGAAGTGATAGAGGGTTAAGCATTTGTTATAAATATCGGAAAGTATACGGGGGGCTCAGGTAGGTGCCGGAGGATTTTCCTATTTAGGCCGCTATGACCTGGGGCTGAACTTTTTTTTTTTGAAATATGTTTGGACCTGGTCGGGCGTGATAGGGGCATAAAAAGGACTCTCATTATCGAGTTGGGTTTCAGGAAGGTTAAGGTTGCGGAATTCTTCAAGGCGACCCTCGAGGAGTTATCGAACTAGGGATCATCTGGGGATTGAAAAATGGATTGAAGGTAGTGACCAAAGAAATCGGCATTTTCTTGGTCAGAGGAGATTATGTTGCCCTGAAGGTCGGTTAGGTGGGATTTTGGGTTTACTTTTCTTCTGGTCAGTCTATAGAACTGTTGCCAGAAGAGTTTACCATTTCTATAATCTAGCTGGTAAGTGGCTTTGGTCCAGGAGTCTTCAGCGTGTTTATTGGTTTATCGCCTGATTAAGGCGTTAAGGCGATTGTATTAGGAGAGCCGCATCCCTGAATCGCAAGAATTCTTTTTGATCCAGTTCACAATGTGCTGTGGGTGCGAAATAGTGGGCTATGGATTCAGAAACTATGATATGGTCTATTATAGAGGCACCTAAATGTTCGAAATAGGTAGGTTGAGTGTTGGAGATTCGCAGGAGCGGCAACTGCAACCAAGCGGATGATAACCTGTTACCATTCGTTGCGGTGTCTCCGAATTGGGCGTGGCGGGCATTGAAGTCACCTAGGATAACAACATTAGGGAGGCTAGAAGCGTAGATTAAAAGGTCGTCTGATAGTGTGTTGTGACCTGGCGGGTTGTAATAGGAAATATATACTATAGGAGTGGGAAAGTGCACCATTGCAGCAACGCATTCGTGATGCTGTAGGTGCGCCGGGAGTTGAAAAGGAGTGGAGGGGAAGCAGTTTTTAATTAAGAGTTTATATATAAAAAACACGCTTCGTATAATCAAACCACAATACGGTACACCAATCACTAAGGTTTGGTTGTTTTTATACGTAATCTAAGTTTAATAGACTTTTGTTACGTTCGTGTTAATTACGCGAAATTGTTTTAAGTTACTTCTTCCAAACAAACCAGTCCCGAGAGTTTTCTATTTTTTGAAATGGATGGCGTTGTACTTAACTCCCACTAGTTGTCTTTTGATGGCATCTTATTTAAGTTCCGATTTGACATGTGCCATGACTGATCTACTCCCTACTAATGTGTCACAATACTGATCAAGCTGGTCGTGCGGTTGTTAGTTTTAACACTCTTAAGAAGGAAAAGTCGTACTAGTGGGCGTTAACATTTTTTTTGTTAATAATTTTATTAACTGTATTCTTGTGCAAGAAGCCAGTAGGTCTTGTTTCAACTTTGATAAACCATTTCGCCAGATTAGGCAGATCTGCAGTGTTTTTGCAGAATTACGCGCCAGAAATAAAATCATTATCGCCACTAGCATAAACTAAGGCAAATCGCGGTCTAAAGTAAACCTGTACTAAGCTCTAGGATGAATTCTCGCCGACCACTTTCAACATTTGTTTCACGTCATGCTTTTCACAGTGCATTGCCCACGATTCATTAGCGTATGTATAATACTTTTAACCTAAAAAGTAAACATTTGTGTCTGAGCTTTCGGATGCATCGTTAGGTATTTAAGTCTTCATCTTATATCGTCGCGTTTAAAATTGGGTAGATCGTCGCCCTTTAACAGCACAAAGGACACTGTTCATTTTTGGTGGAATGTTTGCAATGAAAAGTCGTGCACTTTACGTCGAATAATTGATTGTTTATTCTGGTTATATGCATGAAGACGATCATTGATTTGTGCACCGTTGCAGGCCTACCTTTTTGAAAGAATGAATGAAAGTAATTTCTACAAGTTAGAGAATTACAGAAAATTTGCATTTTATGTTTGACAACATGGCCATGAAAGACAATGATAGCGTTATCTGTAGATGACTAAAGTTAGTAAATGAGACAAAATAGTCTATAACAACCCATACTGCACTTGGAGTTTGCACAGAGTATTTAATAATTTTTTGTTTTGTGTATGTTTATTTACAGTTTCATGTCTATTCTTTAGTTTTCAACTTCATTAATAACTAGCTGGATGGTATTAACGTTTAAAACATGGCTATTTCAAAACATGAACATTTCCATTTCTTTACTAACGCTAATGCGTGAGAATCGTCTTACATCCCATTTGGTTAAAATATATGAGAAGGTTTAAACATAAGGTTCTTAATAATAAATAAGACACGATTGCAATTTTCTTTTAGGAGAAGTTGCAATAAACAGAGTCCTTATTAATGGGCACAAAAAAAAGCCAAATTTATAAAAGTAAGAAAATCTAATTTTGTTAATGTACTCATGGTTAATATTGAATATAGTGTATACAGGGTGTGTTAATAGGCACTTTTCTCTTGATAAATCAATCTAAAATCATTGCTTAAAACGGCTGTAAAGTAATCTGCGAATATCGTGAAATAAAATATTTCAGAGTCATTTCTTTATCGGCTATAACGTCGTGACTCGTGAGCGATCTGTTAATTGTGACCGATTTTTGACTTCGTCAGTAATAGTCGAACATTATTTATGTACAGAATGCTTATTAGCTACAAATTATTTACTTCACATGATCGATTAATTCTTATTTGCTTATTTTGCATTTCTTTCTGTTAGTTACTCGGCGAGTGCAACGACTTTCTTAATATTGAAAAGTGTACAGTTTATGAACAATATTTTTCAAAGAACCAACCAATTTACGTTACACAAGAAATAATTACTGTACTGAATTGTGATTGTTTATGCTAGTAACGCTTATGTTGATGTTTGTTTGTTGTGGACAGCTCAGGAGTCTTCTTCCTCTTTATTTCTGGTGATACAGTACAATCTTAATTTTTTTAAACCTGCATTTAATGAACAAAACCGCCAGTTTTCCTTTCTTTTGTGGTTTTCGACAGTTATAGACTTCTCGAGTATTTTTCATAGGAACAACATCAGTTTCTTTAGTAGGGGAGATCTGGTACGAAAGTAACATGGGTTGGTTGTAACAGTAAGCATATTTTCGTTTTCAAAAGGTTTGGCGCCGATTTTGCTTCATAATAGTGCCGATAGTGATGTGTTTTTTTTTTATCATTGTGGACCTGAACAGGCTAAATAAGGCCTATCGTGCTAAAGCACTGAGGAACACTTAGGAGGATGGTTAGAGGGATAATGAATTGCCAATAGATGCCTATGAACAGCTACCTTAAATTTTCTCATATCATAAGTGAGAGGAAAACAGGAACTAGGGAGATCATTCCAGAGTTTAGAAGCCGTGTAGAAAAATGTGGATTGCGCCCGTTTGGTACGACAAGTGTACTGCATACTGATGATGTGAATGAGCGAACCGAGTGTTTCTCGCAAAGATAGCCGGAGATAGTATCAAAGAATGTAATTCACCAGCACAATAGCCGTTGTAATAACGATAATACAAAGAAAGAACTGAAACCATCCTTCTGCTTAGATCTGTACAAAAAGTCTATTTTACGAGCAGCGGTTTTGGTAGCTGACAGAAGATGGTCAACCCATGAGAGATTTGAAGATACAGTCATACCCAACAGAGTAATAGAGTCTGAAAACTTAAGAACTGAGCCATTCATACTTACAACAGGAAATGATCGATCTTTTTTGGCGGACATAAGGCAACACTGAGTTTTGTTAGCATTAAATTTAACTAGATTATTGCTTCCCCATTCGAGAATACGTTGAATGTCTTTGTTGATTGAATTTGCCATTTCAGCTTTAATTTCTTGATTTGACATAGAAGGTGGATTATCACTATGAGTAGACTGAGATCTTTATTTTAATCTAACATTATCCTAGAACTAAACGAGATTTTAAATTGAACCATTGACTGTTTCGATTTGTTATTATATTGATCAAATCATAAGCATAGTATTTTAAGTAAAAATAACGTTTTAAAAAAGTTTTGTGCAAGTATGCGAAAAATGTGTGCAGGGACGATTGTAACAAAGTCATAGTGGGACGGTTGTAACATGTTACAACCGTCCCTGCCATATTTCACATCAACATTTTGATTCATAAATACGCATCTGGGTTTACAGAATTTCATTTTTTCAATTTAGAATGCCTAACAGAAGAAAACGATCGACGAAACGTGGTAAAGCTACTTTGCAGCAGTATGAAAGTGCATATAGAGATGATCAAAATAATATTTCTAGTAGAGAGGCAGCCAGGACATGAGATCTTTTGTCATGTGTCACTTCACAGATTTATTAAAAAACGACGTAGTGGAAATGAATAACCCAAAATCGGTTACGTTGGTAATAAAAAAGTTTTCACTACCGAAGAGGAAGCCAAATTGGCAGAATATTTAATAACGTGTTCTTAAATAAATTATGGGCTAAGCACCATTTTAGTAAACAGCTTAAACTTGAAAAACGACTTTGGTTTCATAGATTTTTTTCATTGCAAAACAGACGCTACGTCAATTTCCAACTTACATCCTGTAATTCATTTACATTTTTATAATTTTCTTTGAAAGTGCCTCATCTATGATTTTTTGAATTATTGTTAGAATTGTTATAGGTAGTGTTGGTTTACCGTGAAATAATATTTTCTGTTTTTCTTTACAATTTTATGTCGAAAATCCTTTGCTAATTACATTACAAACACTACAGTCACGAAAGGATCGGTTTCCCCATTAAATATTCGTTCCGCTGTTAAACTCATAACATGACGTAAACTTCCTCGCCGGAGTTTATTTTTGTACTAATGTTTATGTTTTTTAAATATTAGACATAATGAAATGACTGGATATATTTTTAAAATAACGTGTGAAATTATGGAAACAATACATATCACTTTCTCTCTAGACCGATTTTAATTATTCTAGTTTCCGCAAATACTCCATTTCCGAGTCTCTGTGGTGGGGCAGAATATAATAATAATAGTAGTATAATTCGAATTATATCACTTTCTTTCTCTACCAGTTCTCTATAGACTAGTTTTCCAAATACATTACCGGGTGCCCCCCTTGGAAAGTGGCATAACATACAACGTGTCTTTGGTGATGGATGTATGGGGAACTATGAGAGATGGAAAAACGGTTAAATCGGGAAAGTTTTAGAGTCGAAATATTACAATTTCGAAAACATGCTGTACTTGTTTATTTTTTCAAATCCGTAAAAACATTTCTGAAGCAACTTTTTTTTCTTACGGCCGCCATATTGGATTTTCCGTCATCAAGTGTAGAAACAAATTACGAGTTCAGTGATGTATCACACTTTGGTAAGAAACTTAATTTAAGATAAGAATGGAGAAAGAAAACGATTCTTGATAAGTTTGGTAACGTTGCATTATTAGAACAACATAATAAAACCAAAACGTATGGAGATCAATAGTCTATAATCGTTTTTACTAATGAACACTGAAAACCTTAACATACAACAAACTAAGTTTTTAACAAAAATTTTGGAAAGTAAATGCCAAAATGGATAAAGCTTTTTATTTCTTTTACTTAAATTATTAAAAAAACAGTAAATATTTACTATTCACAACTAAATTTAAAGTATTACGAATCATTGTAGCCTCGTTCGTTGTTAAAGTAATTCTCGATTTTCAGGAGGGTGTAATTCATAGACCTCGGTTTTAACATTTCCCTATATACATAAAAAGCTAACGGAGTAATCTCGCGAGATATGGTGGGCCCAATGTGCAGGACCAGTATTGGAACTAGTATTTTCTTCAAATATAGTTCCTAAAAATATGGATACTTTGCTTGAATTATGGGCTGGACCCCACAGTTACTAAATCTTGTGCCATCGGTCTATATAACAACCTGCCTCATTTTAGTTCACATAGCTCTTAGGTCGTGATTTTTCTAAACTTCCTTACAAAATTCAATAGAAGTCCTATAAGCTTCTAGAAATGTTGAAAATTACGGTGATGTCTTCAGGAATAATTAAAAAAATTATGAACTATTTGTATTTCACTGACTCGCAAAATAAGATTCAATCGTATAGTTTTTATTCATTGGAATAATGTGCAGCCATTGCGACAAATACGATACACTTTCAAACTTATTTAATAATAGAGCTAGACGTTTCGTAAAAAAAACAACGAAAACAAATTTATTGTTTAGAGTTATAAAGATTAAAAGTACAATGATTAAAACTGACATTTTCTCCAAAATAAAATCCGCCAGAGGTAACAGTGGAGGTCTCGCTGGGTTCTAAGGAAATGGTCTTTAATTCTTCCTCTTCTACGTGAACTTTTGTACTCGTAGCGCTTGCACTACGTGCAAAAATGTTCAAGACTGCCTCTTTTTTTGTTGCTAGAGAGTCTTCAATACGAGGGTTGCTACTTATGTATTGAGAATAGAAAGAATAAACAAATGAATTTGATGAAAAATATTTTTATTGCTTTTCAAAATAATCACCTTTAAGATCTATACACTTTTGCATGCGATTGAACCACGCTTCAAAGCACTTTGTCCAGTCAGAAGATGGTAGCTCTAAAACATGCGTTTTGAAGGCCTCAACTGCTCCTTCGGGCGGTGAAAATCGTTGTCCACGTAGTTTATCTTTAATTAGTGGGAACAAGAAGTAATTGGGAGCCAAGTCGGGGCTGTAATGCGGATGACCCATCAATTCGAACTTTTGTGTGTCCAAATACTCGTTTGTTGCATGTGATGTGTGTGAGCTGGCATTGTCGTGATGCAAAATGATTCGTCGTTTTGGGTTGGTTTCACTCAATTTACCGAAAACTTCAGGCAAACAAATGGCCGTATACCACGCTGAATTAACGGTCTTTTGATGTTCGAGAGCCACAGTTACCACAGGACCGATTATCGTGAAGAAAAACGGCCCCATTTCCTTCTTAACGCTTCGAGAACGAACAATTTTTGTTGGCTTTGCTTCACATTGAAACACCCAAACTGTGGACTGGCCTTTTCTTTCTGGCTCATACGCATAAATCCACGACTCGTCACCTGTGACGATGTTGTATACCGCTTTGGATGCACCACAGTTGTATTTTGAAATCATTTTACGGCACCACTCGACACGAGCATTTTTTTGAGCATCTGTCAACAAATGTGGAATCCAACGTGCACACAGCTTCCGAACATAAATGTTCGTGCAAAATGGTGGTCATACTAATGCTTAAACATCTCTCGATTGCGTGATATGTCACATGACGATCTTATTCAATTAGTTTTCGCACAGCATCGATATTTTCCGGCACAATGACTGATTTTGGACGACCCTCTTTAACTTCATCCGTGAGCGAACTACGTCCATGTTTGAATTCAGTGTACCAGCGATATAGAGTGGCTGTGGATGGCGCTTCATCGCCAAAAGTTGAATTCAGTTGATTGATGCATTGTTCTTGAGTTAGACCACGTCGAAAGTCATAATAAATCGTAGCTCGAAAATTTTCACGAGTGAATTCCATATTTTGGCTGAGATGAAATTTTCAACGTACTGTAAACAACACAAATAGTGCTCGCACGACAAAACGTTCTCAGTACGTATAACTTCAAAAATGTCAAACTTTAAGACGACAGTGACAAATTTGACCTGGCAATACCAGTGTTGCTAATACTCAATACATAAATAGTATCCCTCGTATAACGCTCAGCTACAGTGCTGGATTTCCAGCCACCATGGCGCTTCAAGCACATTAAATCTACGCTGCCGTCCACCAACAGTGTAGCTGAGGTTCTTCTTAGACAATGCCCTGTTTATGCTGTATAGTTCGCTAATTTTAAGAAAAAAGCTACCTCCCTAGGAACACTACTTATTTTATGGATTCCCATCACCGCTCTTGAGCATTTTCCATTTGCATATTTCAAAAAAAATCGGCGATCATTCATATCTCGTGGGTGCAAAGCAACATATTTCTTATATAAATTAAGGAAAGATTCCCCTACAACTGTAAATGATTTAATTTTTTTTTGTTTTGCTATCTGGAATTTTAATATGTAGCAGAGTTTTCAGGTTCTCAATGTCTTCTACCTACATCTGCACCATTTCATAGCAACGACATGCCCCTGAGATACCAATAATCAAAACTACCAAAAAAATACAAAATATAAAGACTTGTTTTCATTCTATTTCTAAAACTTACCTTCCTTGCCAAGTATTTTTCGTCCGAGGCTTCCTATAAAAATTTGTTAAATTGGTCTTTTGTAAATAGTTTGGCCTGCTTTGGGGTGTATCCTTTATTCTGCTTCTTTAGATGTGCACGAAGTTTCAAGTATTTGCTTATATCTACGCCATGTCGAATGCTCAATAATGATTTTATCATCGAATATTGGGACCACATTGTCGAACTTTTCATTTTCATTTTTGTAGCTAATTCGGCAAAATAAGCTAACATTACGGTTTCAGAGAAGGTTTTAATATTTTTTTCATCGCACCATTTCATAAACTGCTGCAAAGCGCGATCTTGTAGGTAATAGATCATTTATTGCTGTATTAGCCGCTTCAGTAATTTCTGACGGCGTGCAGTTCTCCAAATCCATCATACTCCTAACAATGTAATATTTTAATTTACTCAAATAGGAACAAAAAGTTTAATAAAATACTTACAATAACACGGAGAATCTTCACAATTTTCAACTTGTTTAATGCATTGTTTTCAACGAAACCTAACAACGTATACTGCTGCTTGTCAGAGCACTCTAAGTAAATCTAACTATTCCTCATTTTCACAACTTAATTATTTTTCGTTATTTCACATTTAAGTGTAAAAAACGGCTGAAGTAAAAATAATGTATTTTATGCTGAGCAAAGTGACTTTTTGTGGCTCATCTGTATTTGCCGGACTCACTACGTTCGTCCGTCAAACCCACAGATTCGTCACAAAAAGTGTCACTTTAGCTCCTTATAAAATAATATACTATTATTATTTATCAGTATGTTTTACAACTGCCATTTTTATCTCCATGCGTTTTGGTACTATTATATGTTGTTCTTTTACGCATCGTTTTCAAATTTATCAAGAATTGTTTTCTTTGCCCTTTCTTAGCACAATGTGTTACATTACTGAAGTACATAATTCTTTGCTTTACTTCGTAGTTCGATATGGCGGCCATAAAAAAAGACCCATTCCAGAAAACCGAAACGTGTAAAATAAAATCTAAGCAGATAGGCGTACTCAACATAAAAGGTTGTTAGAAGTATTTTTACGGATTTGACAAATTTCAAAAAATAAATAAGTTACAGCATGTTTTCGAAATCGCAATATATCTCAAAAAGTTGTACAGTTAGAACCATGCCGCAAACATTATTGTCTAAAACGTTTCCCATTTAACAGTTTTTCTTTCTCTGATAGTTTCCTTTCCCTTGATACCAGTTTCTCTTTATCCAGTTTCCCCCTTTATCATTTTCTCCAGATATTAACCTACAAGTTATACCAATATTAGCAAGGTTTATGTGGTGGAATGAGAATCTACTATGCTACATTATATTTGATATAAAGCATACCACGGTGCCTTCTGTGAGATCTGGCGAAAATGGTATAGAAAGAAACGGGTATAAAATATATTATTCCTCTTTCCCAAAAGAGATACTCAGTAATGTACTATTTGTGAAAACTTGTATAATTGGAAACTGGTCTAAAGAGAAGCAGGAAAGTGATATAATTTGAATTATACAATCATTTTCAGTGCGACATTCGGAAATTGTAATATTCGGTAATCTTGTATAATTTGAAACTGGTCTAGAAAGAAACTGGCATAACGCCGATTATACCAGGCTCCTTCCTTCCCTCACGTGACCCAAGTTTTCTTCAAAAAAGCAGTGTGTTTAAAAACCTTCGTTATATGATTGAAATTAAAGTTACTTTTTAAAAATGGATATTATAGAAGTATAAGGGAAGCTGTACTTTCCTGACTTATAATGAAAACACCCACACCATTCAATTGTAGATGTTGAACTAGTTTATACATACGCAAGACGAGGACTAGAATAAAGGTAGCCAACTAACCGATATTCTTAATCTTATTATCTCGTTTGGCGGCTAATTCAAATGTTTTTACTGTTTGCAATAACGCAAACATACTGCCTATGCTTTAATTTTGCCAGGGCTGGAATGAAACAAAAAGATGCTGCATATAACGTATCTAGAGGCATAGATACATATTTATAAATGCATCTAGGTACACAAAAATATGGAGACATTTTCATTTAGATTTGTGTCGATCTTTTGTGGCACTCGGTATAACACGAAGTTTTCCATATTCGTAATAAAATTGGAAAATCATTTTTTGAAACGTTAAAGTTTGAAAGAAACAGAACTTGAGAACTTATATTTTTTAGAATTATTTTTGTTGTTTATGAGTAGAAATAATCATTGAAATTATTTTGGTAGTAATTATTTTATTTAGTAAGTTTCGTTAAAATCGCATAATTTCATATAGTTCCTTAATTAAAAGTGTATTGGTATTTCGTTTATGAAAAGTTATTCACGTTTTTGAAGCATTTTGTGTGAAGGGTTTAAAGACCTTTGTTACGTGTCAATTTTAGGGTATTAATGATTGGTAATTCACATTTTGTCGACATTGCTCGAGGCGATCATTTAACCTACGTATACTTGAAATTCTAGTTTTTTCATTAATTACATCGTATAAATCAAAAAAGAAATTGTCATTTCCTATTCCTCAATTTAACAAAATTTCTTCGTATGTTGAGTATAATGGAAAAAGTTATACATATCGGTGTCATGTACTCTCTTGATACTAACGGAATTTTTTTACAAATTTCCTACTTTTTTCTTATTACATCAAATATAGATATAAATTCGTTTTGGTTCACAAAAACAAATCGATTATTTCTAAAAAAGGCAAGACCACCTAAAATTATCGTTATCGTAGTAAACTAATGTGTATCAATGTCATGGTCTTCTTTGTTTAAATAATGTTAGCTTACCTTGAATAAATCAATAGTAAAAGAATATATTATTTTGGTAAATTAGCGGTTTTTATGTTCTTTTAACGGGACATTGGTAAAGCAGTAATAATTTGACATTGTTTAAATTTTCACATCTACAAGAAATAACTGTTTCATCTAATTTATTCTAAACGTGTATGACTATAATATTATACCAGTAAGGTGTGTAAGGTTTTTTTTGGCGTGCCCTAATTTTTACCAAGGTAGTTTGTGTTGCGTAAGTAGCTGTCCGAATTAGTTTAAATTTTTAAAGGGAAATTTAGAGCGAAAAGTGGCTAATAACAGTAAATTAGGATCTAAAGTTTTTTCTTGCCCGTTCTTCATCGGTGCGCACGGAGAGGTAACCGTCGAACCATAAGACATTGCAGAGTGCACAGGTAAGTGCGGTGACCGCCACCGCCGTATTTTCTTTGTCGTATATGAAATGTAGAGGGGAAAACTCGCGAGTACGGCGGCCTTAGACCTTCCAGTTATGCGCAGACCATTAAATAGATCGGATCGCGTGAAATGATTTCCTTATACGTTACGTACTTACGTAAAACAACAAAATCGTGAATTTTTTAAAACAAACTAGTACGATAAAAGGGGGGGTGTTTTATTTGCATATTTCATAAATTAATTAGTGATGTGATTAATTTGTTGATTATTTTGTGTTAGTGTTTTATTTTTTTTTTTGTATAACCAAATTTTTTACTATTCGATTCAGCCAAAATTGATTTTTGGTTAGTATCCATCGGTCAGCACTTTCACCCTTTGAACTACGCTGTCTCTGCACGAGAGGATATTAAAAGGTCGATTCAATAATTGCCGGTTTAATGTCTTCAATTACACACAAAAAAAAGAAAAACAGTTATTTGTACTTTTTCTCAAGCACGTAGCAGTGAATGACTTAAAGAGATAATTATAATTTCAAACCTGATTGATTTCCTAATTCTATTTAATTACGGTATTTGACAATCATGAAAAATTTGAATAAAAGTGCTGTAATCGAAAATCATTCCCTATCACATATTTAAATTTAATTACAGCCAACGCTCTTTTAATTAACAATTCCATTATCGTTAAAATTTAATGAATTTTTGTCCGATTTCTAAATAAATTTTTGAAATAATTTGCTTTTCGTACGATTAAAGAATGTTTTGCATCTCAAATCAAGTTCATTATAAACGAATCTCGATTCTTTTATCGCGATGTCATTTAAGTCCTTTTCTGTGAAACAAAATTTGAAAAAAGAGCATCGTTTAATTAATAGCTTTCTAAATTTCTTATTTAAAAATGAAACTTTGAATTTTATGTCTAAATGGCATTTAAATTCAATATATACGCATTTCATTATTAAATTGAGCGTTTTATGCACATTGCCTATAAAAATTTAAGCTTGTATTTATCTATAAATGTAAATATACACCCAACTTACGTCAAATTTCATAAAATTTATGTAATGTAGGAAGTTTGCGGTTAATGAATGAATCACTCTGTATACATTCAAGTTTATGTATAATTGAATTTTTAACCAAATATACTGTGTGTTATGGCAACACACCGAATACATTTTTAGCACATGCTGAATTATTCAAGTATTGTTGAAAACTCGGGAAAAATTTAGATGCTATACAAATGATTTAAACTTCAGGAAAAACTGACATTAAGGCTTATGTAAATTTTGGACGAATTTTCAGTGCACTCTTTTCGACGGACAAGAAAAATGAGGCCATTGTAATTTATATCAAAATCTTGCAGTCTTTTCCACAAACATAACACCATTACTGAAAAAAACCTGATGGTGGTGGCCTTTATACGATCAACTTTTTCAAATTACAATTTAAGCTTGATTAATGTCTTTTTTTTTCTAAATTGTAATTTAAAAAAGTGTAACACATAAAAGCGATTACCTCATGCTTTTAAGTGCTTGTCTTGTGATTCTTTTACCACAAATAGTGCATTCATGCATATTCATGCAGGTTTAATGTGAATAACCTATTGTAAAATATTTTTCTAAGCTTTTTCTTTAAATTCATTGTTAAGCGATTAAAGCGGAAGTAATAACGTAAATACAACAATTTATCGAAAAAAAGCCACGCTTTTCCTTGGGTTTCACGGTTCTAAAACGGAAATGCGATAAGACACTTAACGCCGCAGAAAGTTTACTTAGCTACGTTTATCAATTTTTTTTTTGTAATCTTAAAAAAATAGGATTTGTGTTAGATATCGGTTTTTCTCGCCTTGAAGGAAGGAAATAATAATTGTTAATGAGCGTTTTATATTTCAAAAGCTAATTCGGAGACAATACATATCAAAAACAGACGTCGGAAATATGTTCCAACCAGCAGACGTGAATCATTGAACGTTCACCGAGTTGTGTTTAATCGAAATTTAATTAGCACTACCCTTATATCTCTGAAAATTTAAGGATTTAGATGAGGGCTAACTGTGTTATTTCAATCTAGAATAATTACCAACCTGTTTTGAAAGACATAGATAATGTATTCAGTTCCCACAAACTACTTTGTTTAAACTGTAATCTACAAAAGTTACAGTTGTTTTGTTTTTCTTTGCATTAATTGTTTTATATTGCAGAAATGTGAAAACGTATAAATGGGTTTTCTAACACGTTGAAAAGAGGTTAATGGAATTTAGTTGGTTTTGGGCATCCTGTATATACCGACACTTTTCTACTTAGACTTCCTTCTTTTAGGATACTGTGAGATACTTTTTTTACCTCGTCCAAAAGTTACAAGTGTTCTGCTACGTGGGTAAATTGGTATAAGCTGCATCCAGGGTGTATTTTAAAATCACCGACAAACGAAAAATTGGAGATTCTATGATTCAAAATAAGACAAAAATGATCATAAACGCTTTCCCAAAATGCTTCCTAACCGAGATACAGGTTGATTAAGAAACACTTTTTAAGGTTTTTTTTTAAGATTCCTCAAAAACTACAAAAGATATTACACTGAGTTTTGGTACACCTAAATGTCTAATTAAATACAATTAATCTGGTGAGTTTGAGTCAACTGACTCCATCCAGTGGAGTAGAATATTTTAAGTTAATCAGTTTAAGTAAAAAAAACCACAAGCCCCTGGCTTTTTTGAAGAAATATTTTTTTGATAGATTCAACATTTAATTCTGCAAATAAAATCATACTTAGTATTTTTTCGATTCGGCACCCCGTTTTTGAAATATTTTGCATTAACATAGACGACCACATTATTCAATAAAAATCAAAATTTGTTTTATTTTAGAAAAAAATAACGCAGTTAATTGTTAGGTACATTATTAAAGAGATATTGAAGGAATCAAAAACAAAATAATAATTATTTTTATACATATTGTTCAAAATGTCCTCCTTCCTTTTGAATGCAAGCCTGTATTCTTCTTAGCAAATGAAACCTAACACGCTGAAAAATTTGTGACATAGCCCTAATCTCATCGCATGTCATCTGTATGCGATTCCAATGTTGCTCTCGATTATCAATTTGAACAGAATAGACACGAGTTTTCAGATACCCCCACACAAACAAATACAATGTGTTTAAATCTGGCGATCGTGCCGGCCACGGTATTTTACTTCCCCCTCCAATCCAGCGTCCAGGGAACCATGCATTTAAAAATTGTCTAACGTTTCGTGTAGAATGTGGTGGTGCATCATTATGCATGAAATACATGTTCATTTTAACATCTAATTGTACTTAATTAGACATTTAGGTGTACCGAATCTCAGTGTAACATATTTTGTAGTTTTTGAGGAATCTTAAAAAAATGATTTTTTAATAACCTGTATCTCGGTTAGGAAGCATTTTCGGAAAAGCGTTTATGATAATTTTTGCCTTATTTTTGAATCATAGAATCTCCAGTTTTAGTTTGTCGGTGATTTTAAAATATACCCTGTATATAAGATGTTTCCCGATTTTTTTTTACTAAAATTTTTAGATGCACTTTGTATATAAGTTTTGCCAAATTCTTGTTGGGTAAAAGCAATTTTAATTTTTGATAAGAGAAAATAATAGTTTTATTGAAGTTCAAACGAGCAAAAAGCAAAATCAAGTCAAGGACTTAATTACGTCCAAAACAAAATTTGAGTAAAAAAAATCTTGTCTGTGCGTGTCTCCTCCATAATTTTCGGACTTAACATATCAACTTGAAATTTGGCACACGTATAAATATCAACTACCCAAAGCGACTGGTTGTTTTTGGGGTTGGTGGGGAATGGGGAAAGGGGTAAAATTGGAAAATTTTAATTTTTTTTTTTTACATTTGTTTTTCCTTTTAATTTGTGATTAACAATGTAATTGTGAGTATTTTTGTCCCTATAATTTTTCTGTACAACAAACGGTTTACAAGATAGAAAAAAAACCCGTCGCTCTAAAAAACCGGTTTTTCCTACATATATCTCCGCAACTACTTAACATATTCAATAAGTGAAAATACCATTAGATAGGAGAATTTCTCACAAAAAGTGTTTTTGCAATTTCGAAATATTTCCAAAATACTCGACGATTTTGGAACCCATCCACACGATTTTTTTGAAAGAAGAAAATCCAATTTCTGATCGAAAAGCATTCTTGTAATTTTTTTGTAAAGTTAAAATCGTTTTCGAGTTATTTACAAAAAACCAATTTTTTGATGTGGAAGTATTGATACAATTTGCAACCGTGTTGTTGTTTTAATACCGTCAGAGATATTCGTATATAAGCTTTAGAAAGTAATAATTTAACTATTTCATCAGTTTGTATTTATGAAATATATCTTGCTAAAAATAACAACAGTAAAGTGTCTATATACAGGGTCCGTCGGATATACCTTAGGGTAAAATTATGTAGAGAAACACCAACTCCGGTCATACGAGAATTACACAAAGTAAAGATGCAATTTTTCAGTTTTCAGAGTATGCAGACAATGTGAGCTATTGTGACCCATAACATTAATGTTGCTCCGATCATATACAAAATTAATTTTCCTTTCATTTAACCCTTCCACCCCTGATTTGTTAATTTTTTATTAAAAAAAAAAAAAATTACGGGAAAGTACTCCAGTAGATGTAATAAAACAAAATATATATTCTAAAAAATTTTATTTTTTAAACTTTTTGAAAACAATGTATTAGTATTATTTCGAGGAACAGTACACAAACAATCAGATCATAATGGCACATCACACATTTTGCACACATATTCTGTACGGTTTGACCTTTTTCTGTTTATTACATCTCACGCACTTCAACCGACTCGACTTTCCTGCCACGGATAAATGGTCACCAACATTGCTCATCAATGTAACTACCATATTGCGACGACCAACTTCTTTGGTTTTTTCTTTTTAGTCCTTGCCAACCGATGTTGTTCATAAGATTTTCAGCCCATTCAACAAGATAATTCAAAAATAATTGTACACGGCCATCATGAGGAGTTTGTAGTACACCTTCTTCCACCACTTTTGAGATTTCCTATTTAGATACTACAATGATGTCATCTGATCGGCTAGATATACGCCTCCCATAAAACGGTTATAAAATTCAATGGCCACAGGACAAGAAATATTTGCTGCTATTTTTTAATTTTCGACTAACAGTAGTTTCATCAGGTTTATGGCAGTTGGATAATGCAATGAAATCTTATAGCATTTCCATTGCCTTTTGCTTGTGATTCTCCTCGTTTTAGTTTTTCCTCAAGCTTTGGTACATTTTTTCTAGTCGAAATGCATGTACCTACAACAGCATAATCAGTTTCATCCATTATATAAACTGAGGTAAAAAAAAACGATCGAAACATAAAACTACATTTTTGTCTATAATTGTAGAAGTTTATTTATTACACCTTCTTCTAAAGTGCCAGAAGAATTAGCATCGTCTCTGCCAGCATAAACATTTACGTCATCAATATATCTCGTTTGTGGATCCAAAGTTTTCTAGCACGTTTCACTGGCTTGAGTGGCATGTATTGTTTTGTAGTGTACTCCGGCCTTTATATTTCGCAACGGATTCACCAATTGCTTGAAAAGTAGAATCACTTCTGTCTTTCATAAAATTTTTTTCAGGCATGAAATAGTGTCGTCCATATTATACGTTTTGTTAGCATTATTAGGTTTATTTGGTTCTCTAAAATGCAGTTTTGATAAAAGCAATAGGCTCTTACAATTGCATTCCTGATGCAGTCGTTTGCAAGAGATTTGTTATTAGACCAGTAATGGGCGAAAGTGGGAACTCTATTATAATGCATAACTAACATAAAATCAGTTAGTAACGTTATTTCTTTTGGGCAAGTTCTAATAATGTGCTTTTTCTTTTCTTCTAAAATTTTCTTTTAGCAAACATTTAGTTACAGAACTACCCCGATTCAATTGATTTGTAATAAATGGAACTTTATTTTGTAGCAAAATAAATATAGGAACAAAATTGATTGAGTTTATGTCTGACCCGACGTCATGAAACACTGAATTAGTTGGATTCAAAAGTTGTACATCATTGACTGTATTGTTTATATTTTCGTTTTCATTACTTGATTCTTCTTCGCTTGAAGTTTTAGGCAGTTCTGTATTATTTCGTTCATTTTCATTGGCGTTTTCTTCACTTTGCTTATCCGATGATAAAGCAAAATCTTTTTCTTTTGCACTATCATCGCTACTGTAGTTTATATTGTCAATTTCATCTATATTGTTAGCAAAATATTCAAGTTCTTCGTGAGTTAATTTACGTGTCTTTGAATTCATGCTGAAAAAATAAATCATAGTCCATATCTGTTGGGACAAATTTATCCCAAGAAAAAACACTGTAGGGACATACGATCTCAGGCTACATATTTTACTAATTACATCAATTAAAAAACATGCTAAACAGTAAAAACTTAATTACTTACTTGGATAGTGTACAAATAGACAAGTAAAATAATTTTTATACGGTTAGAAAAACTAAATACACCAATTTCAGGGAGCAATGTCAACACGTGGTTTTACTTCAAGCCATTTTTTAATTAATATTGCTTTCTCTAGATGTCCACTACTTGTCACATACACAGCAGATGTATAAACTACTAAAATATCCCATCCCAATTTTATTTCAATGGAGTTTATAAAAATTTGGATTTTTTGAACATTGTTTGGGATAAATATATCCCGACATATTTTGATATTAATTAATTCTTAGAAGAGTAACTATATCAGATGGTGGAAAAGATGAGATTGATTTAAAGCAATACAGAGTGGAGAAGCACATACTTTATATGTAAAACATTAAAACTTGAATTTTTCTGAGATGGTTAAAAAAACCCTAAGCTATATTTTTTTTTAATGGAACACCCTGTATTTTATTCCATTTTCAATTCTAAGAATTTACTACAATATCTAAAACCTATATTTTTTTGAGATAATTTGAAATTTATGAAATTTAAAGTACAATCGTTATTTTTTCGCTATGAGCATTTACTGTGGAGAACCGTAATACCGTAAAACATACAGGGTGTTAATGCTTAAAGCATTATACGATAACATTTATGTAAGGTTCACTTCCTTATTGAACAACCTTATACATCATGACAAATTCTAGATTAAATTCTTATTATTTTGCAATCTGTATTGAATTCCGTACATCTATCTCCCTTAGTTTTCTAGTAATTTCAAATTTTATTTTTGAGTCCGAGTTTGATACTTTTTTGAACATGTTAGCTTTGGCCAGGTTGTCACTAATCAGCAATGGTTAAAGAATGTAAAGTTGTAAAAGTGGAATAAGGTGTACGATAAATATCTTTCGATATAATATCAAACGAATTCTTTTTTTAAGAGAATGTTGTCGACATCTGAGGAGTTCTAATTTGAAATTCTGCGTTATTGTATGTTTCATAATTTCGGGCGTGCTCGGTATACAATAGTTTTACGTAGCTCCATAAATCAGGTGACCTGGCTGGGTAACGTATCTGTCTGCCTCTTCCTATCCATTTTGCAGGTTAACTTGCGTCCAGATACTGACGAACATTTACGTGGACATGTGGAGGAGCACCACCTAATTGAAACCGCTTATTGTTGATCCATTTACCTCAGTCCAGACGTTAAAAGAGCATCTACGCTGATGATCATTGATACCTAAAAATCAAGGGTTTTCATCACTGTAATCATTAAAATTATGTCCATTCACTAGTAACCTAATATAGTGAAAAGTAGTTTAATCGGAATACATGACGCTATCAAAAGAACTTTAATCTTCGGCAACTGTATCTAAAATCCACGTGCAAAATTCAAGTCGTTGAGTAAAATCCCTTTCATAAAGTGCTTGACGCAACATACGGAACTTGAACAGTTGACAGGCTGTAATTGGGGTTAGGTTAATTTTTCAAAAAGGATTAAATGTGGATTCAAAAGTAGAAGCTGAATTTTTTAGAAAACTAAGGTACCCTAATACTGTTTAAAAGGTAATAAATATTTTAAGCTAGAATCTTATCATTATGTACATGATGTTCTATTTAAAATAAGGAAGTTAACCTTAATGTTTACACTGCTTTTTTAGCACCCTGTATATCTTTTATTTTCTCGTTAAAACTTTTTTGAAGCATCCTGTGTATTTGTTTTGCACTTTATAGTTTTGATACAAGAGCAATATATCTTCAAAATTTCGAGTCAATAATTTATAAAATGAAGTAAGTAGAAAACTACCGCAGAGGACAAATCGACGTAATTTATTAACCTACTTTTAGTATTCCTTATCATATGTCAGAAGCCTAAAAAATTTGTATAATTTTACAATGAGCATACTTTTCTTTGGTTCGTAGGCATGGGAAGGTAATTAACGATGGAAAGAGTGCACTAATTTTTTTAATAATGAAAAAACTAATTCGTATACATCTCTAATCATTCGCGTGTCCTATATAAGTAATATTGTAATAGCACCACTTTTTTTGCCAAACTAGTCAATTAATAATGTCCTTTTAGGTAGATTTCTTCTCCGTGTGATAAACACCAACGCATACTGCAATTTACATTAAAATTATGAGTAAAATACATTATATTCCTGGAATATTTACAATAATTGTAACATAAACAGAAAATTTTTTAACGCTTTAGAATGTCGAAATTATTAAAAACAGTAAGTTATCATCTGCATTTAATTTTATTTAATTACGCAATTTTTGGGAAATAACAATTGATAAAAGACTATTTGTAATTTTTAGTTTGATAGCAGAAAAATCGTATAGTTTATAATTACAGGTCAAGTTATATTCATGGCCTTGAAACCATTTTGTTTATTGTCTTTGTGCCATTAATTTAATTTTTTTACCATCTTATGTAGTTGATTATATTAGAATAAGAATTGGCGTCATCATATTTCACGTTTTGTAACCCTCGGTTAAAAAAACATTTTTTTTGTAGAATTAAAATACTTAACGTTTGGGTATTAAATCGTATATTTTTTAGTTATCTTTTATATAAATTTAAAATCGTTTCGATAACAATTGCAGTTATGGTCCTCAGTAACGACGATAACTATAATTACAACGTTCCAATTTATATAAGAGATAAATAAAAAAGGCACGATTTAATACCTAAAAATATGTATTTTAATTATGAAGAATCCGAAACCCTTTTAAGGGTGCTCAATACAGACGAACTCTAATTTTTTGTTTTCGCATTGCTACATTATTTTTCCAATTTTGGGCGTGCCCCACCCATTATGGGGATCTTCGTACAAACCAACTATCACATTTTGTTTTTTTTGCGTTTATTCTTAAATTCATACACAATACTTTTTTCTTCTCATTAACGTTGCTCGAACTTTTTTTACCAGTTTACCTTTGCGAATAAACGGACCAATTGAGTTGAAACGTGTTTTTGGGGATACTCTCAACTTGATTTTTTTGTTGCATTTGTTTTCGAATAAACATCCACCAATGCAGTTAAGATTTGGTTAAGATATTTTAAGTCAACAAATCATTTCGACAAATTGGGCAGGCATCTTTTCAGGGGAATCCAAAGCAATTTCTACAGAATTAAATTTCTTTTTCTATTAATAATTTTTTGTCTTTATATTACAAAAAATAGTCCCATCTCCTGCTTGGCGCAGGTTTTCTGATTTGGGTTATTTGACATTCTTTTACATCCACCATATCATTTATGTTTGTCTATCTTCAAGACGATCAAAAATATACTTTTTTCTTTGTTACGGAGTTCTTAAAATATTTTTACTGCTAAACAAAGATTTGTGTACTTCCATTGAGGTTTTTCAGTTTAGTATTGGTTAGTAATGTCATGGTCATTTTGTGCCACTTATTGTTAGTAAACAGTAAAAGTTGTATAGTATTAAATATCCTAACCAAAAATCTGTGTAACACCAATACATTTTTCGTATTTAGAAGGGGGAGAGCTTGAGTTGGAAAACACGTATCAAGACACTCACCATTTATTTGTTTAATTTTTACGTAAATTGTCCCCAAATAGGTTGAAATATTCCATCCAAATAGTCTTTTTAAGTCCAGTATGTCATTGTTGAGCAACGTTATACAGATCTTTCATTACGTAAATGACTTCAACTTTATTAATTACTGCCGACCCGTCATTTAGTGGTGTTCATATAAAAAAAAATAAATCACGTAAAATCACTCCTCGTACCCAAAAACACCTATATACCAAATTTCATTAAAATTCATCCACTTGTTTTCGAGTGTATCAACACCCCTTCTCCAATTTGTTTCAGATAAAAAAATAGATAACTTAAAAACCCTTCTCGTATTTAAAACTTCCAATTTACCTAAAATAACATTAACATTTATACCGAGCTAATGGAGTTATGGTAACACGTTCTGCTTAAAATTCGGGGGGTAATGAGTTCGATTTCCGTTACCGTCTACCCTGTATGAGGTTTTTTCGGGGTTTTCCTCATAAATACACAGCGGCATGGTCACTGCATATACGCACACCATGTGCGTTACTTCCGATACTATCCTGACTGCACCCATCCTTAATCCCACCATGCATACATAGGTACTTAATGTATGTATGTTGGGAATCCATGATTGTGGCTGATGGAGTCCGAAAAGCTGAAGCAGCACGCTCTACTCCTTGAGAAGGGAATCATACTCGTGGCCTTTTATTTTTTTCAGAGTTTATCGATCACCTCTCCCCTCTACTTTTTGCAGACAAAAAATAGATAGCACAAAAAGACTCCTCGTACCCAGATGCCCATATACCAAATTTCATTACAATGGCTTCAGCCACGAATTTACCGATCACTGAGAGACGGGCGCTTTGTTTTGTATTTACATATGCGCTTTTATGAACAGGGCAACTAATTTATGGAATTTACTGAGTGTCCAAAAATAATTACTATTTGAAGATCTGCCATTTTGACACTATTTATGCATCAGTTATGAAAACCAATGACTATTTTTGGTTTATGCATCAATTTGTTGGAGAAAAAATACGATTTGCGACGTTTGTCAAAATTTGGAATGAATGTTTTGTAAAACCTTATTTATAGGCGAATTCCGTTAGAAATACGATAGGGAAAAACTAAATTCCTTGAATAATGTCCGATTTGCAACCGTTACTGAAAGTGTTCATCACGGTGCATGACGTGTTTATGGGAAAACCAATCAGCGGATTTTTTTGAAATTTTCGGTTTCTTCTTAAAATATTTTCAGCAAGACCGTGTTGCCCCTTATATGCCAATCCATTGGTAACATCTCTATTTTAAATGGAATAACAACATTTTTCTACAAAGATGGTGTAATATTTTCATACTTTTAATGTAAATTGAAGATGAGACTTCACTTATAATTATACAAGATTAATGCGAAGTTGATCTCTTAGATGGAATATACAAGGTAGGCTATTAGTAAATTATGGCCGCGCTCTACCAAAATCACAAAAAAAAAACGTAATTTAAATATACTTCTAAGTAAAGGTTTATTTGTCGAAAACTTATCGTGTATCCGTAATTAAAAACCTACATTACCCATTTTTTAAATTCAGAATAATATACAGAGTGTCTAATTATAAAAAAAAATTTTGAACACTCATAAGTTACCGATAAAATCTAACTTTTTAATCACCCTGTATGTTCCATCTAAGATATAACTAAGAGATCAACTGTGTATGAGACTTGTAAGCCATTGATTATGTATAGAAGTAGCAATACCGCGAAAATGTTTTAGAAACACCATAGACGTAATTCGTGCCATAAACGTTAATACGCTATCCTCCGTACATCACCCTGTATTTCTTCCATTATAATTTAGAAATTAACTGTAACGGTCGTATATAGTTACGATAGGTTTAATCATAACCGTTTTGTTAACATTTTCCAAAGAAGTCAAAATAACTCAAGAAAGGTAAATTGGAGAATCTAAATGGAATAATATACAGAGTGATCATTTAAAAGAATCAGAATGTATTTTGCCACTCTTAAAATTGGTACCATGTTTTAAAGTATGCCTGACATTGACCTGTTAGTTCATCCCAAATTTCATAATTGCCTGGCTTTGTAGTTAAAGGGTGGGTGTATTGTAAGACCCGTTATATTTCTCTCACTCATAAAGTGCAAGTACTTAATTTGCTTCTTTTTTTTCTATTTTGTGTTTATCGTAAATCTATTATGAAAACTCAATTGGGTTTCATAATTATTTTATTTCCTGAAGTTGGTAAAAGTTTTCTCTTGTGTATTATAATGATTAAAGGATACCACACTCTGAAATAAAAATAAACCTCCAATTCCCTATAAAATTTTTATCATAAATTGAATAGGGCTATTTCTTCTTTGTTCATATATGTGAAGCCGTTATTGCTTTCGCACAGCACACCGAAAGTTGTAATAGATATAATAAATTTAGTGAAAAATTCTAACTAGTAATTTCATTAAATTTATTACCAACCTCAGTATGCATCATAAGTGGATGAAAAACAAAACTTTACATAAATGAACAAGGATAAACAAACTAAAATGGCGCTATTCAATTTATAGTTCGTTTATATTTTTCATTGGAGTTATATTTTATTTCTAGGTATGTAAAGTGTACTGAAGTAACAATGGGAATATTACCAACATCAATTTTTTTTAAATTTTGCATAGAATTTGAAAATACTCAATTTACATAGTGACTTAAATATATTTTACAGGTAGTAAAACAAGAAATGCTACTCTAATTTTTAATGTACCTACTTACAAGAAACAAATCGCACGACTATAGTTATTATATAAAATGCACTAAAAACAGTTTATCAAAGCTCTTAGAAAAATTTGCAGAATTCACATAACATTCTATTTTTGCTAGTTAATTAATACTCATATACCCCGTAGTCATTGCCTAAATGGGTGTTTAATGAATGTTTGATTAGATTTTGTGAATAACGTTTAAAAGAAATTACGACAAGTATGTTAATTAGAGTAACGGAAATCCCTGTTCGTCCTTAAGCACAACTAGCAAAATCTTTCAATTTTATTTACTCTTCTCAGTGTTTATGTAGTAGGTGTAAGCGAAGGTTGCGGCGGCCCGTCTAAATTATTGCACTACCAAATTGATTTGTGCGCGACTCGCTTTCCTTAAATTTGATCACACCAGAATTCTTAAGATTCACTGCTACAGCTGCTTTTCGATCTGCGCGAGAAAAAAAAATTTATGTTAATTTAATTTTTATAGGTCTACTTTTTCTGTGATATTAGCGTGTGGTGGAATTCCGTACTTCCGAATTTTTTCAAGTGCCTTTTTTTTAAATAAATGGTGCCAACACTACTGCAAGTCTGTCTTGTATAAAAATGTGTAACATTCAGCCAAATTGTGCGTGACAAGGTATTGTCTTTTATTTTATAAAGTGAGCATGCAGGTGTTTTTGTAACTCTTAACACTTAAGAACCGTCTTGTTGTTTGAAAGTTTTCGAGCTACAACTAGGAAAAGGAGAAACATTGAAACCCTTTTAAAAGTTAAAACGCGAACGTTTCTGTGATATGCCCGCTTTCTTCGTTCTGTGAGTGCGCGGTTTATGTTTTAGTGCGCTTTTAAAATATAAAATGGTGGTTTTACAAGAAAGTGGCTCGCCTATTCAGGCACCAGCTGCTCTTCTGGATCCTTTAGACTATAGACAGGCGGCGACGTGTTTAAAAATATTGCCGAAAAGATACATCAGTCTACATCATTGGCTTGGACCGATTTGCCCAAAGGAACTGAAATCGCAACTCGTAAGTTGAAAAACAATCTAATACTTACATTGATTAATTAGGATTTAATTAAACGAAATAGCATTTGCTTGTTATTTGTATACTCAAATTAAATTAAAAATTAAAATATCAATAAATATGTGGGATTTCGTATCTAAACGTTATAAAAGGATACATTAGGGTGAAAAAGACAATAAAGTAAATCCAATTTTTTACATGTCTTACTTTGATTAAGATTACTATTAAGCTATCATGCGCCTTCGTCTAAAAATAGCTTTTTAGTGTTTGGGTGACACTTTAAGTATGTCATTTTGAAACAAGAATTTGTTAACACCCACATTCGCACGAAACAAACTGGCGACTGACGTTTCATTTGATCTGCCGCTTAATCCAATACATAAGTAAACATTATGTTTATCGCTAATATAAGCCCTCCTATTTAATAATCCTAAAATTACGTTTAATTTATAGTATAATTTATGTTCCGTTGAAACGGTTATTGCTAGGTTTCGACAGATTAAGTTGTAGCGGATTTTTACAAAAAAAATATTTCAACGCTTATTTCGAAAGTATAGCGAAAATAAAAAGTAACTAAAGCAAAAATAGGTATAGTTCATTCTATTAGTTTAGAACTTAACCAATTAAGGATTATGTATTCCATTCAAGCGGTATCCACGCACCAAATTACTATTATTTTACTGATTAATAAGGAATCTGGGAAAGATCAAAATAATTTAAATTAGCCACCTTATCTTATTCATCTTCCTCCTATGCTTGTGAATTGACCAGTAATTTTGTAGGCACTTAATTCCTCTAAAAATGTGAGTATGTTCAGACATAATCTAAATGAATACATTCAATGTAACAATAACAGTGAGATTTTGTTGAACTGGCTTTTTTTGCTAGGGTTAAATTTTCTGTTCATAAGATTTAATTCAGGAGTGAAACAACAAAGAAGAAAATTAAATTTCAAGGAAAATAGTTTTAGATTTACACAAAATTCATAGTAAATATATGGTGTAATAATAGTAAAATCTTGCATTGACCTGAAATTTAATAAAAATGATGTTCCATTAAACTGTATTTATCAAAACTCTTTTGTTAGAACGTCAACTTTTAAAAAATAATGTTACGTGATCGGTTTCATAGATAAATAAGCCGTAATTTGGTATACAGTGCGGTCATTTAATATGGAAACTTGGAAATATTAATTTCTGTGATAATTTTCCTAAAAAATCCTAAGACCCGTCGATTTTTATTGTTTAATGCGCACATTTCGACTCATCGGAAACTTTTTTCTCGCCATATATAAAAGAGCTATGACGTCATCGTAACTTTTTTTTAAATAGCAACCATATGTTTTTTCATCATATGTAGATAGGCGGTGAAATTCTAAAAATGACGATGTGTAAAAATATTACACTGCAGTTGATAATTTCCACAAAGAGTGGTATCAAAATTCAAAGATTCAAGTTGCGCTATTCTTGCAACAGAATTACTATTATTACAACAAACCATATCGATTAACATTAAAAACTGAACATTTAATTCGACAAAAGTAACAAAACAACATTTAAAGGAGGTGTTCGCACTTGAAATCTACGAACTTTTGACACATAAGAAGTATGTACTGGAAATTCTGAAATCTTTTGAATGTTATTTTGTTCGTTTTGCTGAATTAAATGTTTTGTTACTTTTGTTGAATTAAATGTAGTTTTGTTATTTTGTTGAATTAAATGTTCAGTTTTTAATGTTAATCGATATGTGTTGTTGTAATAATTTGGAATTCTGTGGCAAGAATAGAGCAATTTTGAGACTTGAATCTTTGAATTTTGATACCAATTTTTCTGGGTATTATCAACTGCAGTGCAATACTTCTACACATCGTCATTTTTAGAATTTCACCGCCTTTACAAATATGACGATATGGTGGCTATCTAAAAAAAAGTTGCGATGACGTCATAGCTCTTTTAAATATGGCGAGAAAAATGTTTCCGATGAGTCCAAATGTGCGCATTAAAAAATAAAAATCAACGGTTCTTAGGATTTTTTCGGAAAATTATCACAGAAATTAATATTTCCAAGTTTCCATATTAAATGACCGCACTGTCTAAACAAATGTATAGATATTAGCTGACCCAGCGTGCTTTGCTACCACACTTTTATTTTTATTTTTCAAATAAAAGAAAAAATAGATAACGTAAATACACTCCCCCGTGCTCAAAAGTCCACGTATACAAAATTTCATTAAAATTCAAAATTGGTGTCGTTTCTATGTTTATCGATATCTCCCTCCTCCGAGATTTAATGCAAAAACACGTCCTGTACCCTAAAGGCCCATATATACCAAATTTCCTTAAAATTGGTTCAGCAGTTTCCGAATTTATCGTTCTCAAAGGTATATATGGACCTTATATATCAAATAGCTGTTACTAGCGATTTCGTGCACGCGGAGCTCGCAATTTACATACCATTTTCTTAATCTCGTATAACCTCCTTAAGGGTTGCATTTTTAATTATCTCTTTGCGGATGCCTTTATTGTATGAGCAACATATCTGCCAAATTTTTATGCTTTTTTTTTAATTTCTCCACACCAGCTCGCTCCTTTAGGAGATGAATTTTTAAAAATAATGAAGCTCGTGTTATTTATTTATTTTTTTTTTTGAAGAGTAATTACAAAGTCTCATCATAAACTTAAAATTTTGTTTACATAAACTTTACCACTCTTATTCGCCCTTTAAAGCGTGAATTTAAAAAATCCCTCCTTGGTGCACCCCTAAGGTATTCCTCTAAATTTAAATCTCTATTTATAGGTATAGAACGACTACATCTCATACACAAAATTTAATAGTGTGATCTCAAAAGTTACAGAAAAGTAAATTAGCACTCGTACTCTGTTATGTTTGCACTACACCTCCTTTACAGCTCTCTGCTAACACGTCAAGTCATAAAAACTGTACCGTGTCTAAAAACTCGGTAACAGCGCGCTCGTATCGTAATATACTAACAAAATAGTAGACCTCTTAAACCATATCTCCATATTATACAAAAAATGTACATAAACCTCGAGCACCTTGTATATGTTTTGCATCACCACGTTTTAAACCAGGATTGTATGGTACTTGAAATGTGAGTTTTTTGTACAAATATTCAAATAAACACCAGTGCATACAGTTTACACTAGGTGGCGAAACTGATTGCTCAACATGAAATTGAATTATAGGCAGTTTCTGTCAGAATTTATACCACTTAAATTAACAGTTTAAATTATCCATGAAAATCAGTGGTATACACTTAGGCAGCAAAAAAAACTTGACAATGAGTGTAAGGAAACCTAGTACTCATACACGGTGTTTCATTTGAATTTAACATGGCATTGACTTCAGAACACTCTATATAATTGGTGTCACATGAAATCAAGCACATGTACATATGTAATGTGCACTTTAGGTTAGGTTGAAGATTACACTGAGCAAAGTATAAGTTTATCGAACAGTTCTTATTTAAAATTTAACCTACAATTACCCAGAAAACTAAACGGGTAGCCGTTACAGCATTACAGTAAAACGTTCTTTGGTTTTACTTTTCATAACAAGAAATCAAGTTTAGTAAGCCACCTTGTATATAATTTGTATTTTAAAAGTTTTTTTTTTGTATAATAAATGAAGTAAACAGTGAACAAGTTTTTTAAACTAATGTTTCTTGGTATACAGGGTGTCTCAGCGAGACCATTCATTAGAAGTTTATGCGGTTGTGGCCAAAATAAACACTTGAAAATTTAGACTCGTGTCTTATTGATTGCGTTCTCTTCAACTAAAATATTTGCAGGTTTCTAGCGCTTCTGGTTATACCGGAATGGTACTTATCCCTTAAGTGCCTTAAAAGAGTGAAAATGGATAACAATATCGAAAATAACGTTTATAGGGGAGAGTGTTGTATAGTGGGACAATATTTTTCAAATGATCATAAAATTTATATTTTAATCTTGAATCAGATTCTCAGCGAATCATTATACTGGAAACATAAAAGTATTATTAAAAAGTTTTTAGAACTATGAAAAAAGTAAAAAGGCTGATTAGAATAGGCTTGTCCCACTATACACCCAAGTCCCACTATACAACCAACCCCTGTTTCATAGTGGGACTAGGGTCATTGCATACTGGGACAACCTGATAATAATAGGATTAAGTTGAAAGAAAATGAATGTACGCCAGAAAAAAGATTCAAAATCATATTTTATTCAAAAATATTCCGAAAAACATTGCTTACATTGCTGAGCATTGGCAACTAGAACATATACAAAAAACAAAGGATATAAAATAAAACAAATAAACACAAAACGAATTTAAATAAATAGAAACCTTATTCTATGTTATAAGAAGAAAAGTCATATTTAAAACACCATAGTTTGAAAGCGCGTTCGTTCCTCCAGAAATAAAGGAACGGGAAGTTTAATTACAATATCATCTTTCATAATCAAATCTTCGTCCCTTTTTTCTGGGAAGAGGAATTTATCATTGGCAGTCTTTTTCAAATAATTCACGACATACTCTGCCGCTTCAATTTTTTCAACTTGCCCAACATAATATTTAATTCTCTTCTTCACTGGGTATTTAACAATAACAAAATCATTTATATTTATATCATAATCTGCTTCCGTTTCAATTTTGTCCGATATTTCGTCCGATATATCGGAACTGTCATCACACAAATCTTCAATTGACACGCCACTGTCGCTGGAGTCTGCAAATAACTTTTTTGTGACAGCGGTTGGTTACCTTTACTTTCTGTGTTTTTTTGTTTTCTTTTTTGGCTATTTTCTCTTCTTCTTTTCGCTTCTTTTCTTCAATCAGTGGCGTATCGGTTAGGATCATTGATGTGACTTTCTTTCTCTTCTGATTTAATTTTCTGGATGCTGCTTTTAAATGTGGTCTTATTGATTCGGGAGTAACAATATTCTTTTTAGGAGTTAAATGCAAAGGCAAATCATTATCCGTATTCTTTCTGGAGCAACCTGGTTGGGCAGTGTCTTCTTCTGAAGGCAAACCATCTTTATCACAAATATCAGGATCATTCGTAGCATTATCGTCAATAGGCTCGGTAATAGGCTTGTCAACAGGCTCGGCAAGAGGCTGGGGAACAGGCTCGGCAACAGGCTTGGCAGCAGATTCCCCAACAGGCTCTGTACGATTTGTGACAAACGAACACAAATAGTCTGATTCCTGAAATATTTCGGAATTAAATGGACAGATCCCTGTGTGTTGGAAGCCTTTAAGTATGTTGCTTGGTGTGAAAGCGGTTGTAAAAGATTTTCCAACTATATCCGCTATGTTGTACAAAGTTACTGGAATACCTGGATGATTGAGCAACCATTCGTCCATGGCTTTATTGTAGTATCCCTTAAACGGACCAAAACAGGTCACGTCGAGTGGCTGAAGCTTGTGACTACAATGTGGTGGTAATGTAACCAATACAATGCCGTTTATCTTGCAATATTGTAGGACTCTAACATCCATATGGCTCTCATGGTTATCTAGTATTAATAATATCTTGTTATCTGCATTACAATGTACTGCATCTGCAACGTGTTTCAAATACTCCAAAAAGTTTGTTCCAGTCATCCAGCCACTGGGGTGCACCATTAAGCATGTGCGGTTTAAAGTTTCTCCTCGGGAAAATGAAAAATGGCGGTACGTATGTACCATTAGCACAGATAGTGGCACACATTGTGACTAAAACTCCTCTCTCGGCGCTCGTCACTTTACCTACTTGCTTTTGACCACACGGGGCCATTATTTTTGGGGGCCTGTGTACAGTGGTAACTGCGGTTTCATCGCAGTTGTATATATGATTAGGATTTAAACCATATTTTTCAATCACGTTACGCAGGTTGGTAAAAAATAGACCAACATTATGTTTATTAAAACTTGTTGCACGGCTTAAGCTGGTGGCTTCAGGTGTTCGTAGACTTATGTTGTGTCTCGCTCTGAAAAGCTTCATCCATTCCTCTCCGGCACTCTTATCTCGCTTCCAAGATTCTGGAATTGATTTTTCATTGGAGATAGCAAATCTGTACGCGAATAAGCGGGTTTGTTTAGCTGACAATCCATAACACATATTTGCTGCAGTAATCAAGTATTCACTAAGCAACTGTTCTGCGTCATCTGAAAAAAATTGAGAAAATCCATGATGCCTCTCAAAACAAAAACTAGCTTTTTGCTCTTCACTGGCACTCCTATATTTTGTGACATATCTGTGTAAAGCGGATTTGGTAACGTTATATTGACCAGCAGCATCTCTGATTTTAATATTTTGATTTATTACAGCTAACACAGCTCGCTTCATCTTGGCTGCATTTTCTACGTGCGCTTGCTTACTATCTTTATGAGATTTGTTGGTTCTCCTAACCCTTTTTTTGTTATCCATTTTCTGCAACCAAAAAGAAATATCTGTTATCCATAGTCTTATAGGTACCAAAATAACCTTAACTTAACCACATTACTATAAGTAAATTGTTTAAAATAAAATTCAGCAATATAGCTAGCCAAACCATAAAACATTATTTAAATAATGTGATACAATTGTCTGTCCAAAATAACTACTATCCATTGCAGCCCCACTATGCACAATTCAATTGTTTTACCATTATAAAACAGTGGGGTTTATAGTGGGACAGTCCCAGTATGCACCCCATAATTTTGTCCCACTATACAACAGTATACCTTTTTTAGGTTATTAATTTATGTTGCCAACAAAAACATAAATATAAGCAATATTGATCTCAACTTACCTTGCAAACACTTTAGACAATATGTAGAAAAGTTTTCACATAAATCCTTTGATAAATAACGCCGATATTCGATACGATTTCAACACGAAAATAAAAACTTCGCTTCCTAGAAATCAGATGTTCGGCGGTTTCAGACAAACTAAGGAATTTCCTGATAATATTTTTAGCTGATGACAGAGGGCAGTACACGTAAATGTCGCTCTAATTAATTCGGATATTTTCGTCGTTTAGTTTGCGGGAAATTTGAATTGTCCCAGTATGCAACCTGTCCCAGTATACAACAGTCTCCCCTACCAATCAAGAAATTTTTAATTTATTTTTTTATACATGGAAAATGCTGCAAGATTCTTAATAGAACTTGCACAATATTTAATGAAAACTATGCACATTTACCCTCGATGACAAAAGCTAAATTTAGAAGAATAGAAGCAAATTTTGTGCGCTTGAATGCACCTCATTTCGAACATTTATTATAATTATTTGTTTCTAGTTTTTTACATCCATTTTTTGTCATTTGAAGTAAATGTGAATAGTTTTCGTTAAATATTGTGCAAGTTCTACTAAAAACAATGTAGCACTTTCCGTGTATAAAAAACAAATTAAGAATTTCTTCATTTGTATAAACATTATTTTAGCAATAATATTAAGGCATTGAAGAGCTAAGTATAAGTCACAAACTTTAGAAATAACTCTAGAACAGTTTTATTTAGGTGTAACAACATGTCATATCACTTTGTAGCACATCTTATCGCCAATTAGATTACGTAACAAAAAATAGGGTATATTCCATTTAAAAAAATGGATTTTTTTACATTTTTAACTCAAGCTCAAAAGTATAAATTTAGACATTATTCGTAGGAAAAGATTTTTGTTTTAAAAAATGCATACGATAAAGGCATCTTTAAACTACAAACTTAATTGAATTTCAACTTATTATCTTAATCCAAATAGGAGTTACAGTCCATTTTGTAAACGTCAACCAGCGTTGAAGTTGAAGAAAACGCAATCAATTATATCTGATCCTAAATTTTCAAGTTTTTATTTTGACCACAATCCCATAAACTTCTAATGAACGGTCTCGCTGTGGCACCCTGTATAAATTTTGTACACACGCAAATATTTATACGAGGTGTTCCACGACAAACTGAAACTATCGACTTACGAAAAAGTAAAAGTTTTTTTTAATGCAATTCGGAAAGTGCATAGAAACCGAAATGTAAGCGATACTAAATCAGCTTTGGCCGTTCGAAATAACGTCATATTTTTAAAAAAAGTAATTTTTTTAAAACTGAAAGACTCGGCGTTATAAAAGAGGGGTGCTTTTCTTTAAAATTCCGATAACTTCAAGGGATATGTTTCTAAATATATAGCTAGAAATAAACGTAATTTTAATTTGCAACACTTCAAGGCGGTTTACTTGTGTTCTGGAAGACTGTATCATTAATTTGGCAGATGTCGGTGAAAGTGAAAGCATTGTATACGAAGAGTGTAACAAAGTAGTACCTGGAACTTGATACATTTCCTGCTAGATATTTTGAACAACGATAACAATTCGTAAACGTCTTGGTAAACGTTGTTTAAGGCATTAAGAATTTGGGACCAATCAAGAGTAAATTGATGAAATATAAAACCAATGACGGGTTACGTCGAAATTGAAATTGCAATGGCAATACTGTTGCAACCTCCTTAGACTCTCTGTAAATAACGAATATATTAAAATAATCTTCGTACGACGCCTCGGCATTTTGACATGTTCCGGCTTTTGCTAAGCACTAATTGAATAAAATGAAAAAATCGTATGCCATATATTCTAAAGTCTGAAAGTGTCATTTTTACCGAAAATGTTATATAGTTTGAAAACCGTTGACATTAGATGAAACAAGTGTACAAGTATTTTTTTCTCTCTAGAATGTAAATAGGGAGTTCCATTTAAATTAAGCAAGTTAGAGTTCTTTTGGTAGAACCAGAATGAAAATATTTTAGGCAAATTAACTCCTATGAGCATTAATTTATTACGAAATTTTCAAAATTGGAAAACTTCCATTTCATCATGGGGCATTCTGTATAAAGTTTAATATAAAACAATGGATCGATATGAAGCTTTAGATATTGAAGCAAATAAAAAAGCTATTTGTGAAGGGTTTAACAAAAAATTTAGGGTGATTAAAAAACATTTTTTTTTATAATTTTAAAGCAGTTTTTTTAATAGTAGTCGACGTGTATGGTGAGCCATCCTGCATATAGTTTGTATATAATAAATGAAGTTTCTTAAACTAATATTACTTGACATGTACATTAAAATGCATAAATATTTACACGAAATACAGTACATAAAAGTTGCGACTAGATGACGGAACCGGTGAGCAAGTATTTACAATCTTCCTTGTACTTGCATTCAGATATTCATCCTAATATTTTAAACTGACCGTTTAAACCCAGTATTAACACCTGGGACTGATACTGTTGGGCGGTTGTGTTGAAGATGAGAGATATACAGGTACAAGATTTTATAGTTTAGGTGTAGAAGTGACATTTTATGTAACGATAAGTAACATACAATTATAATAACAGCTGAACAAGTGTCTTTAACTACCAGCATCATCTTGGTTATCGAAGTGCGTAGGGTGTTTTGTTTTTTTACGCGTTTGGCTTTTGTGCTCTTTGCTATTCCTGCCGCATTTCCAATCTATCAAATTTATATGTAATTCTTCTTGTGACAAGACTTGAATTATTTTTTTTATTTTTCTAGTGTATAAAGTATAATCACATTATTTGGAAATGAACATCCTGTATATTTTTATGTTAAAAGCGCATTTTACAACAATTTCAATGTTACTTTGATCCAACAATTTTGATTTACGTTTTAGTAGACTATGCTGTATAAGTATTGTCTCAATCAATCGTGTTTCCAAATAAGCACAATTTTATTTTAATGAGAATTGCATTCGTGACTTGCTTTAAAAGCGATTGTTTGGTTAAAATAAATAGTTTTGCTGTGTATGAAGTGTGTTTAAATTGACGCAATTTATCATTTCTGACTAAATTGGCTACTTCCTAACTTCTAGAAAGTTGATTGATCTCATCTTTAATTTCGTCAACTTCTTTGTAATTAAAAAATAAATACCATCAATTGCGAGAGTAATAAAAATCGCTAAAATTTGTGAATTGTGTAATGAATGGGGAAAGTAAAAGGAAATTAAAATAATTCAGTAATTTAAGCGTCACTCTGTATATATTCTAAATTTGAATTTATTCAAATATTTGGTAATAGATTAATGTAGGGAATAATAAAAATAAAAAAAGAACGCTTTAAAATAAATTGTTGTGCCGAAAATTGAATAAAACGTGAGACTAATTTAGATGGCTCTTTAGTAACCCTCTTAAAATTGGAAGCAAGGAAGGAAGAAGTGTGAATACGTGAGTTGTATCTTAAGCAAATATGTTTTTGCATACACGTCAATTCGCATACGAGTAAACAAAGAAATGAGTTAATAACTTTGTTAATTAATAGAAAAACACTCGCGTGATTGTTGTATGTTCTACTTTCTAATCGCGTTGTTCAACTAACTTCTAATTTTTCTGTTTTTAATACGAAAATAATTAATAACGTTTAATTCTAAAACGCGGCTTCAAATTAATGGGAATATTTAATCACTTACAGTTTTTCGTCTCTCTTAATATAAATTAGGGGGTTCATCTAATTGTGTTAATATCTTTGCTCTAAAAATAAATTTCTAACAGGAATATGATACATCTAAAACTCATTTGGTGAGTTTCTCAAGATGACAAAAAAATATGACGTAATTTGTCCTCCTAAATAATACTATATGTGAAAACATGGAAACCACATGTGTCTCAATTATATCGTGGAATCGTTTAAAAAACGAACCACATGTTACACAGTGAAGGAAAGTAGTGGAAGGGGATGGACAAATGTTTAAATTTTAACTCGTCCGATTTTATCACTCCGAAAGAACAAAAAACTGTTTTATAACAGGGGCAAAATTGTAAGGATCACATTTCTAACGTAATAAACCCCTTAGGGAATTTTACCCCATCGTGCTATAAAATATAATAATGTCAGACAGCATTCAAAGGTCTTGCTCAAGCGTCTAGAAAGAAAGCCATTTCTCTTAATTGCACCCTTTCTAAATGTCAAAATTATTAACAATGTCTGATAAAAAGGTCAGTTTCCTTAAAAACTAACCTCACCTTTATGCGTAAATCTCGAAATTCAGACGCCATCAATTTATATACTATGTATTATTATTATTAATCGAGAGATATTACGGCAATTACACGTCTACGTCTATTATACTAAAAGCATTGAAATGACTTTCGATTTTCGATTATGTCTTCTAATATTTATAATTTATACCGTATATATTTTTCTTTTTGGCGATGTTTATTGGGCTCTTTTCAACCTACATAAATTTACTTTTTTAACGGTTTCTGATAGCATACAGAAGTACGAAAAAAATTTAATTAGTAAAAAGTTGGTACGTTTACTTAAATTTATTAGCTCTTGAAAGTTTGCTTGCTAGGCTTTAAAAACTTTGATCTGATTTTGAAGTAGAGAAAAGTGGTAGGTAAACTTATTATACGAGATACTATTGCACAAAAATTTAGGCTATAATATTACTAGTTTATTGAGTTTATTACTTGGCAAATGTATATGAATAAACGATCTGGATTATAAGTACTCTGTTGAAAGCATGATCATTTGCAGTATTGCGACATTGAAAATACAAGTAAATGTATCTGAATTTTAATGACTTTTTGGCAATTAACTAATATCGGATCAGGGTTGATTTATTTGAAAAAACGGAAAAAGTTAATTTTTTTTTATTTAAATCGAACTTATTTTTCTCCTACCTGTATGTTAATAAATAGTTTCAATCAACACTTTATTTTTCTTGAATTTTTACCTGAATCAAAAACATAATAATGAAACGCATTCATAATTAAGGTATTCCTAATATAATTATAATATAAAAATACAACTGAAAACAGTAAAAAGTGAAAACCGATACATTACTATGATGAATATACAATACTAATGTTGTTTGATTAATTAAAATTAAAAAAAGAAACGTATCTATCTAGCTTATTACGAGAAAAAAGATAAAGCTTACGCGCGCCTAATACTCACGCAGTTGGTCGCGCGGAGGACAAACGGTCCAGAACTTTCCACTACTTTATTGCTTTTCCAAGAGAGAAATATTATTTACCTTAGAAAATATATGAAATCAATTGTCACTGGCGACCAGACATAATATTTTCAGTAAGATCGGAAAACACAGCATCGAATTCATCACCCCAGCCAAACAATTCGAAAAGTTCCATCAAAAATCAAAACAATGTTCATTGTTTTCTTCGATAGCAAGGTCATCATTCACCGCGAGTTCGTCCCAGTTGGTCAAAGAGTTACTTCTGCTTTCTATTTGGAAATTTCACAACGTTTGTTGGGCAGAATTCGTCGAATTCGACCAGAACATCGCGATCCTGACGAGTGGTGTCTGCTACACGAGTCACCGAGTCACACATCATTGGTTGTTCGTCAATTTTTTTGGCAAGAAATCAAGTCTGTGTGTTGAATCATTCACCGTATTCAACTGATTTATCACCATGTGACCTAGTACTATTCTCAAAAATGAAAATGAAGTTGAAAGGGCGCGTTTTTGATGACATTGAGACCATCCAAAGAGCGTCGATGAGCACCTTAATGAAAATTCATTGAATCGGAAAGAGAATACTTTAAATAAAGAAAAAGAGAAATTTGAAAAAAAATGTTCGTTTCATTTTTATAGTCCCGGAATTTAATTTCCGCACTGTGTAAATAAAAAGGAGAACTAAATATTTTTAAATTGAATATTTGTACTTTACGCATACGTTTTTTAAGTGGTCCATACATGTTCATTTTGAGCATTTCATACACCATATTCTGGTTGACTTATTACGTACTTTTCTGCAAATATAACAACAGCCTCTTGATCCAGTTCCAATCACTTTATGTTCTGAAGCTGTAGAGCCTATCATGGCGAATTTCAACAGGCAGGCACAGAATATTCGAACGACGTTTGAATTTGAAGCTTGACTAATTCGAAACTTACTGTTTCTAAAAAATCATCTCTATTAGCAGGCTTATTTGACTTCAAGTAGTGGTGCCTATATACACCATGAGTATTAACAGCAGAAATATTTAGTAGATTATAAAAAAAGTATCATCACCTGTTGAGTTATCAAAATGCATTGTGGACAACAAAATCGCGGCCTTATCTTTCTAGAGACAATAGGTTACAATAGATGAGTCCTTCTGAAATACAAAAATTGATCGTCCAGAAAATTGACATTTTTTGTAATAATGAAACAAGTAACTATTGCACAGTCAAATAAAATAATAGCATTTTTGTTTATTTTTACAATTTCGTTTTAATCAAAGCACCTATGGATACGTTTCTTGCATAATCCTTTAATTCATAAAATCCATACTTGAATTCGGGATGATAATTAAAATTTATTCTTCAAAAATTCATTAATGTAGTGATTCGAAACTTATATCTAGGATTTTGTATGAATAAATATAATTTTTTTTAGGTATATTAAGTAACCATTTCTTGCAGAATATTGAACGTATGCCACATTGTAGGAATGGTTACAGCACAATGTCGAACCTCTTTAACTGTTGTTTCCATTTCATTCTTGAAACTATATAGTTTCCTCCTGTCCATAATTTATTTTTAAATTGATAAATCTTGATTGTATTTTTGTTCGCTTTTATTTATCGGATGCTGTAGCAATTTTTGAAATACAGCGACTTTAACCACTTATGGTACTTCCATTCCTCAAACCCCTGGCTTTAATAATTTTTTAAATGGACAATCTCGATGATCGTATTTTTGTTCGTTTTTATTTATCGGATGCTGTAACAATTTTTGAAGTACAGCGAAAAGTTTGCGAATTAACTATGCTGACGATTTTTCATTACTACTATGTTATTCAACAAAAAAAAATCAATCCTGCACTAACATCTTATCGATGGTGTTACATACTTAAACATAATTACATTCCAGTATATAGTTTTTATTAATTAATTCTTAAAGGTTGGCGTTTTTCAAATTGACGTAAAAAATCGCAAACATATTTCACTGTACTAGCTCGCTGAATTCAATAAAAAAAAAAGAAATTACGTTTACTTACACATAAAATATGGTGATTCAGATAAAATTTGTTTGATAAAAATAATCGGCCTCATATTTTTTTATGAATGTTTGTAGTGGGTGACTAAACTGTTTACTCCGATAGAATATTGTATATAGTATATTAAATGATTATAGTTTCTTGATAATTGGAACAGTGTATAAACCTTCAAATTCTATTATGAGTTGGAGCTTAACTGAAGTTAACGCAGCAGTGTATTCTCCGAATGAGGTAACATCTTCCTGCAGTATAGAGGTCCATGCTTCCTTAATCTCATTACGAAGGTGCTGAAAATTCAGCGGCGAGCAAGCAATCGATCTAATCTTCCGCGTATCATATCCCAGGTATGGAGGAACAGTGACGATAGCTTGACGGAGAAACCTTTCAGTGATAGCTGTAGTGTGGGGCATGTCATTATCATGCTAGAAAACTGTTTTTCTTTTTTTAGTTCCTGCAGATAAGGCGCTGTAACAGCTTCCAGAAACATTCCGAATGTAACCTTGGCCGTTCGTGTTTCTTTCCAGAAATACTAGAAAGGGCATACATAAGTTATGGCACTCCAAACCTTAAGTCCTAATGCCTTCTTACTTTCGCCTTTATCCGCGTCTTCGTGGCGAACCCATTTACGTCCATCCGCTTACTCATAAACAGAATCGAGATTCATCACTAAACACAACCCGGTTCCATTCCTTGTCCCATTAGTCTTGTTGCGCGGCAGTCCTGCTTCCGTATGTCTTTGTAGTTAATGGCAGGATGAAACGTGCAACCAGCCATTCATTGCGAATTAATTTAGTGGTGCTGAAGCGGTTTCTAATAGCATTTGTTTTTAGTAGGTGTTTTTCACTAGAGCCATCGCGAGCGGTTTGAATTTGAATTAGGTGCCAAACGCTATACGAGGTTTAGGGTATCAGCTAATTGGCTGCCTTTATCCTAGTGATCGCCTTACGAGTGAACAAAATAGTTTAACATATATAATCCAGTTCCTTCCTGGCAACTTTAATTTTAATTATATGTCGAGCATTTTGATACAATACACTGTTTTTTCAAAGAAAGTTTGTGGTGATGTAGCTGATGCCCAACCGATGTAACTATCAGTTAGTGAATACCGTCCAATGTTGAATGTTGCGTGGTGTGCGATATTACACTGATTTCTAACTTTTCTCATTTTTTTTTAGCGAATTTATTGTTTCAATAATTTCACCATGTAATAGAACATGTAGTTTTAAAAATATATCCACTCATTTTTTTTATTTGTAATAATTAAGAAAAACCAAGATTTGTACAAGCGCAAACTCCGATGAGACAGATTCCGTCATATTAAAAGCCTACGGAAGGATAACGAAGATTGAATGTGGAAACCGAATCACTAGAATCTACTGTTTGTAGTGTGATTTCCAAAGGATTTTAACATACAATTTTAAAACAGAAAATAGTTTTCATAGGTAAACCAACAAAATAGACAAAATGGTATGTGAAGTAAGTACTTTAAAATAAAATTATAAAAATGTAAATTGCTTATAAAATGTAGTTCTAAATCGACTGTTTTGTTGATCTTACAGTCGTTTTGCAATGAAAAAAGTAAACCAAGGTCTAATAACTTACAATCAAACTTACTAAAAGATATTCAACTTATAAAAGTCGCATTAAAAAAAACTAGAATTGAGCACTCTATAGTGATCATCGACAGATAAATGATGTGGGTAAAGATAGCTCAGTCATTTTTTGTTATTAGGATTTTTTTTCTAATAAGATAGCCCACCCATTTTTTGTTATTCAGATTATTTATTTGCTGAGCTATGGCTCACAGTGTGCTACGTCCTGCCGTACAGATTTTTCTATTGTGCCATTTCATAGAGACATATAAACAAATTGTGATTAAAGTTTGTTAAATTTGTGTTTCGACTGGATTTTTTGTTAGCCTTCGTCCGTTAGAGTGACTTGAAATGTCATTTTCAAATAGTTTAATAATTTCTATTAAAGATTTAGTTATTACAAACAGTCTTTTGAAGTTTCCGAAAAAATTCAAAATGTGTTCACACATTAATAAACAGTAACGTAATACATTTTGGTAAAATTATCTAGACTCATAGTGGAGGCACGGTAATGCATTGACAGTAAAATTGCTCAACCATTTAATGTATGTACTTACCTGCCGCTTTATGTAGTATTTATTACAAATAAGGTTTATAATAAAATTTTCGAAATTTAAAATATTTTTCAACATTGTTAATTTTTTTACTTAACTGCATTTCAATGTTGCACCATTTTTCTCAGTGAAAAATAGGAAGCAGTGCTTTAAATTTAGTTACAAAAATAGATATTTGTATCACTAAGTCAGAAATAATAGTTTTGCGAGTATGATCAGAAAATGCAGGCGAAGGCACATAACTGCGAATACTCGCAAAACTATTGTTTTTGAACTAGTGATCTCCAATTTTTTTTTGCGCTAACGTTATTAATTTATTAAACATAATTTCGCGCATACTTTTCAACATTTTTTTTGGAGACTCCCATTATAACGTGCCAAACTGCTTTAATATGTACGACAGTCGTTAACGAATGTTCATGTATGCATAATCAATGTTGAAAAAAAAACTAAAAATGTTAACATTTTATCTGCCTAGGCCTGAAAAAACAACGTTCGAGACGATTTCAGGAATTGGAAAATATAGCCCGCGGGAAGTACAAAATTAGTACATTTTAATTGAGTTAAAGTGCACCAATTTTGTCATTGCCAACTGTATGAGTACTTATAGCAATGTATCAAAACATTTTCCGATTTTCTAGGATTTACGTTTTCTGTATTTTAAAAGTAAATGAGACAGTTACATATCTGTGTCTTTCATCTAGATACTAAAGAAAATGTATGGCATCAGTCAATATCGGAAGCGGTGAGACATTTTAAAACACTATTGAGGATTAAGAAAGGGTGTGTACGTTGCACATCATGATTTCATAATGAAGACTATATTAGGTAGGTAAATACGCGTTAAGCGTATAACTATAGTCAATGTTACCCATAGAGGTTGAGGTACATGAAAGCGCTAACGACGGGACCAGTACTCCTTAGTGCTTTAAATATTGCATCAGCAAAACCGGCCGTTTCCAACAAATATGTACCCCCTTACGGTGCTGACGTATTATTGAAAGAACTAACGACCGGACCGGTTCCAATAGTTAGTGTGCCTAGTGCTTTATACCTTGCTCCAGCGAACCACCCGTTTCCAAGAAGTAGGTACGCTCGAGTGCGGTGCTGACGTCCGATAATTATTTGAAGCGCTATCGACCGGACCCATGCCAATAGTTAGTGCTTCGTTAGTACTTCCGAGTCCTTTACACCTTGTACCTGCGAAACCGCCTGTTTTCAGGAAATATATACGTCTTGTGTAGTACTGACCTCACAAGGGATTGTCTATTTCTTAGAGAAGTTTCGTTTCGTTAATGCAAGCATAAAGTACTAAGAAACACTAACAATTGACACTGGACCAGTCGTTAATGGTTTCAATAATGATGAGACTACACAAGGAGGTATTTATTTCTTGGGAACGGTTGGTTTCCCTGATGCAATGCATAAAGCACTAAAAACACTACGTCAGTAGTACACAAACGGGTATTACCTGGACTTCGCTGATAGGTGTGACTGGCCACGGTTCGGTCATTGGTGATATATATATATATATATATATAGTGTGTATATATTATATATATATATATATATATATATATATATATATATATATATATATATATATATATATATATATATAATATATTATAAAATACCGGTGTCTGAAATCTACCCACGTTCTATGGCTATCTTTGTTATTATACGAGATACAAAGTCGGTTAAATTAGCAAAGTTGGGCAGAATTACATGATAATTCAAATACCGATAAGAAAATTCAACATTATTGCCAACTTTCCAAGATATCTGAAAATAACTAAAATCGTCCAAATTTTCAATCGGCTCTATCTTTTAATATTCAAAATACGAAAAAAGTTGTAAGAGAGACTTTGATAGCTATTTTTACGCAAATGGGAAAATGCCTATGTGTGTATATATATATATATATATATATATATATATATATATATATATATATATATAAGAAGTGTTTTTTGCTCAAAAAAGAATAATAAGATGTATAGCCGGTATTAAGTATAACGGATCTTACAAACCTTAGTTTATAAAATTTAATATCTTACCTTTGCCTAATATGTTGATATTAGAGCTGTTGTGTTATGTATATTGCAACAAATATAAATTTGATAAAAATCGGACTTTCACACTTAGGATACACGAGGCAAAAACGATTACCGAAACCCACTATATATATTAAACGTTACAGAAAAATCTCCTTCCTCTTTGGGGGTAACATGTTCAGCATATTACCTCAGAAAATAAAAATTTAAAAACAAAATAAAAACCTTATTATTGAAACATTGAGTTTTATAGTGTTGTGGAATTGAAACAAATTATTAGAGATAAATAAATACTGTAAATAAAGTTAATCCACTTTTTTATTATTATTCTGCACATCCAGTATTTTGTGATTACATAGCTAAAAATATGACTGTCATTTTTTATCATAATTTACGCCATGGCATATAGATATTTGTAACCGTTGTGATTAATTGTATATTATGATGACTCTTGATCTATACCACCCTATGGTGCACCGATCTAATAAATATTATTATTATAAAATTTATTGGAAACAGTCCGTTTCACTGTAAGGCATACTTCGCAAAGAATCAGTAACGATTCAAAGAATCAGTAACGATTCAAAGAATCAGTAACGATTCACACCGGTTCGGACGTTAGTGCTTTTAGTGGCAATGCGAATTTCACGCATCCCAAGATATTTGCCATTTTTTGCTTTTCTTTGTCCTGAAACCGTCCTAGATTGTAACGACCAAGTATAAAACTTCTGAATTTATTTAAACAAAGTTTCTACGTTCACAATATTTATGCAATAGAATAAAGGGATTTAATTCTCTTTATGTTAAATGCACGTACGTAAAATTGCTGTACAAAATTTGTACAATCATTACAGCATTCGCCCGTACTTTACATGCATTGATTAAATTAATTCTGTTTTCACTGTATCATAACACAATTTCACTGTTTTTGAATAGTACACAATTGTAATTATGATTGTATATTCTTTGTTGGATCAGGCAGTATTTTCATGTTTATGGCTGTGTGCTTTTCTTTTAATTATCAATTACAGCCGGAAAAGTGTTGTTTAATTTTGGAATTGACAAATATTACTATTTTTTACGAAAAACATCACAAACTTCATCATACCCTTTGTATGTCCAATAAATTTACTTACTTTTACTATTTTCTCATTAAGTTAAGAATTTTATCGGAAAATGTTTGCTATTACCCACTTTATATCATACATCAATGTACCAAGTTAAGCTTATTGATTTTTCTATCTCTTGTAAGTTAATGTTTCAAATCTATAAGTATTTCCTCGATCTATTTATTCCCTCCCTTTCATGAGAATTAAGGACTCAACTTCTAATCTAGAAGGATTTGAAATTCAGGATTCCTTTTTATCTTTATAGAAATCGGGTGCAGTAGAAGGGTAGAAAATCCTCAATATATTTAAATCTGCAACATGTAGAAATAATTATATACAATATTGATCAAAATTAGTAACAGTTTTGATTTTTACGATTTTACACAAAGAAAAATGTATAAATAGAAAGCAAGAAAAATAAAACGAGTTCATTGCTCTTACCTGCTCTGGTTATTATGTACACCTCAGGAATAATTGCGTGTGTATTCTGCAAGAAGTAGTAGTAGTGGTAGTATTCTTACATCACGAACAAACACTGAACAGGCTCAATTAAATTCAGCTCTTCATACTTATCTCTATTATACATTGTTGTATGAGTTAATTGTGCTCGCGAAGTTCACGTTTAAGAGAAACCTTGAAATTGCTCATAAAAATTGTATTTTGAAGCTCCTTTTAGTCAGTTAAAGAGGCAGCTTTTGTGTACTTACGAAAATGAATATAAATTACTTGAAATTAGCCTTAATTAAAATAAGACAGCGTGCGGGTACCACTCAGACATTATTGACGAGTCTCTCATTTGCTCTGTCAAAATTGGAATTTCTCGAAAATTAATTAATGTATTTCCTAATCACTAAGTAATTTTCTATTAAGATTTTCCTTCAAAATTCGAAATTTATTGTATTTTGGCATTTCAATGACTTCATTATGGAAATTGTTTTCTGTTATATATGTATTTTTACCCTTGAAGGATTTAGGAAAAGCTAAATCTAAATATTTATTCGCTATATTAACATTTTTCAATAGCTCGCATTTTCTGCTACATCACTATATTGCATTTATTTAACAAACATGCTTAATTATATTCTCTGACTCTTGCCTTTTTTAATTTTTCGTTTGGAATTAGTTTCTTTACATTGTAAGGATAATTTTTATGTAAAGACAATGGGAAAATGATTCAATTACTCTTCTGAGCTTAATTAAATGTTAAAGGTTAATAAGTCAATCTATTTAATCGAGTAATAGAGAATGGAGATGAGGCTACATTTAGGTGAATATTATTGCAGTATTAAGTAAGGTAAGTTACAGATTCTTTTTTTTTTTCAATTTTTCCCTAGTAAAAAATTTAAATTCATAGTTATGTGTTTCACAAGGCTTGGAAATGCGAGAAAAATGTTGAAATCCAAGCCCACAAAACGAGCATTTCCAAAGAATTTTCCTGACATGTAAAACACATAATCTTTGTGCCGATATTTTTTATTTATTTATTTTGACGTATGGTTTGATTACAAAAATTAGTCACACATCAAGGGAAATTTTATTTATTCGCAAAATAGATTAATGACACTGTCGATCAAACTGAACAAATGCAGATTAAATCGAAATGTCAGACTTTAGTATTACTGTAAATTTGTTTATAACATTAACTTAACGTAGTGATGCCAACCCTCAAAGTAAAACTATTCTGAATGGCGCGTCGCGTTTCACTGTCTAGAAGTTCAAATGACGATTTTATTTCATAAATAAGTACCGTAAAAGCTATAAAAAATTGAAAATACATTTGAAAATTTTTGATAGTGACGTCATCATATTTTACGTTATGTTGGCAGCACTGAACATCAATGTGTCAAACGGTCTAATATATACGACAGTCATTAGTATTTGCAAACTGAAAATTTCAATTTTAACAATAGGCTTCTGGACGATTTTTAAGGTTAGATACACGCCCTGGTACACATGTTTTGTAGTATACAAATTTTAAATCTCTATATTAGAAATTGAAGAAATAATCATGTATTTCGTATCTACCCAATATAGTTGTAATACGATGCTTCTAAACTGAAATATATTTTAAATAAATAAAAATAGTTATTTGTATCACTACGCCACAAACGATAATTTCGTACCCTGATTTTGCGGAACACCCTGTATATGAGAAATATTTTTAATTCGTAAGCATTTATCCAAACATACCATTCTAACATTTTAATAATCTTTTAAGCATTCACTAGAACACACGCTAAAAATAACATGCCGTTCGCGATTTACCTCACAATGTGTACAATACGGCAAAAACATTTACAGGAATTTAAATGCATTCACACAAATTTGTTGTGGTTATAAGTATTTTGATTACTGTACAGGGTAAGTCTTAATTCAGTTAGTCAGTCTTAATTTAAATCGTTATCTTTTAAGCATTCACAAGAACACACGCTAAAAATAACATGCCGTTCGCGATTTACCTCAGAATGTGTACAATACGGCAAAAACATTTACAGGAATTTAAATGCATTCACTCAAATTTGTTGTGGTTATAAGTATTTTGATTGCTGTACAGGGTAAGTCTTAATTCAGGTAGTCAGTCTTAATTTAAATCATTTAAACATTCCAGCAGCTATCATTAAATCTAATATTATTGAATGGTCGTAAAAGATTTACTATACAAGGAGTTTCATTTAAGAAAAGCTGTTTGGTGTGCCCTGATTTTGTGAAACACCCTGTATATGACAATAGACTAATTATGTTTAGACATACGAATGCTAGATTTCTAATATGCTTCTAAGTCTTTGTTCAGATATGATGCATTTTTAATTTTCTTTTAAGTCTTCCCAAAAATCAAATTTAGAATTTTTGGCCCCTTTATATGCACAGAATGTTTCAAGAATTGTGTTCACAACCTCTACAGCACATTTTTATCACAATAAATAATCACTCATATAAGTATTTTGATTGCTGTACAGGGTAAGTCTTAATTCAGGTAGTCAGTCTTAATTTAAATCATTTAAACATTCCAGCAGCTATCATTAAATCTAATATTATTGAATGGTCGTAAAAGATTTACTATACAAGGAGTTTCATTTAAGAAAAGCTGTTTGGTGTGCCCTGATTTTGTGAAACACCATGTATATGACAATAGACTAATTATGTTTAGACATACGAATGCTAGATTTCTAATATGCTTCTAATGAATGGAGTTATACATTCCGAAAAAACAGTACCGTGTAGGTCATTCACGTTCCCAACCTTGGTTCAATAAGGCTTGTTCTGATGCAATATCTTTAAAAAATAAATGTTACATTAAATGGAAATCTAATAAATCGGTTGACAGTCATATAGAATACGTTGGTGCTAGAAATATCTGCAAGTGTCATCACTAAAACTAAAAAGTTGTTCGAACAACGAAAATGCAATGAACTAGCTACATCTCCTTTAGGCAGTCGTAAAATTTGGTCTTTAGCAAAAGCCATTAGTAAAAACTTTCGAACATCTTCATTTCCCCCCCTGACATCTATTGACGGATCGGTAGTTGCTGATTCTGTAGACAAAGCCAACGTTTTTGTGGATTTGTTTGCATCAAACTCGAGTCTCAATGATTCTGGAAAAGATGTGCCCCTAGTCAACTCTTCTTCATACGTTATGAAACCAATTCATTTTCGGTACAAGCTCTTGGAATCGATCATCAGTAGGCTTGATCTCAATAAGGCGACTGGCCCAGACGGTATCCCAGCTATTGTCTTAAAGAAATGTTCCCCCGAATTAGTACCAGTCCTATCTAAGCTCTATACGATCTCTATATCTTCTGGGGAATTCCCTTCATCATGGAAGTTGGCAAATGTTCAACCTATTCCCAAAAAACGTGATAAGACCGATCCCTCAAATTACAGACCAATTGCCATCCCTTCCATTTTGTCTAAAATCATGGAAAAAGTCATCAATCAGCAACTGCTTACGTTCCTTGAAACTAACAAGCTCCTTAGTGACCATCAATACGAGTTTAGGCAAAGTCGTTCAACAGGCGATCTTCTTTCATATGTGACCCAAGTTTGGAACAATACAGTAAAGCAGTCCGGTGAAACAGTTGTAGTCGCTTTAGATATCTCAAAGGCATTTGACCAAGTTTCGCATAAGTGTTTACTTGCCAAACTCACCTCGTTTGGGTTAAATGATGCGCTCATCAACTGGGTTTCTAGTTTCCTTGATGAAAGACGAATACGTGTCGTAGTTGATGGCTTTTTTTCAAAAGAAGTTAGCCTTAACGCGGGCGTACCACAGGGATCCGTTATAGCGCCTACACTTTTTCTGCTGTACATAAACGACCTTATTTCTTCAACAACTAACCCCATCCATTGCTTTGCTGACGATAGCATTCTTCACTGTAGTTCATCTCAGTCTACTCATAGTGATAATCCTCCTATGTCGAATCAAGAAATTAAAGCTGAAATGGCAAATTCAATCAACAAAGACATTCAACGTATTCTCGAATGGGGAAGCAATAATCTAGTTAAATTTAATGCTAACAAAACTCAGTGTTGCCTTATGTCCGCCAAAAAAGATCGATCATTTCCTGTTGTAAGTATGAATGGCTCAGTTCTTAAGTTTTCAGACTCTATTACTCTGTTGGGTATGACTGTATCTTCTGTTGTATAAGGCCCAAATTCGGCCTCATCTGGAATATAATTCTCACCTCTGGGTTAGTGCTCCACTTGTCGTACCAAACGGGCGCAATCCACATTTTTCTACACGGCTTCTAAACTCTGGAATGATCTCCCTAGTTCCTGTTTTCCTCTCACTTATGATATGAGAAAATTTAAGGTAGCCGTTCATAGGCATCTATTGGCAATTCATTATCCCTCTATCCATCCTCCTAAGTGTTCCTGAGTGCTTTAGCACGATAGGCCTTATTTAGCCTGTTCAGGTCCACAATCATAAAAAAAAAAAAGTCTTTGTTCAGATATGATGCATTTTTAATTTTCTTTTAAGATTTCCCAAAAATCAAATTTAGAATTTTTGGCCCCTTTATATGCACAGAATGTTTCAAGAATTGTGTTCACAACCTCTACAGCACATTTTTATCACAATAAATAATCACTCATATAAGAACCCGTATCTCACTTTGATGAACGGTGTTAAAGTCAATAAAAAAATTTGTTTTCAAATTTTTGCGTGCGCTTATTATGTATCTTATGGATGCGGTTTTTTCATGAGTTTATGTCTTGCATCAGTGCGGTAGCATAGACGGTACCATTCACCGACATTTCTTTCTATGTCGCTGCTAGAATTGCAAGAATCTTTATTTTCTTTAACATTCGTCAACCCTTTACGAACAAAGAACACATAATATGCGACACGGTTTCGTACAAAATTATTTGTTCATGTTAGATCATTTTCAAGAAATAACACTTCGTATTTAGGAGATATGTAGATTGAATAATTAATTAAAATTTTAAAATTATACATGTACTAAATTTCTGTAGTAATCTTCAAATCAACGTAATACAAATTATTTTTAAATTTGGGCACCGACACGAACATAACATGTGTTCTTTCAAAACAATTTTTTTTTCCAATTTACTCTGCCGTGCGCCACTGACCAAAGTAGAAAAGATAGTATATGATTGAACCAGGCGATTTTTTAATTGACCTTCCATATATTTTAATTTAATATATCTAAAAATGCTAGAAAAAAGTATTATCGATACTAAAAGATTTAGGTCATCGTGTACACATTACGTATTATTAAAGTGGAAATATCGTTTTAATATATTTAATGGTCTGATTCTTTGTAACCGAGATACAGGATGTTTATCAATTTTGCTCAATATAACTTTCAAACCACGTCATTTTTTTTAATATCTACTACATATATTCTTCGTTCAATAGGGGGTCGAATAGAGTATAAATAAAATTTGATATCGTAAGTCCGTACCTGTATATGGAAAGCATGCTTCAAAAACACCAATTAGTAAAAGTAATTCAATTAATAACGTTTCGAAATTACGACCTATCAGCATACTACCTGTGCTATCTAAAATTTTTGAAAAATCATTTCACGAGCAGCTAAGTAACTTCAGTATAAACATAATTGAATACCATCTACGCAGTCAAGTTTTCGTGAACATCATAGTAGTACTAATACAACTCATACAAATATAGTTGACTACTTTTTTTTTATGATTGTGGACCTGAACAGGCTAAATTTGGCCTATCGTGCTAAACCACTCAGGAACACTTAGGAGGGTGTATAGAGGAATAATGAATTGCCAACAGATGCCTATGAACAGCTACCTTAAATTTTTTCATAAATGAGAGGAAAGCAGGAACTAGGGAGATCATTCCAGAGTTTAGAAGCCGTGTAGAAAAATGTGGATTGCGCCCGTTTGGTACGACAAGTGGAGATTTGTACTGCATACTGATGATATGAATGAGCGAACCGAGTGTTTGTCGCAAAGATAGCCCGAGATGGTATCAAAGAATAGAATTCAGCAGCACAATAGCCGTTGTAATAACGATAATACAAAGAAAGAACTGAAACCATCCTCTTCTATGCTCAAGGGACTGTATGTGAGAAGTTGAGAACGGGTCATTTATAAGCCTAATCGCTCTCTTTTGAATACGATCAACGATATCGAGAGCGTATTGGGGAGCACTAACCCAATGGTGAGAATTATATTCCACATGAGGCCGAATTTGAGCCTTATACAGCAGAAGGAGTTGTCGAGAGGTAAAGTACTGCTTAGATCTGTACAAAAAGCCTGTTTTACGAGCAGCTGGTTTAGTAGCTGACAGAAGATGGTCAACCCATGAGAGATTTGAAGATATAGTCATACCCAACAGAGTAATAGAGTCTGAAAACTTAAGAACTGAGCCATTCATACTTACAACAGGAAATGATTGATCTTTTTTGGCGGACATAAGGCAACTGAGTTTTGTTAGCATTAAATTTTACTATATTATTGCTTCCCCATTCGAGAATACGTTAAATGTCTTTGTTGATTAAATTTGCCATTTCGATCAATGGATTCCTACAAAGTCACATGCTTTAGCCTCCTAGTTTATTCAATTATTCAATTTACATTTACAAAGTAATCGTTTCTCTGGTTCTTTTAGCGAATATTACGTTACCTCCTCAAAGTCATATAAAAACATTTCTTGATAGCCGTTATACACATTAGAGTCGTTTGATACGTTGATGTTTAGTGCTGCCAACATAACTTAAAATATGATGGTGCCACCAAACAAATTTTGAAATTTTTTTTAATGAATTAATGTCAGCAAAAAAGTTGTATATATCATTATTCCAAAAGCGATAATTTTGCGAGAATATGTTATAGAAGGCCTCGGCTCAATTCTGCTTATACTTTCAAAACTATCGTTTCTGGCCTAATGATACCAATATCTATTTTATTGCAATTATACCTAATATTTGTATTTTTTGTAATTGACTTACATGATATTTAAAACGGTTCCGTCGGAAATAAAGGTGATATATTATACAGAACGTTTTCTTGGGAAATACGCGCATACGTTAGGGGTAGATACGGGACATAGATGTGGTTTTAAATAATCTGTATTTAATGGGTTTTAGATTCTTTACAACTTACGAACCACTTTGTATGATTTTGAAAATTTGGTTGCATATTTGAAAAGAACAGAAAAAATGAAGTTGCCTTAAATGTCTTTGGCATTATTTGAGTGAAACCAAAATATTTCGGCTATAGAGGTAAGATTTCCAGAAAAATATTTGTTTCCTAATTAATAATTTTAAAAGCGAAAAGTTACAAACCAAAAATGTCTAAAATAACAATGACAACCACAAAATGTTGCTTAAAGTAGCAATATAATTCTATGCTGTTTTTGTAAGATTTCGAATTGATCTTCTGGCTATTTGTTAACATTTTCTCCCAAATACATTTTGCGTTAAGGCTATGTTCCATAAACTAAACAATAAAAAGGTTAATAATTTTATTTATTAAAACTCGAAGCTTTATTAATTAGGAAAAAAAATTTCTTAAATTTTTTACCTCTTATGATCTAATAAATTAGGTTTTACTTAAACTAATAGGTAACTAACATATAAGCGGAAATACTAAACCTTTGATTTAATTTTTTTCTTATTTTTTTTGAAGTATGCAAACAAATTTGCAAAATTTCGATGTACAGGGTGTTATTTTGAACTAAATCATAATTGTTAATTTTTGTTAAGTCCGAAACTGAATACGTTTTGCATTAAGATTGTGGCCGATAAACTAAGAGAATAATAAAAAGGTTTATTATATTGATGACTCTAGGTTAATTAGGAAAAAAATATTTCTCTCTAAAATTTATACCCCTATTAACTAATAATTTTGATTTGGCGGAACAGAATTTATTTTCGGGAGTACATGTAACTTCTTTTCTGCTCTTTTCCAATATGCACACAAATGTTCAATGTTCTGATATACGCGGTGTTGATTTGAAGTAAATAACATTGTAAACTTTTTTGTCCGGACTTGGATTCCAATTTTGATTGATAGCAACTTGGTCTCATATTGGATGAAAAATGCATATAATAAATACAAAGAAATTATACTGTGTGATTCGTAAATCGTAGGTTACGAAGAATTGTAGAATTGAGCAAATTGTTTATAAAGATTACCATTAAAATAACCATTAAATGTAGGTTATTTAGAACTACCCGAGTAAGCCCTATCGACTCAACATATACGAATTTTCCAATGAAACACCCTGTATTGTTATTATTGCTGCCATTTTAGTTTAAAGAGCAAACAAATTACGGGTTCTGTTTTGATTTCACTAATGAAATATCTACACAGTTTTACATATTATTTTTGCTAAACCCTTCATTTAGCTCTGTGTAATTGAATATGCGATGTTTTATCTCTTCATGTGTTGCGTTTCTTGCAACTGCTGATCAAAAAATGCAAGGATAAGAGTACAGTTAATTTAAAACAAAAACATGTTACGAGGCGAAAATGAGTATTTAAAAAATTGTATAATGCTTGTCATTATGCATTTAAAAATTCAGTCCAACTTAAAAATGTTCGATATATTTAACAATCGGTCTTGGACGAGAGGGTATAATAATTGCGGGAAGGTATTTAAAATTTCAAAATTTTGTTCATAATCTTTTCTAATTAAAGCGCGTTGAAATGTCAAAGATTGTAAAAAATAAATTATTTGAATTTTAAATTAAGGAAAATTTTAATAATTGTGACAAATTGCAAATAATCATTCAGTATTGATAATAAATCTCATATTTTCGCACATAAATATTTCCCATAATATTTTTCTTTACATTGTGCGAATAAACGCCCGCAATATTGTGTAATTGTAATCTTGCAGGTGTAAAGTTGTAAACTGGAATGCTTTATGTAATCGTTAAATCACATGCATCAACGAAATTGGAACATCCCTGCACCGTTAACTGTTCGATTTTGAGTTCGAACAAATTTAGAATGTCTTGTTTTCCTTCTTCCTCAATGAAAGGAGTGTAGATCGCATAACAGTATTTACGTGGTACCAAACCGGTACTTCTCTCATTCTTATTCACTTGGAGGTTATTCTAACGGATACTGAATTACTTGGGGCTCGTTTCGATGGCCCCCGGTCATCCGTCGACCTTTCTTTTTTTCCGGTTGGTACTGTTATACATGTAAACACGAAAAAAATGTTGACATAATTCGAGTTCAGTGTCTTTTTTTGGATGTTAAATAATCTGAATCGTGTTTGGCCTTAACATTAATAAGAATTCAATTGGTGTAATCTATTGTTTTCTATTCTATTTTAATTTATTGCTTTCGTGATTAAGTTGTTAGGTCACGCTATTGAGAAGGCGTCGTATTAATACCGATTTGATTCTTCACAATTTTCCTGTCTAATTATTCGAGAAAATGAAAATGTGATATTCAATATTGTTAATGGAAACTTGATATTATAATTATATCCGCCTACTGTAAAAAAAAATAAGATGTGTGCGTGTAACTGTATACTTATGAGGAAAAGTATTCTTTTCTACAATATAAAACTCTGCAGTATTATGAATTTTCTAATTAAATTTAAGCCTGATTGCGAATATAATGATTAGTAATGGGTTTTGTCAAGGCAAAATTGTGAAATGTCAAGTCGAAGGTTCATTGCACACATATTTATTTTATCGTTCCCGTTTTCTCACATTGTACGGTCAAAATCGTAAAACTTTGCAAACATTTTTGTGACCTGAATTTTATATACACATTATTTTGTTATGTTTGCGTTTTAAATATTTTTAAGTGAACTAAATTGGAGTTTAATTGACTTATTGGACAATTGGGATATTATCCTAATTAATTAAATTTTTTCGGTTGTGAGCCCCAGTATTTTTATATATTTTATGTTCTTTATTAATTTCTGTTTAAGTAAATTTAAAAAAATTAATGAAGACATAATTCGTAAAATTTGTATGCATTGAAAATAGAGAATTGGAAGTAATTTTGTATGGCTTCACGCTACCGTGAATATTGAGAAATTTTAAATATTAGCAATTAAAAGGAATGTGCACATTAAAAAGCGTTACAAGTTGTAATAAATTAGATGTTATCTGAAAAGGGTATTTGAACTTGCTAGCGTTAGTTTTATTAAATTCCAAATTAAGTTCTTGCCACTACTATCGATTTGGACTAAACTGAGCATATCCCTGTTATTTACCAATCGCCTAATGGTTGTGATGCTTTAAAACCACAGAGTTGGTGGTTTTAAAGAAATTACAAACTTATAAAGTCTATGGAAGTTGAAGACGAAGGAGATTTCATTTAACTTCACACCGAGATCTAATGCATCTTACACACACTGCTTTATGATCGATATAACAAGTGAAGAACCGATTCTTATAACGTTAACGCATTTATTTTAGTGTTTTAAAACAAGTTGATATAATTAAATTTTGCAACCTTTATATTGAGGAATCACGGATGCCACATCTTTATGTAACATGTAGGCCATGGTTAAATAAAAACAAATGATGTTCTTATATAAGGTAATAAGTCGATCTAAACATTAAGAAATGTTTAAATGTGTGTGAAAGAAAAAATGTGCAGTATCTTTTCTTTAAAATCACGGTTTGCTGCTTTGGTGAAATTCAGGAAATGTTTTGGTGTGATAGTGTACTTGTTATCGGATTGAATTATGTTAACCTCACATAGAGTTCAAGTTTAGTGCTTCACTTAAAGGAGTTATTTTAGATTAATGGTTTTAAAATTCTAAGCACAGATTGAACATAAAAATTCAAAACTGGGTAACTTGAATTTGTCTTGAGTAGTGACAAATTTTAGTGGGCGTTTAATACGAATGAATCTCGCATTTCAGCGATTTTTATCATCAGAATTAACGAACATCTGGTTTTGATAGTAACACCTGGTTGTTGATTAATGCACTATTATTATTATTTTGACAAACGTAAATACGAATGTACAAATCACATGCCAATAAATTATTATTTCATTTTCATTTGAATGTACATTCTAGGTACGGCAATGTTTGTTTCATCATTGGGCTTAGATAGTTTTCAAATTTATTTACGTGATAATGTGGAATAATTTTTTCTCTTTTAATAATATAAAGCCTTCAGTGCCGCTTTAACATCTTACAAGTATTGGAAGTGAAACCATTTTCTTGTAACTGATGAACTTGTGGTTCACTTCAGTGATTCCGGATTTATACCAGATCTGAACGTATGTTCGTCTAAATGTGGACATAATTTTCGTAATTGGTCGGGTGTAATATTCTGGTCTTATGGGTAATATCTAGTTTAGTAGTTAATTTGATGATGAGTTTGTTATTGGCGATATGTTTGTGTTAATCCAGAAAGTGTGTCGAACTTGTTTAAAATTTCTTTTTACATTTCTATGTTACAGTAAACATACAGACCGCGTGAGGGTGAGACCGGCGCTTCACGCTACAATTAAACTCTTACTGTTCAACGTCATGATTAGATTATCTTTTAAAAACTAAACATATAAGATGGGGTTGTAGCGTCCCCCAGGGACCCCTATCTTGAAAAGTGTAATTTGAACTTATTTGCAAGAATGCAAATTCAAGAACAAAACAATCGCTAAGTGATTTATCTTGGCTTGACTGACAATAAAGTTACTATTACTCAAATTAATTGCCTGCCTTACTTTGACTTTCCTGGCAATAATTAAAACATTAGAATTTATTTACAAGTCTGATATTTAATTACTCTCAAACTTCAAATCTGATCAAACGTAGTGGCCGTCTAGTGGAAGGTATGTTATGCTATCTAAATTAGTTAAGGCTGGGTGAGGTAAGTGTTGCATCATGTGGGGCAGGTAAAAAAAATGAAACTACCTAAATTAAAATCAACGAGCTTTGCGCAATGGTGATGGTTAATGTAATATTGTAGGAAAGAATCACCAATAAAACCCACTTTATTCATAAATAAGTAATTGCACAAGTACATTAATAAATCAAAGAACACAAAAAAAAAACAATGAAACGGTTAAATATATAACAAAGCACATTAACTCAGGTTAAAGTGCGTACAAAATTATAACATTAAGAGAAAATAGAAAAAATAAAAATAAATAAAAAGCAGTTTAGTTACACATAAACACAACAATAAAAAAAAGAAACCCTATGTAATTACACCCACAATTGTGTCGTAAATAATCAAAATAAAAGTCATAATACCAAACACGTGACCCTTTAAAACCCATCATACCGGTCTTTAAGTAAATAAGCACATAAAACAATAAAGCAAATTACGGTACATATAAAATACAACAACAGTAAAATTGCACAGCTGATAATAAGGTAAAGGCAAGGACAAAAGATAATAGACACAATTGTTTAGTAACGACTAAAGTACGAAATACACATGAAAAATTACAACCAATTGCATATAAAGAGAAATTAGTTCATAGGCAAACAATTCTACCTAACAACTGACACAAAAACTCATTAAAACAAAGCCTTACAAGGGTAAGTTATAAATAGGTCACAACATCCTGACCGATATATAAATTTGAGTGTGTTAGGAAAATACAGAGCCCCTTTCTCAGGTTACACATTCATCTATACAACAATAAAAATTAAATTTGAGATGTTTACTGGTTATCTGGCCCGGGAGTGTATACCTACTTGGCAATTGCCTTTTACAATTAATAACCAAAGCGGTATCATGTGCCCGTTCACCAGCCCACCTCTACACAAATATAAATATAAACAACAACCAACAATGCTAATTCACACCAATACCTGAGTGAGGGAGCTCTGTACTGTCTTTCATTTTAGCAGCTTTCAGCTTAAGGAATCCACGTGCGAATATGATACCTTTGCAAGGCAATGCTCGATTTTTAATAGGTTATCTAGGCATGTAGAACTATTTGGCAATGACCTTAGTTTATAATTAATAACCTACTTACAGCTTGAATATCATGTCCCTTCACGCACCTCTACAGACACAATATCGATATAACAACAACCAACAATGCTAATTCACACTTCAATACCAGTGAGGAGCCCTGTACTGTCTTATTTATAGCATTTCAGCTTTGAAAGAATCACACGTAGCGAATAAGATACCTTTGCAAGGCAATGCTCGATTTAATTAGTGTTCTAGGCATGTCAGAAATTTGCTGACAGCCTTATTTTAAAATACACTACACTTGAATATATTACCTAAATCGATCACAGACACAAATCGATTGACACTATACGCGGTTTAACTTCAAGAGACTTCCTTACTACGATTTCATATTTGAACAACTACATTTACTCCCGAAATCAACCACACAATTAGTGTTCAAAAGTAATTCAAAAATGTACAAAAATATTATTAACAAATGTTTGAATTAACAGTAATCGATCAGGCTCGATTGACATTATTGAACGTACACTGCCTTCCCTCCGATTTCAAAACATACTGCATTTACGTCCGTAATCAAACCCCATTTCAAAAGTAATAAACAAAATTATTATGTCTGGAACAGTTTCATATTAATTATTGAACGACATCTTAATTTTAAAATATGCATTCGTCCTTAATACATTTAGTGTGTACCGTCGTAATTAATTACTAACTAGTGACATTTTTACACCAAGAATGTGCACATAAGAATTTCCAATGATTCGTTACGCACCTTCAGTAAAGCAGCTTTTAAGCGTACACCTGCTAGTCAAACCTCAAAACACATGTTTTTCAACCCTCAGCCAAATATTAGTTACAAACAATCCCACATTCCTTACATAAAATATTTTGAAAACATTAGCAAATTACGACGTATTATCAACTAATCCACTAATTATCTTTTCTATCACGGTAACAATGGCGATTTGACGAACGTTTATTACAATAATAACATTTTCGCGGTCCGCAACCTACAGGTTACTTACTCTTCGTTCGACATTATTATGGCGGGTTTGATAAATTATGTTTTTCAGAAAATCCCATAGGAAGAAATTCAGTATTAACAGATCTGGAGATTGTGGCGGCCATAACACCGAACCGAATGTTGCAATCCAACGATTTGGGAAACGGTTTTCTAAGTTTCCTCACTGCCAAAACATTATGGGTTGGGGCACCGTCTTTGTTGGGAAAAATATTTTGGAGGTGTGTTCCAGGAATGTCTATATTTACATTTTTCAAAAGCTAAGAAAGAACTGCAGCTGATGGTTACCAAGCCAATTATGATCCCCATTTTAAAAAGTGCAAGTTTATAGTATTACTCAAAAATCATGCCCCATGGAAAAATTCTAAGCACGCGACTGAAGTCGGCACTTCGCAATATACAAGTACCCTTGACGAAGTATATCAGTGTAATAGTATTAAGTGAGGATAAGACCTTGCAAAAACTGTAGAAATATTGACGTTTAGTTATAAGTCGAAAACAAAATAAGATATTGTGTTTTCGATTTTGGCACGAAATCTAGGTGAATGTAAAAATTGCAAACTTCTATCTTTGTTAGTAATAACGATATCTTTATAAAACAACGAAATCGGGACACACTATACATGGAATTAAAGTAATAAACTTTTGCAATTTTGAAAAATTTAAATACCTCGATTCCTTTGTTTTCGGGCTATAAAAAGTGAATGTAGAGCATTTTAAGCCGATTTGACTGTTTACATACAGACATTTATACTCAGAACAGAAGTGTATTTGTACTTCCGCCTAGAAACACTAATTTTCCAATCCCCAAAATCGCACAGAAACCCATTTTTAGTTTGACGCCGCCGACATTTCTCATAGACGAACATGTACTGGCAGCTGCCATAAATTATTAGGACCGTTCATTGAGCGGTAATAAAAGAGGAACGAAACCTCGGTTTGGTGATTACAGCATCTACTATATATTATCGTTGATTGCAGTAGGTAGAGATCAGTTGCACCGTTTGTCACGTTGATGTACAGTGCTGCCAACATAACTTAAAATACATGTTAACAAACAAATAAAAAAATGTAATGTAATGACGTCAGAAAAAAAAGTTGTGTATCCAGTTCAAAAACGATAGTTTTGCAAGTATTCTTGGTTACATAATCATACTTGAAGAACTATTGTTTCTGTTGATTAAAGTCAATGCCTATATTACCGACGACTGAATTAAATTCTATTTATTTTAATGACTTTTGATTATCATTTAAAACAAATGTTTTAATTTTTTTCACATCTTGTAAATACGGTAAATTCCAATTGAAATAAAGCAGTACAATCTGAATTAGGTTACTTTATTTGATAAACGCTAAAATCAGTTTACCGTATCTGTATCCAGTTCTGGACGACGCAATTTCCAGTGTAGGAACGTAGACACATTTGTGATTTTTTCTCTTGTCATGTAGATAACTGCATTACAGACAAACTTGAAAGTAGTAGTAGTTTTTAGTTTTATTTAATTATTGAGTTAGTGTAAGTGGGGAGATGACATGTCAAGAAAAATTTTGTGAGTAAATGTTAGTCGCTAATTTAGTCTGTTGTATTTGTGAAAGTCCATTGTATTTTAATAAATGAAATTATAGATTTAACGTTTCGTCTCCATGCATAAAAAATGGCGTCGTGTGTGCTACGTTCATGTAGTAGTAGAAGCGGTCCAGATAAAAAAACGAGCAAGTGTAACATTTCAAAGCTTAGTTCTTTGCATTGTCATGTTATTCACAGATATTCTGAGTGAATATGTAATAATACATTACGTTATTAATAATCTCAAATTGATTTATGTGCAAGTGATTACTTGTATTTTAGAATGATTTTTCTAAAAGTGTTTTTGAACAATTATTATTATTTATATCAAAATAAAAATATCAGGTTATTTACACTGTACTTTTTAAAGGAAATAAATTGAAATATGTTTAATAATTGTCTCCATATACTTGTTCACATGATGGTTTTTCATATTTAATGAAAAAAGTGGTGAAAAAGATATACGTATCCTATATCTCGAAAAAAAAGTTATTTATTTCAATTTCCAGTAGACATTGAAAACCGGTGATTTGTGTATGACAATAAACACCGCCTAGTATAACCTTTGTTCCTTGGATAACTTAAGCCTACTGTCTTTTTCTCTTATACTAACTGGATTCCTTTAATATACGTGGATAGCGCATTTCATGGCAAATACATGTTCAAAAAAAAAGAAATAGAATGAAGTTAAGTACCACATGATTATGCACATACAGAGGGTAAACTCAAATCTCATGTCGTTTCACGGAGTAATGCGAGTTATCTTCCTTGCACAATTTGGAACACTGAGAAGCTACGGCCTTGAAAGTGACGTTTCACATTTCGAAAAAAGTCATTATCTCAGATATACTTGTAAAACCAAATTTGGTACCGTTGTGAGTTTGCCAAGAGCGTTAGTCGACCGTAAGTAGAGTTCATTTGTAGCATTTTAAAGGGTTGTTAAGGGATGATGCACTATTAAAATGTTTGCTATGAAATTAAACGTCATACTTGACGATCAAGAGAAAAGTTGGTATAAGAATAATTTACTAGAAAAACAAACAACTTAAGCAACATAAATAACATGCAATTTACACTGTTAAGTTATAGTAGTTGTTCTCTTAGGCACACATTTATTCTTCGTCGAAGAAGTGTACTCTATCCAATAACTGCTTATTGTTTCTAATGTATGTGCATTTATCCGTAATGCGATTCCACAATTGTGCTCGAGACGTAACTGGCGAGAAATACACAAATTCTTTTAACGTTCCCAAAAGAAAGAAGTCACATTTCTTGAGGTCTGGTGATCACGAATGCCAAACTGGTGGGAAATTTCTCCTCTTCCAATCCATTTATTTGGATATTGGTGATTTAAAAAGTCTCTAACAATAATACTAATACCAGGCGGTGCTCCATCACACATAAACCAATGTTCCAGTCTGTAGATTCGGGAGAGTATTTTGGAGACATTTTAAGTTAGTTTCGCCATTTAATCGATTCGGTAAAATAACTGGACCAATTAAATACCGATCAATAACACCGATCCAAACATTTATTTTAAACTCGCGTTGGAAATGTCGAGGAGTTACTGCATGAGGGTTTACGTCGCAATAGTCATGATAGTAAATTTGTATTACCTCTGCGGGTAGTTGAAAATTAATGATAATAAACTGATAGAAATTCACTCGTTGTCGAGGGATAATTCTAGTACTAACATGTGGCTTTCTTCAATTGAATTCAAAATAAGTTCTTCGTCTTGTGCTCTGATTGCTAATACTTCTCACGTTCTCCAGTGTTACTGGAAAACTTTTTTTGTTTCTCGAGCCCGTATTTCAACGTTGGAAAATGTTTCTCTATGGGGGAATCACAGGATTAGCAAATCTGATATTCTTCATTACTTCTTGTTGTTTCGTATACAGAAACCTAACACTAACAGCAGGTCAACTTATTCGCTAAATGAAAGCTTTCTGGCCATTTTCAAAACACTCGGCAAACAGTTAGTAAAATTAAGTGACTTACTTCCTAATTGTCAAGTTTAATTTTATAGCCTACTTTCGAATTTTCTATGATTTCAAATAATACAGCTGCAATGTTTTAGGTATTCGGGTTTTTGTTGAATGCCAGTTTTTTTGAAAAATAACAAGAGTAAGAAAAGTTCTAAAATAAAGTAACAATTTTTTAAGTCCACCAACGGGTTAAAAAATTTTGTCACATATTAATGGTGCATCATTCCTTATCAACTTTTTAAAATGCTACAATTGGACTCTACTTACCGTCGTTTAGTACTCTTGGTATACTCACAACGAGTATCAAATTTGGTGTTTCCAAGTTTAAGTACAACTGAGATATTGATTTTTTCGAAATTGAAACTATTTTCAAGGTTTATAACTTCGCGGGGGTGCAACTTAGTGTAGAGGTAAGTTGCGTTAAATCATCATGTTTTGAGTTCCCCTACATGTGTTTGCTCGGTGTCAGTTCTTAAACCAATCACTCTCAATGCGTCTAACTTTGTTGATGATAAAGTTAGTGCCTATATTACCGACAGTTCAAATAAAATTGATTCTATTGAATTGTGAACTAATATTCTACTTTGAAAGTATAATTAAAAATGGTAGGGAATTATGAATAACCAAATTTGAAAAAAAAAATGCAATGTTTTGAATATTTCTAGCGTCCGTACTATGCCATTGATACAATTTCTCACGGGGTGAAGGCTACAATAAATGTATAAATGTTGATTTTCTTATATTGGTAATTGGATTGACAGTCGAAACGTGACTTTTCCATGTGTTATTTTTGCGTCAGTAAAATCGAATTTTTTATTTCTGATATAGAAAAAAAAATTGTATAATGTTGATGTTTCTGTATTTTCACAAAATACTATCAAGACAGACTTTAATAATACACCACCATCTCATATATAATGTGTATCTGAATTTGACAGGCCCTGCCTCCGCAATAGGTATACAAAATTGAAATTTGTAAAATTTCAAACAGAAATTAGTTTTACATCTAAATATTATTGTTTTTCTAAAATTAAAATTCCTTGCGGAAATTGAAACGAAAAAGTTAATTACGAAATAATCTCATAAACCTCCGTTTTTGATTCGATTATCGCGTAAAAGCTAAAAATAATCGAATTTGTGGGGAGAAACAGACCAGATAAGAAAGCGTAAATCCGGATTAATTCTTTTTTTATTCTTATAAAATTATCAAAACTACGTAGTTTGATAAGCTTAAATTAGAGTACGAGAAGAGAGAAGTAAACACATGGGGGTGCTAATAATACTATATTATCAAACTCATAAAAGCGAGTTTAACTACCTGCTTACTTTACGTTTATTACATTGAAAGTAATTTTGACTCAGATTGCTTTGCAATCAGGATGATGAAATGGAGTGCTAAAGACAAAATGAGATCCAATATTAACTGAGTGACGATTCTAAACATTTGCTCGCAATAAATAAGAATGGATTATAATTATAAACGATCAACGTCACTCGATTAATTGTCGCAACTTAAAATCTTGGAAAACGCTTGAGAACACGAAAATTAAATATTTCGCTTAAATAAAAGTGTGCTGTAGTAATTGGTGTCAATTGGTGCCAACCCACGCGAATACAAACCGTTGACAAATTATAAAGACTCTTAATAGTTAGTTTAAATTTTCTCCTCTTACACCGCCTTACACGACAACCCTTTCACGAAAATTACTTTCATCAAATCGATGAAACTAACAATGATTCCTTTAATTAATTTCTAATGGTATAATTACAATGCATAAGAATGTTATGTAAACTAACACTACGAATTTATAGTAATTAAGGAGTTTGTGAAAAAATTTACTTTGAACACAATAGAATTTCGCTTATGGTTTTACCATTTAACGCTTGATTGGTTCAGAAAGAGAAAAAATATTACTTTCATTTCAATTGAAAATTAATCAAAATGTGTGACCCTCGTCTTGCACCCTTGAACACGTTTTATTATGAATCTTTTTTTATCACTCGTGTGAGTGACGTTTTATGTTGAACTGTAATTTAATTTTAACAGAAAGGAAAGGTATGTGCAATGATACATAAACTGCTGCGTTTTTCTTATAACTTTCATAGATTATTATTAATGAACGCGAATATTTTATGTGATGTTCACGTAGCACCAGCTTTGTTACGTAATCTGAAGAAGCTCGTACGGATACAGCTCTATACAAGTGCACTCTTGACCAGTTTTTTAGCGTTTTTATTAAACCATTATTACTCCACTTAAATATGTCGCTGTGTATTTTTCTTAAATTCGCAATTTAAAACTCATTTTCGAGAATATTGGGATGTACATTCTTTCTTTTCTAAAATTTATCTACTATATCCGACATGTGTATAAATAGATTCAAGTTTTATGATGAGATCTAAAACTCGCTTTGTATATTTTGATATTAGTACCCGTTTTGGGGGCCAGTTGATCACGAAAAAATAGTTTTTAAGTGTTTCGCACCGCCTTGTTACCACCAGATTTCAAGGACGTGCAGTGTTACCAAAGTCAAAGCTACACCCCTAAGAGCAAACCGGATGACTCAGGGTCGCCGGATTAGCTTAAAATCACAGCGGAAGTTCCAAGGTAACACGCTTAGTTCAGAAATAAACCAATACTTCATTGGCCTGTTCTTCTAGGTAAGAAACGGGGAATACTATATTTTCAACGATGCAGTTTTAAACGACTCCCACCGTTCGTACTCAATCGAGGAGACAGCCTAACTCGGATTCGCATAACGATGTACCACTCCCCGTACCCAAAGCTCCTATATACCAAATTTTGATTAAATTTAATTCATCTCTTTCCCGGTATATCGATAATCTATTATTTTTAACGAAAACAGGTTAACATGCATACGACCCACAACCCACCAGGTGAATAGTTTAGGAATACAAAATAACAAACATACATTCATATACAGTGTGGTGATAAAGTAAGGAACAAAATTTATAATTGCGTTATTTAATGTTTCCAAGCAAAACGCTCGGACAGGTCAATTTTACTTTTTAATTAGCCATCTTATGACATAAAAATTTTACTTCGTGTATTTTTGCACAATGACGTGATCATTGGGTTTTTCAATGACAACCCCAATATTTTTGCTGCTTTTTATTAGATGGCCCCACTACTTAAATTATGGTGTAAAAAAATTGGTACCTTAGATAACTATTTTTTTGAGAAAATAACACATTTACTGTAAGAAATAAAAATGTAACTTTAATGGAAGAAAATCATAATTAAACCTCAAAAAACAAACGAAATTTATCGCAAATGTTCAAATTGGGCTCAAGATATTGTTTTATTATTATTGAGATCTTGTTGAAACCAAATATCCTGATGTGGTGCATCTGCTTCGTGATAATTTGGAAACATTGCTGTCAGAGCTGGCACTAAATCAAACTGTAAAAGGTCCAAATAACGTGCTGCTGTAAGGTTCCCTTCAAAAAAGTAAGGTCCCATTAAACGACGTCCTTGAGTGTACAAAGTGTTTACACTCGCATCTATCATTGCCAAATGGTTAACGGAGCGCAATTTGAACATTTGCGATAAATTTCGTTTGTTTTTGAGGTTTAATTATGATTTTCTTCCATTAAAGTTACATATTTATTTCTTACGGTCACTGTGTTATTTTCTCAAAGAATAGTTATCTAAGGTACCAATTTTTTTACACCATAATTTAAGTAGTTGGACCATCTAATAAAAAAAATTGGGGTTGTTATTGAAAAAAACCAATGATGACTTCATTGTGCAAAAATACATGACGTCATAAGTAAAATTTTTATGTCATAATGTGGCTAATTAAAAAGTAAAATTGACCTGTCCGAGCGTTTTGTTTGGAAACAGTAAATAACGCAATTATAAATGTTGTTCCTTACTTTATCACCACACTATATATATATATATATATATATATATATATATATATATATATATATATATATATATGCGCATATTTTGCACAAAAAAATTTATTTTTAATTAAAAAATGTTAAACATAGCCGCCATCTTTTTGTTTAAACAGCAACATAAGTCATCTGATATACCATTTGAAAGGGATTTAACACCCTGATTACAAAAATGTACCACAAATTGGGTCTAAACACAACAGAAAGGACATTACTTACGTTTTTCTAATATGAAGCGTAGGAGGCCGTGAATGTGACACAATACGTCAATATAAAAACTTTGTGTCTCGAATTATATATGCTTGTTTAAACTATGTCATTGAAGCACAATATAACAATTTAATGTAAACCCTATGTTACTTTTACATTTATCAAAAAATAATTTATAAACAAAATATGTTTCAAATCATTAAACATAACATCTATGTAATTGTTTAACTAATAGTTTATAAACAAAATGAATTTATAATTAAAATAAACATAACATCTACGTAACACATAGTTGTTATATTGACGTTGTTCTGTCACATTTACGGTCTCCTATGCTTCCTGTTAGAAAACGTTTGTTATGTCCTTTCTGCTTTGTTTGCACCCCATGTGTGATACATTTTTGTAATCAGGGTGTTAAACCCTTTCAAATGGCATATCACACGACCTTTGTTGCTATTAAAAAGAATTGTCCAAAAATATTTGCAAATACATCATGTTTCAATTCGGAAATCTTGAGTTATGTATGTTGAACCATTTAAGCACTAGCGCTTTAGTTCCATATTAAACATGCATTACTTTATCGCTTGTGGTTTAGTGTTAGTCTGTCGTTAAAAGTGGTAACATGGATTCGTTAAAAATGTATAGTTTCTCTCAGCGATTTGGAAGAAAAAAAAAAACTTACCAACAAAAGATTTAGACTGGTTATTATTGGAAAAGTTAGGCAATCTAGGGACAATTATTATTTCTATGAATTATACAAAGAGCTGCTAGTAGTGAATAGCAATTCTGGTTTACTTGCTCTCTTTATGTACTTTAGAAGACTGCAATGTAGATGGAAGAAGCCTTATTGTTAAAAAGGAGGTACAGTATCTCTTTTAGCAGCTATTTTCAAGGTATATTCAGTAAATTTGTATGTGCATGACATGGTGTTAGGCGTTGCTAGGAATTGGTTCTATTTTTAGACAACAAGGCGTAATACTGGGATCGCTTTTGAACGTCATGACCTTTACTTTGAAACATTATTTTTGCTTTTAGAGATGTGGCTATAGCCCATGACCTTGAGATATCGTAATACTGTGCAGTGAGCCAGAAGCCGCCTAGCTGTACTACTTTGGAACAATTTTCATTAAATCTGTTCATACATATGGTTAGGACCTTTTTGCAAATAACTGTAATTTTTTGCGAGATATAGGTCATTTAAAACAACGATAAGTTTCTTTTCTCGATTTTTGTCAGATTTGCGGTGGTCTCTTCCGCGAATTTATTGGATATGGGAAATGTAAGTGAAGATTGGGGGTATCATTTTGAATTTTTAAACACGTTTGAGCATTAAAGGTGCAGCAGTTCCGGTTTAATCGGAAGTTTTTTTTTTTTTTAAATAGTACCCACCATTTTTTTATGTATTTCATTGCCCTTGAAGTTTTATCGAACGAGGTATCACAGCTTATTATAATTTTTCAATAAGGAAACAACCCGGCTCAAAATTTTATTTTTAATAAAATGCTTCTAATAACAAAGAAAATTGGTACTTTGCGTTCAAATAAAATAAATACCTCTAAAAGCTCTTAACTTTAATTATTGAAATGATTTGGTACTCTTCGAGATTTTTTAACACCTTATGTGTAACTACTGCGTTAACTTCATTTTAGGTTTGCAAAAAGGGGGTGTTTTTAAATATTGCTCAAAATTACATGTAATATTTCAATTTTAACAGAAAAATTGATATCAAAGTGTAGCTAAGAAAATTAACAAGTAATTCAATAATGTCAGCTGAGAGCTTGAGCTGCAGTCGTTCTTATATCAATGCATCAATAGATTACGATTACTTTGGCAATTGCTTCTATTAATAATTTTATTAATTTGTTTTTAGCCATATTTTATTAAAAATAAAGTTTTGAGCTGATTAACGCTATTTTGCAAAAATCATATCACTTCCGGTTAATGATAGTACTGAAATGTCTTTTATGGTAAAGGTAAATTATTCCATGGTTTAAAATGAGCCGCCTCCTCCATGCGTTTAATATCACTTTTATATCACTAGTGACACCAGTGTTTTTTTTATTAACGCTACTACACTGACGAATGTGTTGCATCTTTGCTAATTTTTTATCTCGAAATTTTCTATACACGGAAAACCGGAAACGTATGATTCTCTTGTTATTATCGGGTACTTCTTTGAAAGTTTCTATAAATTTTATTAATAGCTCCCTCCATCTGAACACTTTCTATTGTTACGAATCTTCCTAAATTTCTAAACTGTCTGTTTTGCAAAGTTGTGCAGTTACGAGTTCAGGAAATTGTGCCTCACACCAACAATGTTACCATTAACCATTCCATGAACAATGCGCTCTGATTTTTCACAAATCAGAGCTTCAACAAAGTTGTCCAATTTTTTAATTTTTTCGATATCGCTATTTTCTTTAAATAGCGATACATACTAGTAAACAAAACAAACTCCATGGTTATTCTTTGTTAAACCAGTTTTCTATCATTAATTCAATTAATATTTTACGTGTTTTAAATATGTTTCGTTTTGATTGCATTGGAAAGGCTTCTAGCGTTGCAGTCATTTTTTTGTAACTGGTGAACAAGTGGTTTTCTTCCGTTATGGAATGTATACCAAATGTGGCTGTATATTCGTCCGTTCGTGGGTGTTTGACAATTGCATTGCTTTTCAGTTGTAAAACATTGTACTTGGTGTAACATCTATTTTGAGGCCATGATGGTGTAATCAAGAAAAGTTGTCGAATAATAGACAGGTTGCTTACAATTCTTGATTAGGTTTTTATTCTTTGTTTCTTTAACTTAGTTTTTGTATGTGATGATTGTACCTATTTTCTCTTCTACTCAGATAATAGTGAAATTGCATGCTGTGTATATAATAGAACGTGTACTGGAGTATCAATTGTGAGGTTTGGAAATTCAAGTTACCTAGCCGCTCATAGACATCTCTTGACAATGGAATATCCCCTATCCATCCTCCTAAGCGTACCCGAGTGCTTTGCACGGTAGGCTAAACTGAGCCTGTTCGGGATCACAATTATTTAAAAAAAAACTGTTATTTCTATAAACTGACCTAATCCAATTGGACGTAGCCAAGTCGCGGTAATCTGTTGGACTAATTGTTGTTGGTTAAACTGACAATGCCATTTTTAAATAAAAAAATTATCATAAACCATATAAAATCTGTTAAAAGTTGTGAACATCACAGTAAAACTAAACAATTCAAAAAATGGATAGATTTTTTTGTATAGAATCCAAAAGTGCAATTCGTGCGTTAACTTGTGAAAATCTACGAACGAAATCTATTGCCAACTTCACACATATCGTAGAAAGTCAGCGATAACGTGGCTTCTACTTTAGATTTGTACCAAACATTGAAATCAATGATAGTACTGAATAATATATCATCTCATTAATTTAATGTTGTGTGATCACTCAATCATCAAATTAGATGTACGAGGCATGGCGAATAAATTGAGGATCTTTACGTGTTCTGTTGAAAAAAAATTAGATCATGTTAACAAGCATCATTAAAAGTTGGCGGAAGTTCGAAAATGTCTTCCGTTATAACCAGAATATGTATGCATTTGTAACAACTTTTAAAACACAACGGTAACTTTCCTGTATTAATTTATTCGCACTTCGTAATGTAATATCTCTTTAATATGCTGGAATAATGAATACATTAACTAATTTTGTTAATTCACATTGAGACCATGGAAAACAAAAAGTCTTATCTTTGACTAGACGTAACAACTTGAAATGAATTATTTATAATTAACTTTGTAAATAAATTATTCTTTATACTTGACGTTGTTAAGCTAAGTAAACGGTACAACACAAAATCTGATTTTGAATAAATGATGAACATTAAACTACCGCCCTTTACATTGTTAATTCATCTTCTTGTATAATACGTGTTTAATTCTTATTCAATTAGACTCTGATTTTATCTATTTTTTTTTTCGGTAACACCCTTAGTAACGAAATTGAAATAAAACGTAAACTAACAGTAATACGTATAATCGCTATTTTAGTCTGCTTTTGCCATGACCCCCTGTCAAGTATTGAAACACTTAAATATGTTACGCAATTATTTATTGGTTAATACGCACTTTATTACGACTACAATACACTTTAATATCACCATTCGATTAGCCTATTTGAAGGAAATTAATCATTAGAAATGTGAGTATTTTTGTTATTTAAAAAAAGAATGATTTCTTCATAAATTACTATAATTAAAGTAAAGGTATCGAGTAACAAGGGCGGGAGTATGTAACGTAAAACAAAGCTCAGAGACAGTTTCCGTAACGTAATACTTTAATTACTTGGTAAGGTCATTGTTTTTGTAAGCTTTTACGCAACAGTTGTATTAGAAATAAAATTGCATTTATTAATTATTATTGCTTAATGTTTTATGAAGTAAAGGGTAAAAAAATTCGTACAGTAAACTAGAAGTAAGTGTACAGGATGGATTTTAAAAGTAGCTCTCTTTCATTAGTAAATTATTATGTCAATGGATCTGTAATCATTAAACAATCCCCTCTTATACGCGGAATCGGTAAAAGTTCATTATTAATGTTAGACTTTCAAACTATTTAAATAATTTTACTGAGTTATAAATTCGTAACGATGTCCTAATAAATAGTCAAATTAGAAATTATCGGTAACAAATTTTGTAGACTTTGATAAAATTAAATTACACACCTGATTTCCGTTCTACAGGTTTTCATAATATTATTTAAAAAACAGATAGTTTAAAAATACTAACAAAGACGGATGAGTCGCACTAAACAAGTCTTTATCCATATTAATTAAATTAAAAATCCATAAAATTTAATTCTAATAATTGTGTTTCTAGGCTATATGTTTCGTCTCAGACTTAAGCCACCATCAGACGTTTAAAGCAAAATCGAAATTTTGAAAAAAAGTTATCCATATAATTTTGTTAGTAATTTAGACAATATTACCAATTAAGTTTTTCGAATAAAAATATAAAATAAGATTTATTTTTAAATAAATATAGAATATTATGTTATTGTCTGTGATAGCAGAAATCGTCCATGTTGGATTATCTTGCCAGAAACTCCCATTTCATTTTAATGTAATCACCTCAAACTTGAAAAGTAACAGTTACATTCCACAGTATAGTCTTGATGATAGCGGACGAAAACATATCTTCCACTATGATGACGTCAATAGCCCTATATCCATATTAACTAATATATTTCTCACGGATCTCTTTTACAGATACATATTTAAAGCAAAATAAAAATTATAGGCGATTTAGTAATTTTAATTGTTGAACATTAAAATCAAAATAAAAAATTGCAGGAAATTCTCTACAGGTTAACAACCTCAAAAAGAAAACATTAATTAATTAATTTGTGGCAAGGTCTTTAACGTTCTTTTAGCATTATATTACCTTTTTTTGGCAGTATTTTTAAGTGTTTTTATAATTTGATAATGACACATTATACAATTTTTTAAATAACGGTGCTGTATGGGATATTTTTACCTTGATTTTAACTTGAATTTACGTAACTGATTTTTTTTTAAATTTTGTTTTAGACAACATTCAAACGTCTCAATTTATTATAGGATTTGTTTAATTCTAAATTTCCAGTTACTAATTTGGATTAGTTTCTGAAATATTAATCATATGTTAGTAGTTCAACAGCAATCTGATTAAACAGTATTATTTCTTTCATAATTTTTATTAATAAATAATACAACATTAATGGCTTAAATTAATGATAATTATAATAATTATAATGAATGTAATAATGTAGATCTAATTAAGTTCAACATTTACCTATTTAGGAATAGATTTGTAATTCTATTTTACGTATTATAGTCTAAAAATATTGTAAAATTAAAATTTTTTGCTGGATTTCCGAAGCGCAACTGTTAGGCTCCTTAGCATTTTTATAGCGATAGGGAACGTATTTGTTTATTGCGTGAGTATGATGCTAGAAAACACTGAGTATGACGACTTAAAAATTATTATTTCTCTTCATTTATGTTAAAGTTGTTTTATTAGTAATGTAATGTAAATAATACTAATATAATTTTAGGCTAATCTTTTTTCATATTTTTTCACGATAGCAGAAAACAAATTGGTTGCTACTCGATCTGTGCATATGCACATTTAGAAAGTTTTAAATGGCAAACGGAGTGTGTTATTACTCTTATATCCCTTTTTAAAGGCGGTCGTAAGGGTGGATTAACCGCAGACTGAAGCGCCCTCACCTCTACTATAACTAAATGATCTATACGTTTGCTAAAAAGTAGGTTTATTTTAGAAGAGGCAATAATTTAATATAGGTATTTTTAAATGGAAGTAGACGTGTTTTCTTCTTTGTACAGCCCTCAAAGGTTAGAAGGGTCGGTATTTTTCTAAATTAATCTGTCGGCGTCGATTTCAACTGTTGCTAACCGTATTTTTCTAGTCGTCTCTTTGAAAGCTTACAACATTTGGTGAGCCACACCATGGACGATTACAACGACTTGGCTTCGTTCAATTGGTTGAGATCAGAATATAGAAATCACAGCTGAAAACATACAATTTCCAATTTTCACAAAGAATAGACTCGCACTGATGACGATTACATGCACAGTATGCAATTTCACTATTGAAACAAAAGAGCTAAGCATTATAACCCATACCACATATAAAAACCACGAGTGTAATACTAATACTTTTATAAAAATTCAACTGATAGTTACACGTAAATAAAGGTTTTAAAATAGGCGTCCTCAAATACTACGTTACGTTAAGTACATGGTTTTCCAACTGAGCGGTAATGTTAACATAACTACATTAAGTTTCAAAAGCACTATGTGCTAGATCTTGCTCTTAAGTGCGATATGATAAGATTCTCGTACAAATAATATTATCCGGCCTATTACCACAACGTGCCAAACATTTATACGATTAGACGAACATACTGTCAGATTTGGTACAAATCCCACAAGGGAAACGAATAACATGGTCACGAGTTACAAAACACTCGAAAATTGTCTTAGCAAAATGAGACATGTTTAAAACACACACTTTGATTGCAGTAAGTATATAAAGCCGGTGCAATAAATAATAACCCAAAATTATACTGCTCGATATACTACAGAAAATGCTACCGTGAGATATTAGCTAATACTCACATTATTGTGCCATCTATACTTTTTTTTTTATCAAAGTTTGTTCAAATGTTTGATTATTTAACAATAAGTATAACAGACTGTATGTGTAGTGGTGTGGTGTGCTGCACAGGTTGCCCCAATCTTCTTCAGCGATGTGGATTTTGGTTGGTGATGTTGTTGAAATATCATGTATGGTTATGTCAAAATCTATAGTGTTAGTGGATTTGTCTGCAGGTAATGTTGTGGATGTTGTATTTGAAGTTGGCGTTGGTAGTGACGCCCTTTTGTCGGATGAAGGGATGGTTATGCTCAAAGTAGACCTGTAACAAAAAGAAACAGGTAATAGTTAATGCAGTAATAGTCATACCACAGTAATCGGGTCACTACAGTACAGTTGTCATATTGCTAAGTGCTAGACGTGGAGCACTGTAGGAGAAACGGGTTGAACAGAACAAAAATTAAAAAAATCGATGCGATATATTTATCCAGGGGCATCATTCTTCGTATTGGGTCTTTGTATGTTTACTTGAAAAGGGCAACCTGGCCGTGCTAGGGTCACTCCCCAAATGTCAGTCGCAGTTCTAGCCTGAGCTAACTCCGCTGCTACCTTGAAGGTGACGAGTATCACCACTGTATGAAGAGTTCCGAAAAGCCTAACATAGAGTCGAACTCTGATGCGAGTTGTGTTACAGACCGGTACTTTCGCTCTATTAATTTGGCCTGCAGTCGCTTTGTCATAATTGACGCCGGTCCGGGCTGAAGAAAGCTTTGTTGGTGGCGGTGTCCTCTTCTGTCGTTGTGAGGTCGAGGAAACTTTGGTCATTCCTTGTAATGTGGTGGCCACCAGCGCACTTGACACAGCGTGCCGTGAGTCTGCGCTCTGGCATCGATGACATTGTCCGGATGCCAGTTTTCCGTTGGAAGTTCTCGACGGTGATCCAGAGACAAACAACGTATCCATCTCCCTAGTCTTCTTGGTGCCCTCTTCTGTTGGCAGCTGCACAGCAAAGGGAAATCGCAGTCCCTTGCAATTTTATTCTGCAACCAAGATGCACTTTAATATTTTGCAGTGATGGATTTGTGATAACGTCGTCCTCGAGCACGTTACGTTAGCTAAATGGTCGTTCTTTGCCTGATGGAGTACCGCACTTATCCACATACCTCATCACGTGTTTGGGTCCTGGGTTGGCAGGGCGTATCTGGATTCCCTCGCTGATAGACTTGCCTTTCGCGATGGCAATCCCTCGTCTAGCCATTTCTCGGCAAAATGCGACCCAGTTCCTCTAGACTTCTAGAGAAAGACGGCTGGAGTTATTTTCTTCCTAGAATCGGCGGCGGCGACCCTTTCCTGCTCCATGGCTGGTGGGATGTCTGGTAACGCCTCCAGTGTCGTACACTCGCAGGTTGGGGGAGACGTCGGACAAACAATCGGTGTTGTCTTTAACTTATTCGGAGCGTGTAATCCGGGCGGTCCACCTTTTCCGTCCTTCTTTCTTCGACGCTGAATCTCGAAGGAACTGCTAGTTCTGCCTCGCTTAGCGGGGCGATGACGTTTGCTGGCTTTGCCGTCTTCAGCCTTTTGCTCTTCTAAGTGGTGGCGACTATTGGTGCGTCTCTGCTTGGTGAGCTGAGTAGCGGCGCGGTATCGCGGCTTTTGGTGACGGGAATGGGTTTCTGCACACTAGATATGGTAGTCCCGTAACTACTCCTCTCTACTGTTCAACAATTTTAATTTTGCGCGAGCGCTTTTAGTAAATGTAACCTGGAACTCGGAGTCGCGATTGTAATCTAAATAAAAAAATTCAAATTCAAGGCGCAACTGTTTGGCTCTTCAGAATTTTCACAACAATAGAGGACTTCAACGTATTATTTTATTACATATGTTCAGATATGCTACAAAATTAGATTTACTGAGTATAACGGCTTAAAAACGAATATTTCGCTCTCACAGAGTATGCGATGCGGTGCGTCTGACGTACGGTATTATTACCCCGTTTCCATTATACAGCGACCTCGGTCACAGCGCAGTTTGTTGGGGATGTGCTAATGTTGTTAAGTGACGTGCTTACATTGTTTCTATACATTTTTTCCTTTCCTAATCATCTGAAAGAATGTTACCGATTGACATCACGACTATTTTAATAAATATTGCTTTAACATCAATTTCCGCTGTAAATTTTTAGTGGTTTTGTGCTTACCTAATTTTTTGTGTTAATTTGTCCTAATTAAAGTGTTTAATTGGTTATGGAAGCAACGATTCTTTTGTTTGTATATGTACCACGTTATGGATGCTTGTAAAAAATAGGAAAACGCGTACGTTCGCAAATTATTATAAAGTTGCTATCAATCATATTAATCTACATTCTAAAATTTATTTTATTTTATTTTAAAATAAGTTTATATGAAAGGCTTTCACGTCTCTCACCCTTAAGTTAATCATGGCGGTGGTTCAATACTCAGGCACACCCGGTATGTAGAGTTTACAACATCTAATTAAAAAATTACAAAGCCATTAAAATAAAATCTAATTCTATGTTATAACATTAAATTTGTAATTAATTTTGGTTTGAATTTCAGAATGTTTGTGGTATACGTAGTAGCATATCTGTGTTAAATAATAAAATTTAGAATTACAGTTACGTACTAATAATTTTTATTGGTAAAGAATGATAAGATTGTTGCTTAAGTTAATTCTATTTTTCATATTTCAATATTCTCAGGTGAGTATAATTTAGTTCGTACTAATTGACCTGCCACCTACGCTAATTTACCTTACGCTTCTTCAAGGTTAATTTTTACATCCGATTCTTTAAGAAACAATTCGCTTTAGTTGTAGGCTCCATTAATGTAGCACAAATTAATTAGCACATTTATATTATGGAGAATCAAACTATTCTAAGGAATTGCAATCGCCTTTATTCTGTCGACTAGATAGCGGTATATCAACATTTTACTCCTATATACTTTTAATAACGCGTTGTTAACTGGAAAGAATTACAATAAGACGTTCGTGTTAGACAGAAAAGCCTATTAAGGGTAAACAAAAATTCGATTTAGTGTTAAGGAGAATTGCAACGCATGAAGTGAGTGACACCACAAGCCACTACATCTAGCCAACTTAAAAAAAAAATAAACGAAACGAGTGTATTTACGAATGATTGACGCCGTGTGACTTATTGCGCATAAATGAAGTAACTGAAAGAAATAAAATTTCATTTTATGCTGTGTGGTCTTATAATAGTCGTAGACGTGTATAGGCGAAATTAAATTTTTGAAATGCAACAGATTTTAATAATGTTTACTTTTAGGAAACAGACGTTTGGTTCTGGATCGGAAATGTAATATTTAGCGTAACAAAAAAAAAAAAAAACTCTTGCGTCTTTTTATTATTGAATTTAGGTTTCAAACAAACGAACGACATCGAATCAATAAAGCAAGGAGTAGCGATTCCCTCTTGGATTTAAATTAGTACCTGGTCTGGAAAATTCGTTTTCCTAGTAGAATTTAACACCATTTGCTTGATTATGAAAAATACATTTTTAGGCAAGGCAGATGGGCGCGGTGATATGATAACACTGGCACTCCCTTAATCGTTGCTCACGCTAATGGGATCGTAAACATTTAGAAAGCTCCGCATGGGTTTCCGAATTAACAAATATACATTACTTAAATGAGAAAATTGTGAGCATAATTAGAGCCAGATGATTCCTTCATTTGATTGTTAATGAGTCGTCCTCTAGCGTGACTGCCAAGACGTTTTGCCTCATAAATTTAAAGATTATTAATTTATAGTTGCAAGGATACACCTACAAATCTAGTTGTGTGATAATATAGTCGTGTTACGAGCCATATTTGACCACCCTCATGTCCGCATATCCTTTGTTTACTCTGGGACTTTGCCCAAACTTCATTAGTTTATATTTGTGCATTTATTCATTATGCTATCGCCTATATTACAAAACTAAGTTACTAATTTGAGTTTTACTACTCTGGTCATTATTAAAATTATTTTTTAATTAGATGATCTTTGAGACTTAATTTTGTTCTCGTTAAGTGATTTGTTGTGGTAATTAGGTTTAATATTTAGTCCATGTAAAGCTTAAATGTATGTACTGGTGTTTATTATCACGAAATCGATAAATACTGTAGTATTTACTATTATGTCGTATAATGTGTAACGTATTTATATTCTGCATTATTAAACGCAACTATACAGAAGACGATATGGGTGTATATGATAAACTATTTAAATAATTTTATTTTAAATAATGTTCGATTTGTAACAGCATTTGTTGATTTTATTGACCATATGGAGGTTCTGATTTTTTATAGTATTAATATATGCAAGATTTAGACTGAAATAAACAAAATGGCTTTTTCTATTAACAATCCAAGGGCACGCCATACTATTTGAGATACAACATACTCGTGCAATACTTGGGACAAACTTTTATGCAATGTTATTACACGAACGTGCAATTTCATGCAATATTATGCAATATGCTTCAAATTTTGTGTAATTTGTCTAATTTTTTGCGTGTTGGTTTATTCTACAACATTGTGCAATAAAAATGTGTAATAGCATTGGATCCTTTTGGTTACAAATCTGGTTAGACAATCTCAAAACACACTCAAAATTATGTGCAGTTCATTTCTGCGTGTGCAGTATACGTGGCCATTAATGAAATTACGTCCTAGTTCCATGCTAAAATTTCAGTACAATTTGGTAATACGAGGTCTCATTGAACGCTTAGTGGATGTGGGAACAGGATTAACATTTAAATATATACGTACGGCGTGAACAAATGGACATAATCGATAAGTCAAAAGTGTGAACGTCACATTAGTTATAAATCGAGTACAGCAACAATACCCATTAAATAATACAACTCAATAATAAGCAAACAAATTGATAACCTTTAATGGAAATTTACTAGGTCAGATCGGCTAAGTATGCCGCTGGAGCTGAATTGAAAAATTGATTTAAAAACACAACAGTTCTCGTAGAGGTATTACAATTAACTTTGGGTTCAGTTGTACGAAAGGCACCAAAATACTACTATTATCTAATCTAGTCGCCTATTTCAAATCATATTGTGATAGACTTGAATTATTATCAGTAATCGTACCCTTCATTTTAGTATAAAACATTTGATTGAGTCTTGGGTGAGTTGTACAACGGAAACGCTAATATCTGAAGATTAAATGATTATTGGACAAATCCTAATGTCTCAATTTCTGTTAATTCTGGCAATTGTTATTTGTTAAATAAATAGAGGCCCAGATGGAGCTCCTGCTGAAGGAGATGGAGGCCTAACTTAAACAGAGACGGTGGATATTTCAAAGAGATATATGGAAACAAGATGGAAAAAAACCAAAAAGACCACAAAACAAGATGGCGGAAAGTCAAACAGTCGTGGTGCAATAAGATGGCGGAAACTCAAAGGTCCCAGGAAACGAGATGGCGAAAGGTCAAAAAGACACACGTAAACACACCGAAACAAGATGTTAGAACAAGAAAACTATATCGCAGAAAGCCAAAAAGACACAAGAAAACAAGATGACGGAACGTCAAATGACACACAGAAAGATGGCAAGCAAGAGAGCGGCAATTCAAAAAGGCGCACGCAAGTAAGACGGCGGAATACCGAAACAAAATTGCGAAAGACAAAAAATGTACACGGAAACAAGATGGTTGAAGGAAGTCATAAACTGCTGAATTCTCAATTAAGATGTCCGACCTTAGGTGCTTGTTAGGTGCTTGAATTAAGATGCTACACCTCTTCGAGATATGAACATTTCAGGGCGTTCATAAAGAAGACTACTGAAAATATGGGTTGAGAAAACTGGACCGAACAAAAAGCTGTCTCAAAAGACGACAATTTCTGGCTGGTCATTAAGAAGCAATTAAGTTAAAGAAAAACCAAAAGGTCATTAAAAAGAAATTAACAAACTCATTTAAAGCATATAGTGGCTTCGTTTCACTTATGGGACTAATTACGACTATTTACGAAACAGAACTCGGAACAGACTCGGAAGATTGCTGAACTCCGCTATACGTCATCCAGCAATTGTCTTACTTGTCCCGAAAATTGATATTTCTTGTACTAATGAAACAGTTTTGCGAAAGACAAAAATTTACACGGAAACAAAATGGTTGAAACCCAAAAAGGTTATCATAAACAAACTGCTGAATTCTCAATCAAGATGTCCGATCTTAGGTGCTTGAATTAAGATGCTACACCTCTTCGAGATATGAACATTTCAGGGCGTTCATAAAGAAGACTACTGAATATATGGGTTGAGTTAACTGGACAGAACAAAAAGCTGTCTCAAAAGACGACAATTTCTGGCTGGTCATTAAGAAGCAATTAAGTTAAAAAATAAACCCAAGGCCATTACAAAGAAATTAATAAACTCATTTAAAGCATATAGTGGCTTCGTTTTACTTATGGGATTAATTACGGCTATTAACGAAACGGAACTCGGAACAGACTCGGAAGATTGCTGAACTCCGCTACGCGTCGTCCAGCAACTGTCTTCCTTCTCCCAAAAATTGATATTTTTTGTACTAATGAATAAAAACTATTTTTAAAACTAAGAGGTATTCTTCTACTTTTCTTCACAACTCATCAATCGATGTGACATTTCCTGAGCTAACTCTTTTTCCACAGACAAACGGCGCTGAATGAGAAAGTTTTTCTTGTCATGTTGAATTTCTCATAAATTTGTTTGTTTTTCATCAGAAAAACTACTTCCTGTGGAATATTTTTTACATTGAAAGTACAATTTTGATATATTATTTATATTATTCATTTCCATTTTATTTTATTTTTTAATAACGTCAACCTGACAGTAAATAACAAAGAGCTGTCATTTACCTGGAGGCGGTGATAAAATTATCATCGATTTCATAGCCTTTTCTGGACATTTATTTCTTTATACGAAAATGTACCAAGTGACGTATGAATCGTAGTCTTACCTAGATATTGCCTCAACGCTTCCAATTAATAGGTACAAAAATAACTCAACAGGAAGTTTCCACGTAAAACTTGTTGTTATTATTCGAATATAATACGTTGTTTACATTTTTTTTGTACAAATTTCGGTTTCTTTCCTAAGATTGCAACGCCATCTCTTGCATGAAAAGGACCCCAAACTTTAAATTAGGTACATAAACTTCAAAAGCGCCGCCATAGACTATCCATACTTAGATAGATATATGTACTCTGGTAAAGTCCTTACCCTCTATTGCCTAAATGTTCAATTTTTTTGTAACGCTTAAAAAATATTTCATGCTCACCTCCTACAACTCAATTTTTGTTTCAAAAAATGTTTATTCTTTTTCAAAAAATTAACGGTTTCGATTGGGACCATAATAATCATAAACAATGTAATAAAGAAATTCATGAAGGATTAATTCAACATAATCTTTATTAGTCTAATATTACATTGTATGTAGAACACATGTAATTTTTCACATTTAAATTGTATCTTTTTGCATCTTTTTTATATTTTCTGTCCCACCAGGCAGGTCATTGTCACAGCTGATCTGACTGAATGTAATGTCGTCGGGGCTTAGTGCATTTTCTTTTTCGTGATCTGGCTAGCCTAGAAGTTTTTGGTTAATCCACTTGTCCGTGTAGGCAGCTGTTGGGCAAGCATCAATTTCAAAGAAAGCAGATACAATACTTTACAGTTTCGCTGTCTTTTCCGAATTGCTTCTTTATTCTTTTGTCAATCACCCAAACCACTATAAAAGCCAGCGTATGATAGAAAAGTGTACGGTACCACTCTTCCTCTTCCTAAACTCTACAAGCGAATACTGCAGATCTACTCCCCCCATATATTTGCTATATCCATGTACAATATCACAGGAGGTAATGTTTTTCATTCCTTCTCAGAACGAAAGAATCATTACATTTTTACTACTGGTGCAATACCTCAACGGTTCGTGGTTAACGACACAATTTTTTTGTCTTACACATTCTGTACGAACGCTAGTTTCTTGAAATGACAGTTTGTTTTAATAAAATGCCTCTTTATAATTAGGTAATTTATTGAAATGCAGTTTTTTCAGCAACTTTTTGAAGTTAAAGGAAGATTAGAGAAGTGATTGTTAAAATACACTTTGTGGTGGTTGTTATCGGGAATCATAATAATAATAATTCTCCTGGTACTTCGGTATACCCACCCTTCCCAGCAATCAGTTAAAAATTATAGGAATATCCCGAAGAACCCACATTTTACATCCCTATTTGTAGGGCCTGATATGGATGTGCCCTTTAAATGTTCACCACAGGACGAAAGTTCCTAATCTGGTATATTCATGCACGCATTGCGTACTTGTTCAATTACTTGTAAAATTTTATCAATACTTTTTTGATTGTACTATTCTCGCTAAAGTGTGAAAATCGCAATATTTTGTCAAATCTATTTGTGAGTATTAACGTCAGCTATTTGATGAACTTTTGTATGTTGTGGCCACTCTTGTAATAAATCGTCTATTTAGTGACATCTACAACAGTGTTCCTATAAACCTTTCGATTTGGTTATTGGTTGATTTAGCAGAGATTGAACACTAAAAGTGCAAGTTTGCGTTACAACTTCCACTATGAATTCTTGTGAAAAGAAATATGTACAGTAATTTCAGAACGCTCTCTGATAATATTTCAGATCTCAAACTCAATATTTTTAGATTTCCTCCACTTTAGTGTTTCTTTGTTTTGTTTGTTTTAGATCAAATTTTGTTGGTTAAATTTCAAGGGTCATCAGGAATTTCGTCACCGGACAAAAAATAGTCCACAAACTGTAATTGCCGAGACGTTGGTTCAGAAGTATCGTCCTGTGAAAGTTCCGAGTCAGAGTTTCCAGAAAAGATTTCTTTCATTTCATACTCAAAGTTGCTTTTTTACTATCAAGTGTTGCCGAAATAGGATTCATAGCTCTAAAGTCAAAAAAATATTTTAAATCAGGACAGGGCACGATGTTCTCAGAAACAAAAAAGGACAAATTTACAAAAGTCTTGTCGAACCCCCGTACTTGTACTTACTAGTAAATTATCTGTTGTTTTTAAATCGCAAGCACACCATAAACACACGTTGCAAATGTAACCTACAATCTGCAACATGCGGATATGGGACCAGTATGCAATAGAGGGTGTTAAAATCTAAAAGTTACAATTTGCTGGACTAACGCAGGATCTAGGAAAAAGGCAAACGCCCCGGGCGACACCAAGGATAGACGACAAAACTAACAAGTATTTAAAAAAATCAGATTTTTTACCTGAATTCGGATTTTTATTTTGGTTTTTACACACCTAAAATGTCAACCTTACAAACCTAACTGCAACCATTTACATCCTAAATGTTTAATTGGCTTATTTTCTGAGTTGTTCGAACAACAGGGTTATAAAGCGCAGTAATTAGATTTATTACAAACACAAAATACAAAGACATTTAATATTTTAGAAATGAATGGTCTTATTTAGGAGCAAATAAAAATGCTACATTAGAAAAAATTGGTTGATAGTTAGCAATAAATGTTCCATTTTGTTTCAAACTCTTCCTGAATGGCACTATTTTATGAAAATTCTGAAAAATAATGAAAACATTTACATTATGACGTAGTTATACCTCGCCAATGACATCATTGTAATGAAAAAATTGTTGATTTACGCTTTTGGTGCAAAATCTAATATGATCAAGTGTATGATCGGGCATGTTACAAATAACTTTCGATATCATGTATTAAACCTTTTTTCACATTTAAAGAGTTTTGGAATTTTTAGATTTATTACCTTTTTTACAGTTTTTAGAAATGAAAAATGATATTTCTATCATATTCACCGTGTTTGATAGTAATGTAAATATAAAATTAGCGACGATTAATTTATCTGTGCTGAAACGACCTTTTTTATAGGTTAGACTAATTTAAGTATGAATTACTTTCAGTTAATTCATTGCCAGCGGCGCCTTTTGTTCGTCATTTTCTTAGTTGTCGTCTTAAACGTCTATCTTTTGAAATATTAAGGTCCTTTAACTTTGATTTGGGACGCCACTGGGTTATTAAAGTTTTTATTTACCTAATTAATAAAATTGACTTCGTAATCAATCAATTTAAGTACTTTCTAATCAAAGGCTCTTTCTCATATCAGATTTAGTGTTTAAGCACGTTTTTAATGAGTACTTCGCTTCCTTTATATATGATGATTTAACAATAGCTTGAAACGTGACTGCCATATTGTGCACGCGGTGATATCATTTGAATTTTGATATACCTACCTGTACATAATTGCCTTCTGTTTATTCCTCGTTTTGATAATGTCTATTTTGCTGCTTCTAATATCTATTTGAACGATGTAGACTTACAAACGTATTTCACGTCACAAGCTTCCTTTTGTTAGAGAAATATTACGAATTTATGCAACTTACTCAATCACTTATAATCTATTACACTTCATTTTAGTTTTAGACTAGAAGTGAAAGTATTATATTTTCCCCGATGGAATAATAAGTATCAAGTGCTAACGGAAAGCGTATACGAAATTAATTTCATACAAAACGGTAAAAGTTAGTGAGATTCTGTTTTAATGACTTGTTTTATCTGTATATAGTGCATTCCTAAAGTGATTGATGGTTACGTATAGGCAACCAGAGTAACAATTCATTTTTTTTGCAAAATCTTAAGAACTCTGAAATGTGATCTGTTGCAAGAGACCTCATTAAACTAAGTACATTAAAGTTAATTTCTTTGTTGGTTTGTTGAATTTTGCAACAAAAGTGTTTTTTTCCTAATATTAATTGTGCTAATACTGGAACCATCCTCTCATGACTTAACGCTTTCTCTTTATTTCGAGCATCTTCAAAATTGTTTGTTAGGTACTATTGAATGGTAAATTGGAACTGTCACTTTTAGAAAGAAGAATTTGTTCTGAAAAATTGATAAAAATTTCAAATGTTATTGAAAATTAATGTTTGATTTCTACAGAAATGGTGTACGGATAAAAAAATTAAAGAGTTATTTATTGCCTAATTTTAGTACATATTGAGGTTGTGAAGATTATTCAGTCTGTGTAACATAAGTATTGTTTTTTGGTGAAAAAAGATAGCGTTTAAGCTACTAAGGCTTATCACTTTTACAGATGAATTTATGTGTAAGACTCAATCTCTAATGTTTACAGTAGTAGATAGATCTTTCATTACTAACTTTTTACCTAAGTCGAGCCATGGCCGCGCCAAGAGTAGCTACCGCAGAGGTGCGGAACTTTTCCTGTCGCTCTAGCAGCATTCTATGTTAAACGCTAAATAATGAATCAATAAAATAAATAAAAATTTATAATAATAAAAATAAATATATTTTTCTTCAACAATTAACAGAAAACAAACAATATTAAAAAAAAAGAGCTAAGAACAAGACCTTCGTAATAATAGTCTTCATAAGTAACACAAAACTAAATATATTTATAATACAAAATACAGGTATAAAAATAACAAGAAGGCATAAAATGATGCTCAGATGTCAGTATGATTGAAAATAGTTTTTGGAATCTTTCTTCTCGAAACTCGAAAAATACTAGGTTTTTTGAAATATTATGTTATATTAAATGAGAAAGTCTTGTGTCATGCTAGAAAGCAGGTAATTTTTTTTATCTTTAATTTTGAGAAAGATCTCTCTCCAGAGGGTACTGTTATAGGTGTGGTTAATAATATTCTCAAAGCTGTGGATACGTTGCGGAATACATTTATCAAGTCATTTTTTAATAAATATTCTAAAACTGCTAGGGGGTCATTTCTGGATTAATATATATCGCATGGTTTTCAATTTCATCATACGGCATTAATATCCATTGGTTGTTGGGTCTGAAAGCTTAGTTTGCTGGTCCATGCAATATTACATTTAATTTAAAAAGTCTAATGTATCATTGTGATTTATTAGCTGTTCAAAGTGCTCCTCAATTTTGTTTAAAGCTGTATCCAAAATTGTATAATAAAAATTTATTTTAAATTGTCTCTCTGGACATTGTATGGTTTCATCCTCACTTTCGTAAGAAATCATTGTCTTTTTTCGGTGGGGTTTAATTGCATCCACAGGTGGAAATGTGGCCTCGCAATCAATGTCTTCTGCAAGCATTTTTGCTTCGCTTAGCATATTTTTAAACCTTTGACCCAATCTAGAAATATCCAAGTATTTTTTAATATCTTCTAATGTTTATAATATTAGCAACACTGCATCGGATTTTTGTATCAACTTACTCACAATGTTAATTTTTGAAAGAATATTGTACCAAATTATGACAGATCAAATAAATTTGAAAGATTTAATTTTTGGCATTAAGGAATTGGCTAAATTCTTCGTATCGCTACCTCTATAGTAGTATCATTATAGAGGGCATACAATGCGTCATAGATATTTTCCAAGAGCTTCTACTGCGTCGATTTTACTTTCCTATCTTGTTTCTGATAGAGGTTTTACAGTTAATGTGGGAAGATCCTCTTTTAAATATTTCCAGCGGTATGTTGAAGCCGAAAAAAATACATACAATTCCTGAACAATTCCAAAAAATTGTTATTTCAAGTGAAGCTTTAGCAGCATCATTTATCACTAGTCTTAGGCCATGAGCTGCACAAGACACAAAGAATGCCCTTGGATTTAGATCTAAAATTTTGTACTGGAGACCACTATGTCTTTCCTTCATATTCACACCGTCGTTATAGCCTTGACCATGCATGTCATATAAATTTGGATTCCTTTTTTAGAGAAAATTGAGCAAAAATATTGTGAGTCCTTAGTCGGTTATAGTGCCGGTTACTGGAAAGAAGCCTTAAAAAGTGCTCTCTAATTTGAACCGATTTTGTATCTGTATTAAAATTGATTATTCTTACAATTATAGTTATGTGTTCTTCATGGAGTTTTGAATATTATCGTTCAAATAATGTGGCATATTGTTATCCTTATTCTCGATACGACGAATATGTTCAGCCATAATGTTATCAAATTGGGAAATTTCCATTATTTGGTTCAAACAATTTATTATTAGTGCCGTTTAGTGCCATGTTCTGCCCAGCTAAATACTGAATCAAGTAATTAATCATTTCAATAGCTGACCTCCATTTCTTCTTCTCTAGGTTTATTAAATTTTCATTTAATGCATCTGTAGTTATTATTTTTTATTGTTTTATTAAGATCCACCCAAGATGTTAAACTACAGGGTGAGTCAGAAGGCAGAGTAGAATGTAACATGTAAATCACTTTGTTATTTATAAACCAATTTTATTCACATTCCATACCGCGAAAGTTTAACATATGGAGATTATGTGTGGAAGATAACATCCTTCAAATGAGCTCTCCATTTGCGCCCTCACAAAGTCGTGCTCTTTCGGTTGCATTTCTCGTAACATTGGTCAATGCCTAAGGAATTAAGGCTCGAATTTCAGCATGGATATTGCCCTTAAGCTGCTGAAGTGTATGTGATTTGTTGACGTATACACGTTCCTTAAGATATCCCTATAGCTGCCCCAGGAGATTTATTGTAGCCCTGGCTGTATGGGCTTGCCCCATTCTGCTGAAACCACATCTCCGGATTATTTTGCACTGCTGAACGTAAAAAATTATCAACCATATCCCGATATCTTTAACCATTAATTGTCAAACTGCCACCGTCTTGCATTTCGAAGAAGTACGGTTCGATAACTTCCTGCGAGGTCACCCCACACCAAACCGTGCATTAGGTAGTATGCAGTTGGCGCTGATGAATTATCCTCTGATTTTATGTACCCCAGAACCTAAAGTTCTGATTATTGGCGTAGCCATTCAACTGAAAATGAGCTTCGTCAGACATGATTAGTTGATCGATAAAGTCATTGCTTTCTATGGCTAATTCTCGGATGCGAATAGCATAATTGCGGCGCTGGTCATGGTCTACAGGTTTCAGTGCCTGCACTAACTGTATTTTGTATGGAAACATCTTTAAATCGTTTCTTAAAATTCTCCCTAGGGATGTTCGGGACATTCCTTTCCCTAGAACATCTCCTGGTTGATGTTTCTGGTTGTTCTTCAATATCGGCTCTAACTCATTCAATATTGTCTTCATTGCGAGCCGAGCGTGGTCTGCCAGTAAGTAGAAGTTTCATCACGGAACCCTTCTCGAAGCGTGTTACAAGTTTCCGAATGATCGTCGCTGATGGCTCTTGTTTGACGTGGAAATGATTGCGATACGCTATTTATGTCAAAATAATAGACCTATTGGAAATAAAATTCCACTATTTTTCGCCGTTTTTCCTTGGTGTAATTCATCATCCTATATCTCCAAAGATTCAGCTATTATATGCACCTGTAAAAAAAGAAATTGAACCATCAGCAGTAAACAAGTTATTTACATGTCAAATCCTACTCCTCCTTTTGGCCCACCCAGTACTAACATATCCACTCACTATTACTTTCGTGCCTTTCTATATTTTGTGATAGGTGTCTCCAATCACTATAACCTTCTGAATCATTATAACCATTAGCATTTGTTTTGAATAATTAGTAACAAAAACGGAGTTTTTAAATTTTGAGTATAATAACCAATTTGTAGCAATTTTTTCTCCGTTACTTAACATTTTTTTGAAAGTATTGTATAGAAAAGGATCTATGGTTTATACCTACTCCAACATTAAAATGTGTAATTTGTGCTGGCCCTGATTATACCAAATACAATTATCAGTTTCTTTTTCTTTACTAGTCTGGGTTTGAGGTGCAGGACGTGTAGACGGTACTGGTTCTGTTGGAAAAAAGTTTGTAATTTGGCTTGATTCTTTTTTAATCTTTTCTTCCTTTTCCAATTTTCGTTTTTGGTTTTGTACACCCTTTTTCATATAAGACATCTAGATGAGAATAACATCATGTTTGCCAGATATATTGTTTCGATCATTTTTTTTTATAAATTTGAATGCTGAAAATTGAGAAAATAATAGTATTTATATTTTTCATTGTTTCATTTTAAACAGAAAATTGAAATTTAAATAATTGGTGTTATACAATCTAACTTTTGGAAAGAAAAATAATGCGGGGCATCATATAATTAATTTTTATGAACCACTAATATTTTTAGGTAAGGAAAAAACCATAAATAGCATCATAAACCATAAAATTAATAATAAGGGTGTTCTATTTAAAAATCAAAAGTTCTGTATTGTATCGCTTTTATATTACACCCTGTAGAAACCAAACTATTTTTAGATTATGCAGCTTGTAAAAATAGACAACTATCATATTTAAACTTATCTTCTAAGTTTAATGGCTAATCTTTTTACAATGATGTAATAAGCGGACGAAATTTTGTATACAGGGGATTTTTATCACGCAGAATTCAAGTATGATCTTAGTTCTTTTATTACTGATAGAGGGCGCCATATACAGGTTTCCATCTTGTTTGAATCGGTCCTAACTTTTTTGCCTTACACTGTATGTTATTTTCGACTGGAAAAAAATTATTTTCCCATCTTTTCTGCTTCAGAAAGGTATACCTTATTGAAGTCGCTAGGACCAACGGTTTATGAGAAAAATGCATCCGCTGCATGTAAATTATCCAAAAGCGCCAACGTAACTTATTTGCAAAACCGTAATTAGAAGTTACCAATATGGGTTTTCTATTAATGTGTGGGCAGGTATAATTGACAATTACTTAATTGGCCCATTTCAATTGCCCAATCGATCGACAGGTGAACTGTATCGAAATTGCTTGGAGAATGAACTAAATACGTTATTAGAGGAGGTTCCATTGGTAGAATGCGTTACATGCATGATGGCGCGTCAGGTCATTTTTCTCGATTGGCAAGGGAATTTTTGGATATGAGATTTGGAAATACGTGGATTGGTCGAGGGGGACCTATACCCTGGCCAGCTCGTAGTCCCGACCTTAATCCCCTCGATTTTTCATTTTGGGGATTTATGAAAAATCATGTTTATTCTGTAGAAATACATAGTGAAGGGCAACTATGGATAAGAATTATGGAATCCGCAGATAGATTCCCTAATAACCCAGGAATATTTCAAAGATGCCGTCAATCCTTACGAAGAAGAATTGAAAATTGTATTCAAGCACAAGGACAACAATTTGAACATCTAAAAATTTAATGTTTTTTTTAAATCACTGCCCTTCATTGTTGCTATTAAAATTTAATTGTTGAAGTGTTATGTCATTGTTTTTATAAATAAGTTACTTTGGCGCTTTTGGATAATTTGCATGCATCGGATGCATTTTTCTCGTAAACCGTTGGTCCTAGCGACTTCAATAAGGTATACCTTTCTATGTCACCCTATACATATATATATATATATATATATATATATATATATATATATATATATATATATATATATATATATATATATATATATATATATATATATATATATGTATATGTATATGTATATGTATGTATGTATATGTATATGTATGTGATATATATATATATATATATATATATATATATATATATATATATATATATATATATTTCTTTTGTTTATGTGTATAAATATATAACAAAATCTACAAATATTATTCGAACCCACGATCACATGTTATCTAGACATGAACTCTAACCAACTGAGATACCGAGAGATTGTCATTCCATTCAAATTAAACTTTATATGTATTTATACGTTAACTGGTTGTTGGGTCAAATTGTCATACATACAGTTACTATTTATGCATATGTTAAGCGAGCCCGCAATGTCGCTAACGTTTCACACCTAACAAGCACGTAACTGATGTAACTTTTTTAAATTTTTTTTAGTTGTAATATATGATCATTTAACTCAACAACCAGTTAACGTATATACCGGGTGTAAATCAAATAGGTGCCACCCCTGTAACTTTTGAACGGATCGTTAGATTTTGTGACTGCTTTATTTAGGAACTAAGGAAATTACTAGGCATATCGTTTTTCTAGTACTTAAAAGAGCTATGTAATATACAGGGCGGCCCATGTATGTTTCTATTGGGAACAGTGAGTTTTAGTTAAAAAACCGTAATTTTTAAATTTGATCGTCAACAAACTTCACAAAAATTAATTATTAGGAAAAATAATATTGTGGAGGTAATTGTACGGCCATTATCTATAATTTAGCTGGCGTCATAATGATCTAAAATTAAACAAAAAATTTAAGAAAATAAAATTAAAATGGCGCCTGAGTTGACATTTGACAGATGCACTGTATGTATTTGAAGTCCTAGAATCAAAATATATAAATATATACAGGGTGTTCCATTTAAATTTTCAGCTTTTGCGTCATTTCCGGTGCAACCGGAAGTCGACCATATTGTTTTTTTTAATATAAAAAATCCCAAACTGACGCTAATATAACTCACCAAAATTTGAACAAAATCTATCGACCTGTTCAAAAGTCACATGGGTGGCCTCTATTTGATTTACACCTGATATACATATAACGTTTAATTTGAATAGGATTCTAATCTCTCAGTAGTTCAATTGGCTAGAGTTTACATCTAGATAACATGAGGTCGTGGGTTCGAATCCCATTCAAGAGAATTTTTTGTTACGTGCTTATTAGGTGTGAAATCTTAGCGACATTGCGGTCTCACTTAACATATGCGTAAATAGTAACTATATCTATGACAATGTAAGTCAACAACCAGTTAACGTATACATATAAAGTTATAAAGTTTAATTTGAATGGAGTTTTAATCTCTCGGTAGCTCATTTGGTTAGAGTTAACGTCTAGATAACATGAGGCCGTGAGTTCGAATCCCATTCGAGAGAATATTTTATGTATTTCATATAAAAAAATATATACCTAACACAGCAGCTCTTTATTTGTAATGTATGGAAACAAACACGCCTAGTAGCTGAGTGACTCCCCAGTTTGTCGCGTGGGGGTGGACGGACCTCTTTAATCAAGTAGGAAAAACGGTGTTGCTACTCGCGACAAATGTGGTGGCATGCGACTAATAGACCGCCAAGAAAGCCTTTAAGCTCGGCGAAATTTGTCAATTATAACAAAACAACTCGTGAGCTTAGGAAGTACTTATTTACTACTAAGGGATCTGATCTAACTAAGGGCAAAACTACAGAGATACATTTAAAAGGGAGAATGCAATTTAGCTTGACTGACGTTTGCGCCAGCTATTAATCAACGGTGACTGCCGCCCGCCCCCCGGAAACGTTGCGCCCGGGTGCCATACACCCCTTGCATCCCCAGGTTGGCGTGGCCCTGAATAGTTATGTAGTTAAGTTTTTTAATGCACTGTCAATTGGTGTAATGAGTTTACTATACAAAAACGAGTGTTAAAAATTACTTTATAAAGCTCTAGTTTCTCTCGTTTAGTTACATGTAATACATCACGAAAGATAATTATTTTCTATAACTTACATACTATGATTATTACTTTTTATTTTAGGAATTTGAAATACTTAGTTATAATGTATCTAAAGCTATTGCTAAAACATCAATAAATATAATAATAATAATTATTATTTTTATCTTCAGCACGAGCAGACATCTTAATAAAGGAAGTTTAAATTTTAATATTATAATCATGTTTATTCGTTGGGCAAAATATTACGGCCTTAGCGAGGATTCGAAATTATGGGTAATTCATAATTTAAAATAAGGGTTACTTCATTCTAAAATTATAACAAAAATCTGGTCTTTTTAATGTTTGTAAACAGTTTGTACTACATAGAATTTAAGCAAGTTCTACCTTTCTATATTAAAATGTTTGGTTGATTTTTTTATAATTATATATTTTATCTTTCTATATTTTTTCTGTCGTGGGCGAATAGTTCTCATTATATTAAAATAACTAACTATAATTTGCTAGAGACTATCTTTATTTCACAATTTGTCTAACGCGTGTATAAAATTTATGTTATTAAATATTTCCATCGAACGGCGTGGTAAAAAAAACTTCGCCCACTGAAAAATAACAAAAGCGAAAATACGATCCAGATTTGTTTCTTATATAATATGAAGGTTATTTCATATGTAAATAAAAAAAATTGTCTTTCCACATCTGGTTAGTTGGTATACTTCGCAATATTATCAAGGACGGACACATACCACTCGTAGGTGCATCTTGTTGAAGAGACTTGTTTGGGCGAATACTCTATGTCATTAAAAACTCTTTTTCCGTCTATTTACAGTTTGTCAAGGTAGTTTTTAGTACACCAATTTTGTTTGATGTATCGATTTATCGAAGCATAGATAAAGCTGAATATACACTAATGGTTTACTTAACCTTTATTTAAATCACGTTAAACAATGGAGTTACACATTATGCTAATGTTAATTCGTGCGACTAAGAAAAAACGGTAAGTCATGTTTTGCGTTCTCAGCTGAAGCTAATGTAAGTTATTGGTTTAGATATTAAGAAGCTGAATGGGGAGAATTGCACCCAAATTCGTTTAATTCTGTCTCCAGCATTCGGTATTAACTTTACAAAAAAAAATTGCGCATATTGAAAGCTAGTCAAGAGCGCGCATAAAGGCTTTATATAATAAAAAGCTATTCCAACTTTGCAACATATTATCGATCATCCTTTTGTCAGTAGTCATTGAAAGGTGACGCTTAGAGAAGCCGCTTCGGGCCAATCGCGTTTTCTAAATGGAATTTTTTATCGACTTTATTTATAAATAAAAATTTGTCTTTTGTTTGGTAATTGTGAAAATGTCTCATATAGGTTTTTCCTATTGTACAGTTATGATTTCTATTGTAATGCGAAAGTAAGATTAAACCCCTTATCAACATTCCGTACATTCACTAGACCTAACAAACTCTTATACTTGTAAACGACGATTACTGTGTAATATGTGTATCTTTGTCTGTCCAAATATGCAATTAACACTGGCGATTGTGATAGATTTAAAACTTGGCAGTGAACTACATCGCCTCGCACAACAATGTGTTGTAATTGTGTAAATCCTTCTATTGTATTATATTCGATTAATTTACATATAAGAATACTTGCTGACGCAGTAACCACATTTTGTTGAAAAATTAACGTGGTTTTTTAAACATCTCGCATGTTTCCGGCGCACAGTTTAAAACAAAATTTTATGTTCGTTTTATTTTGTAAAAAAGTTGCGGTTTTTTGTGTATCCACGAACTTATGATAATACTCGTACAAATCCGCATGGTTGTCTTGTTATTAATTACATCTTCCATTAGCGTGTTTAATGAGACACAATAATTTTAATGGAAACTTGCGTATTTTTAATACAGGATTCAAACTCTTTAATTTTCAAATATTTTCCATAGCCATCTTTATCATTACATTGTTAATATCGTTTCTAGTTTTTTTTTTTTTTGAATCGGAAGTAAACGTGATTTTTGCGTACCTTTTATTCTGATGATTTCAAAATTCTGTGTTTCTAGTAATTCTTCCTAGTCCTACCTGTTTGACGCCTTTCCATTATGTTAAAAACAAAAAGGTGATGGGTGTGTTATCTAAATGTTAAATGTGGTAATAAGTTTACACGCAATACCGCGGTTTGAAATGCGCGCGATGTTTTACGGAAACTGGGTGAAAACTGTTGCCATTTATTTGCTCGGAGATTATTTAATTAATTTATTACGTAATCTTTAAAATACATAAATTAGTTTTGTATATCTAATTAACGATAAATCTTACTTGATCGACAAGTATGCTACCTGTATTATCGACAGAGCAATCACATAATATTTGTTTTAATAACTTTTGTTCCGTCCTAACAAAAATTTTAATTTTTTGACCGGTTTGAAATGCCACAAATTTCATTTCAATAAAAAATTACAGTCTTGGGTCATTTTATGCTCTAATAATGGAAGAACAAGAAATTTGTGTTACCACACGCATGTGTAGATTGAATTTTATCTATATTCAATAGAATCCCTAGGGAATAAATTGAATTCACCCTGTATATCATGGTTTATTGCCTACATGTAATATAGTAAGTACTAAGAGATTTATTGTTGTGATATCGCCAACTGTAAAGATAAAAAAATTGCAAAAAAAAAAAACTAAAGAATTACCTCTTTGGATTTTAAACTTTTTCATTTCATTCAAGAATTGTTGAGGATCAGAGAATACGGAAGAAGATATTTCACCCTTTTGTATTTGTAAGTTTTTTGATATTGGAAACATTTGATAGAATTCTCATGGTTTAACAGCTACCCCGACATATGTATTATCTATCAATCGTTGCCATTATAAAAAAGTACCGTTATTTGGGATAGCACCAAAATAGTTCTCTTAATAACCCTTACTCATACACATTTCGTTGGTATTGCGCACTAGACGTTGGTAATAGAAATTAGTTATTTGTGCCACTTGGTTAGAAACAATAAATTTGCTAGTATTCGTAGTTTCACAACAATCTTTGTGTTGATGTTATTAATTCATTAAAAACAAAATCAGGGGACCAATTGTAAAGTAATATTGGCTTAGAAAATTACAGAAACGATTACTGTAAATATTTTACTCAATATCTAGAATCAAATATATTCTCGGACAACTTCTAACCTATTCAAATGTAAATAACGAATTCATGCATCTTAAGCTTTATCGTTATACCTAATAGAACCAATAAGGAAATACAGCGCTTTGAGCAGCGGATCAGCTCTTTCTAGAGTTTTCGAAATGATAGTTTTCAACGGTTTTATACATTTTAGCCCTACAGTTATATACATTTTGAGCTCTAAAGTACTACTTTACGAACATCTGGAAAACTATTAAATTTGTATGAATAAGTATGCAGATCTTCTTTAAAGATAATTCAATTTTACACAAGTTTTTTTAATGAATGTTTTTGGTCTAAAATGCTACTTTATGCGAGTCCAAAAGCAAGCAAAGTAAGTTAATACGCGGAAAAGTATTGAAAACAGTACGCTCATCTTTTTTCTTACACCAAAGTAATAATGAAATTGTTTCCTAGGTTAATAAATAAAAAAAAAGTAAAAATAAAACTGTACTTCAAAAAGACCCTTAAAACTATCTACAGTCTAGAGATGCGTTTTAAATAACTCCATTCTATCCACATTTAAATAATTATTTATGTATCAAAGACATAACTAGGTATGCAAGGATTGTAAAGTGCAACGAAGAAGGGCTTTTATTTACCCGAGTGTGCTTGGTACATAAATATGTTATACCTGTTTTTGCAACGGTTTATTCTCTTTTAGTTTTGAAAAGACTCTGAAAAAAATGTTTGTAAATAGATTCAATTGTTTTACTCGTTTTTTTTTTACAATTTTGGATTGATCTGTGTCATAAATCCCAATTTCTGCTCGCATTTCGCCAATATATACAGAAAACTAGGATTCTAAAGTAGAATATAGATACTTCATATAAACCCTAAAATACTGTTTGGAATAATATGGAAAACTAGTAACTTTATTACCAAAAGTATAGAAACCTTTTTTGAAGAGAATTCGATTTTGGGTAAATTTTCGTTAGTATACTTTTCTTGGCGTACTAAATAAGCCCAAAAAGGTCCTTTAAAAGTCCTTAAGGCGCCTTTTAAGAAAATGTCGAAAACCCTTTATAGAAAAAGTTTCCTCTTTAAAAAGAATTCAATTTTAATGCAAATAAACTAAATCAATACATCTGGAAAATTGTTAATTAAAAAGCAAACGATATAGATTTTTTTCTTATGAAAGTTTTTCGTAAGCTACTGAACAGCCCCTAAAAAATACTACGAAAAGTGCCCTTAATGTATTTTTTGTGAATATATAAACTTTTCAACTTTAGAGAATTTTTGAAGATAATTTAATTTTAGACAAGTTTACTGAATGAAAGTTTTTCGCAAAGTTAATTTATACGGGCCATAACGTAAGTGAGTACCTGAAAAACTATTTGTTTTATAGCAAAAGCATGGGTGTCCTTTTTACATTTACTTAATTAAATGCCTATTATCATGTGATATCATGTGAATAATGAAAGAAATATTTGAGTAGCCGTAATTTACGCATTAATGACGAGTGGGAAAGGAACGGGATTTCATTAATAGGTGGTGTATTCCATTGCATTGTATTTTGAAATATATTTAAGTGTATAAATAAGAAACAAAAGTAACTTTCTAAATTTCATATAAGAGGTGGTCGGGTTCTTTGTTTGGCTCCATGCCACTGCGAATTAAACACCAATAGAAATGGTGTGGGTAAACATCATATTAAAATGAATAACACGATGATAAAGGATGCGGAAGAATTCATAAAATTTGGTTACGAATAAAAGACAATTGAAAATTGGAATGTAAAAAATATTAACATGTGGGTAGCAGATAGCCTTCAAGATAATATCGAAGTTTGTAATCAACATTACATAATAGGATCTCTAGATCCTATTGTGTATTGGCTGAAACGGATTATTTGTGGGAGACATATTATTATGGAAAAAAAATTGTTATTTCCTTCCGTAGACAAAGCATAATGTTACAATTCTCGTCTGACGGAATGTTATAGGGGTATAAGGTAACTGCTGGAGCAGTATCAATTCCATTACATTTATCTGTGGATCTGCATCCCCGAAGTGTTTTGTCTACCGCTATTGGAAGTGCACTGTATTGGACATGCACTTCCATATCATGCCAGTGTATTAAAAATGCGCCCCCAATTTCGTATAAATATATTGAAAGTACATTGTCAATTTCGAGGAACTGCAGTTCAATTTAGCTGGTTTTTTGAAAGTTAACGTCGATTAAATGCAAATCTGGAAAGTCGGGGAGAATAAAAGGCGAGCCAAGTGGACAAAATAGAAATTTTGGACCAAATTTTAATACTGAAAACCAAGAAAACGTTCTAAATCACAAAATTGAAACGTTTTTTTCGGTACATGTGAAATATAATAACAACCCGTTGAAACAAATAATTAAACAACGAGAAATAGAAATATCATTTTTCTTCTGACTCCATGGTTTTGTAAATTTTTTATCTAAATCACAGATTTGAAACGGTAAGGTCTTTAGATTGGTCGTCATAATCCCACCTCTTGTCTTATTAGATATTTGAGAATTGCTAATTTGAAGCGTTGTAATTGGTGGTCTTGGAGGTACTGGGCATGTCATTTAATCCACTTTTGATTGATACCACGTTACCTTTAAAATTGTTACGGTGGGACAATTTTAAATGATACAATTGGTTATAATTTGAATTTCTGTTGTATTTATTTGAATTAAAGTAAATGATTTTAATTGTTAAAGTTAAAGGTTTTGTTGTTTAGGCAGAACCCCATTGTCTTCCATCTCGGGTAAGTGCTCAAAAAACCTTTTCAGCAGTATCTGCCTTAATACAGCACTCTAAAGTTCCTATATAGACAGAGTACCGCAATTGACGCCATTTTTGCTACTTATAACAAACTCGGCAGATTTAATTTTTTTAACCACTTGTTATATATTTTTAATGCAAAAAAACCTGGTTCTAAAATTTTTTTTCTCCTGCATGACAAATACCCACATTAAAAGCACAGTGCAAAAGAAATGATTTTGAAATGTCTTCATAATGAATTTCATTACTTCATAAGTCTTGTTTGAATTTTTTAAAATATTCTTTGGCACTCAAGAAATAATGGAAGACTTCTAAGTTGGGATAAATTAAAACGTTCTCCTTATAACTTATAACGGATAGTCGTTAAAATGTACCTGACAGTGTAATAAGAAATACAAATTGTAACGAAATAGTATCCATATTACCAAAACAATATTACTTACCTCACAAATTGAAGCCCTTGTCGGTAATTCCCTTCTGTTAATGAAACGTAACCACACTTTTCTTCTCTGGTCATCATTTTTGGCTGTGGGTACACTTAATAATCGATTGCCCTCTTCGCTGCGATTCCTGCATCCAGGAACACAACAACCCGGCTGGATAACTCTTGAAATAAATCTTCAATTCGTTCGCACAGAAAAATGATAACAACTGACTACTGACAACTAAGAGGTCATGACGTCACGAGCCGCCATTTAACTCCAAAGTAACGGCCAAACCAATTGCCGTACTCTGTCTATTAGGAACTCTTCAGCACTCCCTTCATCAGAGTCATCTAGTGATTATCAATAATTTTATAAATTACAAATTTCTGTTTTTAACTGGTACATCAACACCATCTAGCGACTATCTGCGCCTTAGAAATTACACGTTCTTGTTAGTCGATAGCTTTTCGTGTTTTTTAACTTGTAATGTAAGTTGTATGTATTAAACTTAACTTCGTATCAAATAATTGAATCATATCTAACGTATAAAACTTAACTAATTTAAATTACTTCTGAAGTATTTATCTACATATAAAATTAATTAGATGGATTATTAACAAAACTTAAGATCCATAATATGCAGAAAACACTGATTTTGGTATTTTCTGATATAAATACCAAAAATTTTGCCTGATGGTGTTCCGTCATTAATAAATAATAGCAAGTGTTTATGCACAACTCCATTTAAAATCACTAATACGTATTATAACCTCACTGTCCTCACTTATAACAAGAAACGATTGTCAAAGAGCCAACGCTCAACTTAAACAAATTTTTATTGGAAGTTAAGCTTACAATGTAATCGAAGTATATTGGAAGGGTACTTCCAATTTGATGATCGATTGTTTTGGAAGTGCACTCCCAAAATGTTGGAAGTGCACTCTAATTTGATAGGAGTGTGATGGAAATGTTTTTCGGAAGTGGAATGCTTAGTGCAATTATTTTCAAGCATGCGTTCCCCCTTGTACACCCTCATGTAAAATTCGCGTTTCTAGTAAAAACTTTCCATTTATATAGACGCAGGGTAGCTCTTTTCGGTTTATTTATGATTTATGTAAATGATAAATATGTATTTATTTTGAGATTAGAATTGTCTGCCATACCGTATCTAACCGGACTTACAAAACGGTGCAGTAACGGCACAATAATAATCCAAATAGAATACTTTTATAGGATTCTAAGTACTAATAAAGTATATAGTTATAATTTTCAAAACAAATTTTAGAAATTGAATTACTTTGTTAATCTCAAAAATAACACTTATGCATGATGTAATATTTGATCGATGACTTTGTACTTACAAAAAAAAACCTTTCATTGAAATGTATGTATAATTATCATTTGCCAAAGATACACATTAATCTTCTTGAATGTGAATAAACGTTACAAAGTAGATTTAAAAAAGCGTGAATCTTTTTAACTTTTGAACGAGAGTTTAATCTGAGTTTTATATTAATATTACATACTTGGTGGATTCTCTCTTAAAATTTGGAAAGTTTAGTAAAGTTATTTTTTAAACGGAGCATAACAATCTTAACTATTATTACTATAGTCGAAATATCTAGAATGGACGTGAAATAGTTACGAATAAACATTGTTATCTTTCTGAAGTATAGGCCCGCTAACAATTTTCAATAGACGTCATTTCGTTTGTTTTGTAGAAACAAATAAATATCTTCTTTTTCTTAACAATTACTAACGCACACTGCAAACAATTAACAATCGTCACAAAAGATCAAAGGGTAAAATTTCAAGTGCTCGCGAAAACTTCTCAACAACGTTGAAATCTTTACACTTTTTCGCTATTGTTGGAGTGGTGACATTGTTCAGCACTTCTATCGATTCGTTATTTTTTTAGTTTGCGCATCTTAAATTCAAACTCCGAAAAAAATTTCTCATCTTCTTTCCTGTCCAGGTACTAAATTACTTAAACTGGGGCAATATTCTACACCAACTAACGGATTCCACGGTCATTACACCTTTACTTTAGTTCTTTTTTTAAGTAAGTTCGTTAGAGTTCAATGTTGTCATTAAATAATAAGGTAGAAGCGTATAATACCTCTCGCACCAACTCATTTTCAGAGAATTGCATTGTTTTATGTGGTCCTTTAAGAAGAAGAAGAGACATTTAAATTTAATACCAAATATAAGGAAAACAATTTTACAATTGTTCACGTTTGGAAAGATAAAATAATTCTTGCATAGTTCAGCAACCTTATGCTTGCCGAACCTGAACATAATACTCGTCCTCACTTCCATGATTTAAGGTTAAGATGCGTGTAATCTATTGTTAGCTTACACATCGTGTTTCTTGTCTTTTGAAGAACTTATATTGTTCTGCAAGAAAATTATATATAAGCGAAATGATTTGAAATAAAGTAAAATTGAGCAAGGTGTGATGATACTATAAAAAGGTATGAAAAAGTTCCTTTATTAATTTACTCTCAAAATTTCCAAGTTTGAAGGGGTATTAATTATAAAGTTTTTAAAAGGCAATTTAATGTACGGTCTATAAAGGGTTTTCATTTTAAAGTTTTGGGATGAAGTGTCACATTTTACTAATTTACAATATTTACACATTTGCTTACGGGTTGTATTTCAGCAGACTTACTGTACTAAAATTATATTACAAATAAATTTTCAGGTGATGTTAAATCGGACACCGTTCCTTTTTTCTACGTCGTTTTTTATTACGATCTTATTCTTAATGTCTTATCACATTAATCTTCGTTCTCTTTTAAAGACCTTTGAAAAACTTTAAGCACAAGGTTTATTTCTTATTATATTCACTGTTTTCACATTTTTTATTTGTGGCGTGATCACTTGTTCACAATTTTTTTTATCTATTTATACATCTCACTTCATTCTACGTTATTCGAATTACTCAGTTTGAATTTTTGTAATTGTGCAATATATTTCATAAACACTCGTTCGGAAACAACGCTCTTAATTCTCGCTCCATTATTTACTTTTGCTTGGCATCATTGGACAGTAGTCCAGTAGGTAAGTATACCTATTGTTTGGGATTGACACTATATTAATGAATATTACTGAAGTTTATGCACGGGCGAGTGTTACTCCATAATTGTGTTCATAACATTCGATCACTTCATTGTTCACGTTTGCATAACTTTGCATAAATTACTTTCAGTTTGTAATGTACACTATATTTCTGAATGTTCACAAAACAAGTTCCATGCATAACAGTGTATTAATAATATTTCTCTCCTTATGTTCACACTCATTATCCTATGCTTTTCTGTGACATACATTTCATAAACATTGATAAAGTGTGTTCTTGGACATGTTCATAACACCCAATTTGATTTATCAACCTCAGTTGGTTGAAGTATGACGATATAACACAAAATATGCACAGTTTTTAATTAACCATATATGTATCTCATTACTAATATGTAACAATGATCACCGTATAATGTGTTCATAACACTTTGTTTATTAGCTTTACCGTATCCATTAATGACCGACATTTTGTACACATTTACACGTAGCATGTTCATAAGGCACTATAAAACCTTACTCCTTATGTATGGATTTAGCTGACATTATACTAATGTTATTAACAATCTGTGGACTGAAGTTCAGCATGAATTTTCGACATGAATATGCAAAGGTCAGTTGATACGGTATGTTCATAACGTTTCTGATCTTTACTCTGACATTAATTTTCACTTGACTAAACGAGTTATCCACAGTCCGTTTGTATACGAACGAATATTGTCCCGTAACCATGTTCATAACATTCGATTTGTTTATCATATTTATTTCATTGTTCTCGTTTTCATGGCATTGCACAAATTACTTGCAGTTGTATTAAACACTAGCTTCATGAATATTAGTGAAGTTCAACAAATAACTGCATAAACCAATACTCCATTGTATATTTTTGTGTGATATTATATCAATTTCAGTTTCTATTGGCATCAGATCGGTTTGGTCGTAATCGAGTTAATTAATTATAGACACCATCCTATCTTGTAATCCGGTAAACGTACGTCACTACAAGGTGTGCACACTGGTAAGAGAGAGAAGAATCAGTGAACTTACCTTTCATAAACCCTTTCTGGTCACCCTTCTCTCTCCACTTTTGATGATGGAACCTGCAACTATGTTGCTCCAAACACCATAAAATAGCTCGATAAATTATGAGCGTTCGCTCATATTCAATCTTTTCATCAAATGTATACTCTGTAACCTTGATTAACTACAACCTACAAATAAATCGCTACTATAAATAAACTTTTTATTCTCTAAAGCGCTTTCGAACATGGACAGGAGGCCATAAGCTAATTTTACTTAAAAATAACTCTTAATTGATATTTTGTAAACGTCGCAGTCTATTAAAATTGTCAGAATACTAAAATTTATACTAAACTTTTAATACGGCCGTGTTAAAAAAATTCAACATGTTAATGAAATCGAACCTTAAGAATTCTACCAAACTAGAACCTCTATTCTTCAAACTAACAATTTAAAGGCAACTGCAGAATAAAATACAAAAATAAAAACTTCAACTTCAACGTCAAGTTTGGTTAACGTATTCTAAATAGACTAAAAATTTTATTCAGTTTTCAATGAATAAACATTAAAATTTCACAAAAGAAGTATTACCTTATAATGTTTCTTACCATAACCAAATCTGTCACCACCACTAGATGTCCTGTGTTAGTCCTCCGTTAAATATATTTCTCCTCGAAACCGTCTTCCAGATTATAGTTCTCAGAATTGCTTCCTTTTTTACCAAATTTCCTTATCAACCACAACAAGGTTTTTTTAAAGATTTCTGCCACCACTTAATTAAGGCGTTAACGTTGCCGTCGAGAGTTTATTCGAATTTTCGGTGCGATATAGTTTATTCTATTCACCAAAACAATATCTCTTACTCTCTCTCTATTTCGGTTGTTTACTTAAACACAATAAACCGACACCACTATAATATTTAAAACGTTCACAAATTTGTCACCGAACAACACCAGTAATCGGCAGAAGATCTCAAGATTGTGTGTAATGTGAGCCCTAAACTGCTTATTAAAAACGATCTATGCGAATCTGGAGAAAACTCCCTCACTTAACAATCCTAGGTTTTATTTAACACACACTCACACACGGAGTAGTTTATTGCGGAACTAATTACGACTACGGGGCCCGAAACTTTTTTCTATCTTTTTAACGCACGGTAGTTAATATAAGTTTCCTCCTTCGCTTCAGTCTCTATAATTCGCCAGTAATATTCCGATTCTCTTGGAACCAAATCATATTCGCCGAAAATTTAAAAAAAATATCCTAACCTACGCCCCCCGTACTGCGATGCAATAAAACGATCCTGTGAAAACTATACCGCCAGCAGTGTTCAACAACACGTACTCGTTGACTACGAATAAATTCACACACAATCACATAATAACTGCTTGTAGTTATATTGTAGACAAAATAAGTTCCATAATGGTAGTTGTAACAACATAATCACAGATTAACATCACCGCGAATGACAGATGTCGCAATGATTGGCCTTATACTGGTAATTATATTTGGACACTATGAAGCTATCGATAATGTAAATATCGAAAGCAGCAAGTATAGCATGTCAGTAATTATTATCACAACCAAATGCTTGAAAGATATACAGGGAGATCAAAGCATTAGGTACGTTAGATATCACTATAATTTTTTTAGCAGAAAATAGCTTTAGGCCTATTTCAACGTGAAGAGACAGTAGATTAAAATAACTAATACTCAAAGTTTGCGTGTTTGTTTACGTACAACTTTCTACTACCAAGGGAGATGGGTACACGATATATACAGAGTGGACCAATAGTCTGGAAACGCCCAATTATCTCGTAAATTGTTAGTCCGAATTGTACAAAATTTGGGATAAACCTATTTTGGGATACGGAGATTCCAGATTTGACATTTGCAATGTTTTGAAATTTGCCGTTTCTCTGATAGTATTAGTCACTTTGGTTTTTTAAATACATCACTATGTATATGCAGTCATTATTGGAATCTTCTCTTCAATTCGAGTTCAATCATATGTAACACTTATGATTTTGTGTAGTCTAGTAGGTCTTAAATACATAAAACAATGCAAAATATGTGGAAAACTTAACGTCAGATAAGTACGAAGTGCTACTTAGAAATTAAATTGTACCTACGCTGAGAAACTTGTTTGGAGCCAATTTTAATCAGATATGGTTTCAGCAAGATGGAGCTCTAGCTCATTTTGGTGTAAATGTTCGGCGTTATTTTGATGAGATATTTCCAGGATGATGCATTGGTACACGAGGTAGTATTGAATGGCCTCCACGTTCATCTGATTTCAATCCTAAAGATTATTTTTATTGGGGATACTTGAAAGTTTTAGTTGACAAAACTAAACCAGCAAGTCTTGTAGAGCTAAGGCAACGAATATCGATGAATTTCGATAAATTTCTAGACAATCATGCATTCTAGCATCGATTAGGGTACTGTCAACTTACAAACGGAGCACATTTTGAACACATGATTAAGTAATCATTATGTTCAAAATGTTGTAATCTTTGACTTGTTACGTTTTAATGTAGTAGAAAATAGTTTGTATTAAAAAATTTATTGAGACAATTAGGCGTTGCCAGACTTCTGTTTTATGTATTTAAGACCTTCTAGACTACATAAAATCGTAAATGTTATATATGGTTGAACTCGTATTGAAGAGGAGATTCCAATAATGACTGCATATACAGGATGATGTATTTAAAAAACCAAAGTGACTAATAATATCAGAGAAACGGCAAATCTGGCAACATTGTAAATGCAAATCTGGAATCTCCTTATCCCAAAATAGGCTTCTCCCAAATTTTGTACAATTCGGACTAGCAATTTACGAGATAATTGGGCTTTCCCAGACTTTTGTATATATAGAATTGATTCCTGGAAAGGCTAATTTTAGCCTATACCTTTTACCTCGAGGTCAACTTTAGCCAGTGTCACTACTTCCAATTAACCAATTAACAGGAAACAAATTGCATTTTTTATAATGCTTAATGAAAGGATGGTATATGCAGTTAAAACTGGAGCATAAATTATGAATTTACACAAAGCTATCCTCCAGTAAAGCGATGCGCAAAGCGTCAACTTTCTAATCAGCACGCAAAAGCAAGTTTCTAGCAGACAAAAGAAACAAAAAACCAACCGCTAGTTTAAAAATGGACTTTTCGCGCGAGGTTGCCAGACTTACTTTTTGTGTGCTCAACGCGATCGAAGAGAATTAATTTAAATCGGTTAAATGTAAAATTTTTATATTGATTATTCTTCCTGTTGTAGTATATAAAACTTTTGTTACCTGTACAAAATGTTGACAACTTATTGCCACATAAGTGAAAAGACACTTAAGAAAGCTTTAAACTTGATCGAGTTCATATTAATCAAATTTAGGCGTTTATTATTTATCGTGTTCACGGTCGAAGCGTCAGTTGGGTCATCACAGAAGAGAGACAATTTAATAACACCAATACACACTTAATAAACGATCCCAAAAGAAACTACAATTAGTAGCTTATTTTCAATTATCAAGTGGTTTTAGGAATTTGCAAATAATGCTTAATTCATGTTCTCACGCTTAAACAATTTAGTTTATATTCTAGATCTTCAATAAAGTTTATTGAAATTGGTTTAGAAACATCCATGTAGTACAATAATAATGTTTGTAATTAGTGTTCATAATTGTTATTTGCACTGGGCTTATGCAAGTACTGGTGAGGTTTATAATTCTGAAAGTAGTCGTTTTTTGCGTTTGTTGTTCACAAAATTTCATCTTCTATGATTATTAATTTAGTTCAATGTAATTTGTGAATTCTTTCCTATTTATTCATAACTTAAAATTAACTGTATTGGAGTTTGTTTATAACACTACAATCTGGTTCACAATCTTTGAGTGAAATTTATTTACTTGATCGACATGTTCATATTTCAGCTAATTCACGCATTTATTATTATGTGTTCGTTTAGTTTCAACACACACTTACTTATTCCTTAACTTGAATTATGAACATTTTTGGTATCTATTTAGTCTCATAAAGTACTATACTTTTGAACCATGCAGATTTTTCGATTTATTAAAAATATTGAGTGCCATTCTGAATAAGTGAACGTTATGAACAATTTAAGTAGAATTAATAATACCTTATAAACAAGTAATTTAAATAAACAAATACAGTATTTCTGATTATTTAACATTTATGGGCGGGGACAATTTAAATATACAACAAAAAGGATTATTTAATAATGAATCTTTTTAATGCGTAGTATAAGATAATTTTGTGAACTTCATTAGTCTAATTAGCATACGTTCTCATTACCTAATTTATTTAAATATAAGATAAACACAATTAGATTTAATAATCCGAGGAAATTCTCACGTAGGTTTTTAATGGACATCTGTACTAAATCGATACTCTTTTTAATAATAGCATATAGCTTACCTGTGGAGGGAGAAACTGCATTGTTCAAAGAACTATATATTGTAAACAACTCTTTAATGTTTAGAATTATTATTATAAATTTTAAAATGGGATTGTAAAGGTTTTAACAAATTACATGCATTATGCTATTTTAACTTCATGAATTCTTTAATGTTTATGAAAGTTTTCACATTCATAATTGCTTTACGTGTAAACTTTAAACATTAATAAAGAATTTTGTTTTTGTTACAGCAATTGTTTAGATCTCAACAAACACAAGCCGCGACCAATCCTAATGCTGCCCAGTTACAACTTTTACAACAGCAGCAACAGCAGTATCTTGCACAACAACAGCAAGCGGCATATCCACAAGCACCTTACGTTTTAAATCCTCAACAAGAACCCTACTTAATAACTGCCAGCGTTCCGCAATATTATGGTGTTGGACCATGGGTATATCCAGCACCTGCAAATCTTATACAACAAAGTGCAAGTAATGGAGCTAGAAGACCCCTCACACCAAACGGATCAGAAGCACAGCAACAAGTACAGGTAAGCAATCGCTCAATTGCTTTTGAGTACTTTAAAACTGAAATACATATTTGCAGCAACAAGTCCCTGGAGGATATATTGTACCGTATTATGATCAAAACGCACCAATACTTATGGCTCAAGGAGCAGCCATGCGAAATGGTACACCAATGCGATTGGTTAGTCCTGCTCCTGTACTGGTCCAACCTCAAACGAGTAGACAAACTCCAGCCGGAGCGTCACTTTATTCAAACACTCCTCAAAGTTTATATGGCGGAAGTGTAACCACTTCTGTTAATGGTGGCACACTTGGAGGTTTGTTATTTATTTTATTGTACTAACCTACTGTATGGGCATTGTACATTAAATTTTGCTTTAAAAAATGGCGCTATTGAGGCTTATTTAACATTTGGAATTCTCACTGTGGCTGTTAACAATCATGACATTGGTTTATAACATTTTGTTTAGACATTGTCACGATTGGAAATAAAATTTAAGAATCTATTAAAAAGAAATTTTACATATGTAAATACATTATTTATACTTGTGATATAGCCATTAAAATTTCTTAAATATTTTTCATAAATATACAAATAACATAATGAGCTTAAGTGTACTAACTGTGGTTGGTGTGGGATTAGGTGTAGCCCAAGGGGTGGGTTCTGGTTTATTCCCTGCGCTGCACGCACCACCTTCTGCTCCTTTTGGCAGTTCCTCGCTTGGAAATATTGGCTCTCCTGCTACAACAACCTCCCTACCTTCAGGTATGACAAATAATTATTTTTCAATTTTGTGAAATTAAATTTGCATGTATGCTCAATTATTCGAGGATTGATGATGTATCATTAGCCTTAGTGTCATTTTCAGCAAATTTAATTAAACTTAAAAAATACTGCGATTAAGGTCTGTATGTTAACTCTAGGCTTGTCTTTTCATGAAAATAGAACACGTAAATTGTCCAAATTTTGATAATAATCTGAGAAAATGGTGGAAGTTTAGGTTGTAAATCATACGTTTTTACTCTTTAGGTGCAATATAAATAAAATGTAGCGAAATTTTGAATTGTACATTCGTAGTTAATAAATTAAAAAAAATTGTACTAAATACAATTTGCTTGACCAGGTTTGATAGAACAAATTGTTGTCAAAATATATATTAGTAACAGGTAGTAGATTGTCATTTAGAACACCCTCAACGCGAGTAGAAGGCCAACAGTGAAAATTGCAGACTGAAACGGATTAAACAACATTTTTGCAATTTGATTAAATCTTGTTAAACTTTCCGTTATGAGTAACGTACAATTGGTTTCACACGAAGACCTATCAAGCAATTCTCGATGTACTTATTATTTGAAAATGTCGCACTTCATATGGAGTCTTTAGTGTAGGATTTTATGTGACGCTAAAAAATAACCACAAAAATAATTTGGTTATTAGTTCTTGATTATTCCCAAACCTACACAAAGCACATATGAACAGAACACCACTACCTAATCTCAATTAAAAAAATTATTTAACTTCCATGTAAACACTCATCACAGAAAAGATGGTTTCACTTTATTTATTAAAAACTCTATTCGTTAAGGTAATTAAAATTGTACAAAATAAACTTAAAATTTTATATTATATCATAACCTACAAATCACCGTATTCTCTCAGCTTCAAGAATAAAACACATACAATAATACTTATTAACTTGCTATATAATACATCTGTGTATAATTTTGGCATATCATGATGATTCACGTTTGTAATCGATCAACACAAACCCTTATAAAAAGTTCAATTTTTTATAATTCATTAAAATGAAGACTGTTCGAATTTTCGACAAGACAAAAGATTTAAAGTTGGTAATAAAAAATCACCATTTATTTAATCCAGTGGTCCACTATCATTCAGTTACTAAATTAATGATTTATTTTTAATTTACAAAATGTATCCTGTTTTACGACAAATTTTACTTTTCCCACTAAACACTGTAAACTGTAAAATTGCTAAAAATGTCTACTGTTATGTTCACGACATAATTCCACTGTATTTTTCATATTAAACATTTCTAGAGTTGCAGGTAATTGATTCTCAAAGTTCATCAAATGTGTGGAGACGGTTACACAATGTTGTTTTTTAACATTGGAAAAATAGAGTTAAATTTTGATGCAAAATCCGATAGCATATTGAATCAAAAAACCCTGTAGTTTGAAAATAAAGTATCATAAATTTATTTTTTGTAATTCCGAGCTAAATATATTGTTTCAGCCCTTGTTTGTATGGACTGCAGTATCACTTTTGGTCTGTAGGGATTAAAAGTCACTTTTAATCCCTTAGGGACATAATGTGAAGTAAAACTTTGGCAACAAATCAATCTAGATGTCTATTTAAATTTCTAATGACGAATCGTACGCCATTTCGCATCTGGAATTTTTAAATTTTGCGATGAATTTGGGTATATTTAATCTCGGAATGACATAAAATAGCATACAGCGTGTCCCAGGATTGATGTTACAAGAGGTGTGATGGACTAAAAATTTTTGAATTTTATTTTAAGACTGTGCGATTAAGCTCTGCTTGGTTTGAAAACAATTTTAAGAATATTTTCGATTTTTGTAAAACAAGTCGGCCTTGACATTGAAGCGAATACTGTTTTCTTTTAAGGTAAAGTACCCTTTTTGTTCATGATGCTAAGAAAAGTTGTTCATAATCAGTAATTATACAAAGTTACATAAAATTTCAGGAAGATCTATTTTGATTAAACCGCAATTTTTTTTTATTAAACAAAATAAATTGTGTTTTTTAAAAGGGCCATGAAAAGACAATTGACTAATCTTAAGTACTGTCAGATTACAATTTGAAGTATCCTTTTGTTCAAATTTCAATTACTCCTACATTATGTTAACTTTACAGTAAAGAATTTATGTTGTTCAGTGTTATGGGCTTGGGGAAATTGCAATACGAGAAGTGATGCGACAGTTTAACGAGAAATTTCCCAACACCAATCTTACACGTATGACTTGCATGTGAATAGTTAAGAAATTTCTTGCAACTGGCCAGCGTTCTTAACATTAAGAAAGAAATAAAGAAATATGTTGAAAACGAATCCTCAACTATTGTTGCTATTGATTCCGTGGAAGAACATTCCAGATCATCATTGAGGGAACGTTCACGTAATCTTAATGTTAGTAAATCGGAATTGCAAAGCTTTTATAAATCCAACAAGGTAAAGCCATTAAAACCAAACTTTGTACACACTATCAAAGAAGGTGATGCAGGCAGTAGATTATTATTTTGTCTTACCATTGGGAGAAATGTATTTTCAGACAAAGCAACTTTTACTACAAATGGCGTTATTTTGTCTCAAAATCGTCGCTACTGGTCTACAGAAAATCCAAACTTTTCGATCAATTGAGAGGACAGTATTACCAAAAAATGAATGTGTGGCGTGTCATTTCATATTGTTTTGGAATTCTTGGACCTCTCTTCATAGAGGGACGGTTAAATCAGAATGAGTATCTACAGCTACTTGACAGATTCAGGGAAGAGTACTTACATGACTTGCCGCTGACAGAAATACAAGCAATTTATTTCCATCAAGACAGATGCCCTGTACATTCGACAGAACGCGTAGCTGAATGGATAAATTTGGCGTTTTTCGAGAAAAGTGGATCACTAGAAATGATCCGATTGCGTGGTCTCCAAGGTGGCCCGACCTGACGATATTAGATTTTTTTTTATGGAGTCGCCTCAAGCAACTGGTTTACTCCCAACCAATACCCAAAAATAGAGAAATACTAAAAGAAAGGATAAGATACAGAGTACACCAAATACACATCGAGGAAATTCTGAACAGTTTCAAAGAATTCAGACAATCACATAGAAAGGTGTGCAGAAAGTGGTGACATGTTGAATGAGTAATGTATTGTAGATCGATGTTATTAGAAAATTTGTTGTAAATACTATTTGTTTCGTTAAATGTTCTTCCAATAGAATTTAAAAAAAATACAATTTATCTTGTTTAATCTAAAAAATAGCGGTTTAATCAAAGTAGGTAGATCATCATGAAATTTTGTATAAGGCCATAATTACTGATTATGAACAACTTTTTTTAGTAAAATTTTGCCGCATCATGAACAAAAAGGGTACTTTACCTTAAAAGAAAATAGTTTTCGCTTCACTGTCAAGGCCGACTTGTTTTTCAAAAACTAAAAATATTCTTAAAATTCTTTTCAAACCAAGCAGGGCTTAATCCCATAGTCTTAAAATAAAATTCAAAAATTTTCAGTTCATCACACCTCTTGTAACATCAATCCTGGGATACGCTGTATATTCTGTAGGGTTGAGGAATCTTTTAACCCTCGAGTGATTGTAGTCCTCGACTTCGTCTCTGGTATATTTAATCTTGGAATGACAAAAAATAGCATGTATTCTGCAGGACTGGGGAATCATTTACTTTTAACCGTGGTCGAGGGCTACAATATTCACTCGCAGGATTAAAAGTAGTTCCTCAGTTCCTTGATATATAACATACTATTATGTTCATAAATTACAATTTAAGCACTTATTTTACAAATTGATTTTTTAAAAGGACTCTGGTCTATTTGTTGGCTTACATCTTCTTTCTACCACTTTGGCAGTTAATAGAGATCATTAATTTGTTTTTTAATGTTACTATTGGAGTATTTTTCTTGGACAAACTGCTCTCCACAGGAATGTAAGAATAAAAATAAATATGTCTTGTTCTGGTTTAAAGGGCATCTTGAGGTTTTACGTATAAAAAATAAAATCTGAACAGGCATTTAACGATAACTCTTGAGGACGACGAGTAATGATAAAGCACTGTGTTAAAACACAGAATGAAAAAGTAAGTCAAAAGCAATAACTAGCCCAATGATCGTATTACGCGTGACAATAATTTCTAACAGGCAGAAAAAAAATTATGAATGAAATTTAAAGCGCCAATTCAATACAGCAAAAAACACTTGAATTTTATGCTCAAAATTTAAACAATCCTCAGTATTACAGAATCACATGATATTTTAATGTCTAAATGTTGTTTTAATTCCTTTTTGTAATTTTGTGAAAGGATCTTTTTTTTGTAAAAGGTTCTTTTGATAAAACTTTAAAATTTTCTTTATGAATAAATTCGTCAACTTTTAATATTCCATTTGAATAAAACACACTGTTCTTTTTATCATTTTGTACTGACTATATTATTTTGTTTAATTTCTTTCTTTATTTCTCCATTTTAACTTATTTTTTTAAAACGCTTTTGTTGTAATTATTTTGAAATTTCTTATTTAACATCAATATTATGCTCGTGTGTGACTAAATATACTTACTCCATAAGATCTACATTTCTTTTGTTTTTTTTTGTTATCACTAAGTAACAATAAATTTTATTAAACAAGGTATTGGTGGTAATAACTGTCAATTTGGCGATTAGCATTGGAATCTAATGATTTTAAATATGGCTACATATTAGTATGAGAGAAACCGGACATTCATTTAGAGATATTGTTGGCCGTGTAAATCGTGATGTTGCAACGGTGGTAATATGTTGGTCCAATGAAGGGGTTCAACAATGCCATGCTGGATGTGGGCATCCTCAGGTTTGTGAATAACGCCGTTTAAGGCTTTTGGCCACAAGCGACAGATTTTCAACTACCCTTCAATTGCAATAGACTGGATGGGAGGTGCACGACGCAGAATGTCAATGTTATCTATTTGCGCCGAATAACATCTTCTGAACTACATTCGTACCGCACATTTTTGCGTCTTACTCTTACTCCACGTTACCGTATCCGGAGTCTAGAATGAAGAGCAACAAAAAAGCAAATTGGTTTCAAGAATAAATTGTGTTTGGGACAGGATAGGTAGAAGGTTAACTGATTTACCACACCCAACAAACGATTTTACCATCTTCGGCTATGGTTAGTTTCATTTTACATTTTTTGGTACGAATTGAGGAATTTAACAATTAAGATACAATAAAATGGTACTGCAGTTCACATTGCGATTATACTGAAACTTTCACCAATGTATGCATGGTTAAATCACTTTTTCATTTTGTGATCACAGTTTGTAGAATATGTACAGTTTATGTTGTTTATGTATGTGTTTACAGAAAGGTTAATGTAAATTTTGTTTATTCTTTCTTTTAATATATGTATTGTTTGCTATTTACATGTAGTGTGAGGAATATTGGCATGACAAACATGTTACCGATACATCAGATAGGTTATTAAATTTTTCCCATATACTAACTAAATTGAGTATTTTTACTCCAATCTACGCAATAAATTTTTGAGATAAAACTTTTATTCACTACCCGCGACTCGCGCGAATCATATATACAGGGTGGCGCATATGTGAGTTTCCCCATGAAATAGAATATTTTGTTTTGATAGTTTGGTAACAATGTTACATTGGCAACAACACTTGAATCATTCATTGTGGTCAAATCTTCGTCATGTAATCCAAGAAGAACTCAATGTGCCTGGTGTTATGATGTGGGGAAGTATTTTGAGTACTGCATTAATAGGTCCCTATTTTTTTGAGGGCAATGTTAACTCACAAAGTTACTTACAAACGTTGCAGGAAGTAATGTTGCTCGAACCTCAAAACATTCCTGTTGATAATATTCAATCACTTATCTGGCAACAAGATGGGACCCCAGCACATTTTGGTATTGAAGTTGGAGAGTTTTTAAATTTGAAATGTAATGAACGGATTAGTTGGTGTGGCACAACCGAATTGCCTACGCGACGTACCTAACCCCATGTGATTTTTTACTGTGGGGTATTATTATAAAGGAATTTGTATTTTCTTTAAAACTGCAAAACCTAGACGAACTAAAAAGCAAAATTGAAAATGTATTTGACATCGTTTTTTGAAGATAACCCTTCATTGTTGAAAATTTGTGATTCAGTTTTAAGTCGTCGTATGAAGGTGGACATTTTGAACACTTGAAACAATGATTAACACTGAACATTAATAACAACTGCTATAACATTTTTAAGGTAATATGTAATTATAGTTCGTATAAAGTTGGGTTCATATATAAACTTTTAATTCATTTGTAAAATATAAAATTTTGGGAAACTGACATATGCGCCACCCTGTAGTGTACGAAATAGTTTTGTTCAAAATTTCCACCATGACTACAGGTGCCCCCCTATTTACCATCAGGATAATTTTTCGCTGTAGACGATTCTTCTATAAATTCATCTTTGAAAAACTCTCCTAAAGATTAACTCACCCTTATTAGTGGAGTCTGATGAGATGATCAAAACTATGATTTGGCTAATTACAAAATTTTCTCGTTTCTTCATTTTTGAATAAATAATTTTCGTTCATCTACACTCAACTAAATTGAATGACGGCATGCGTAATTCACTGATTTTACGTATGCAATCTAAATCACCACTTTATTCTCTGTACAATTCTACATCATTTACACTTAGGATTTAAAAAGCAAATTTCGATAATTTAATCAATGACACGATCTGCCACCTTGGGAAATGGTACACATTAAAGTTTCCTATCTAAAATCTTAATTTAACGTGTTTACACTCATAAGAATACATGCTTTATATACAAACTTATGGAATCGAAATTATGCATGAAAAGGCATTACTCCTATCTGCGAAGGTACAATAAATTAACCAAAAAGTGAAACGAAACCATTCAAAAAGATTTAATCGGTAACTGAAAGGCAGTAAGATGATATATGGCAATCCATCAACATCTGAATACTGGGAGAACCTATTGACAAGTACCTAATTGTTCAACGCAGATGTGTATAGAAAGCAGAATTGGACTTTCGCATATAACCCAGAAGAATATCTTGCAAATTGGCACAAAAAGTGAACAGTTCAACGACATAATGGTATACCAGATGTCCATTCTCAAAGTCGAACATAGGCAATTAACATGTGTATTCGTAATTTGTAGACTTTTGGCAATTATTTCTATAATACAGCAATATTAAGTAATGAAGACTTCAAATGATTTTTATTAAAAATGGAGAAAAAACTGCATTCAGGAAAAGCAAATTATGGTAAATATTCATATAACCCCCTGTTTTGAGCTAAGCAATACCCTAGTCTGTTGTAAAAACTATTTTGTATATCAGCTAACTGCCTATCAGCAATTAACGCCATCTCTTTTGTAAATTTTGCTTTTAAGATGTCTCCACAAGAAGAAGTCTCCTGATTATCTCTTGCAACGTCTTCCAATGCGAGTCCAATCTAAAAGAATCTAAATAGGTTTCTAAATTTAAGTTTTCTTCAATTTGAAATGGACCGATAATATTATGATTAAAAATCCCTGCCCAGATATAAATTTTTTGAGGATACTGAGTTCTGGTTGAAATATTAAGCCTAGGGTTTCCCGAGTCTGATGCCATGTGTTTTGAACTTTGGGTTCAGTATTTAGGGTAAAACTAGACTCGTCTGTGAAGCATACGGACCATAGAAAGCTGCAATTTTGTATTTCGTAACAAAATGCACTCCTGTTTTCTTTGTGAACATCAAAATTTTTTTGATAACATGGCAGTTTATAGGGATAATATTTATATCTCTTTAATATCTTCCATACCCGCAACTTACATAAACCAGTTTTTTTTTTTCAATAAAATTTTCTAATTCTAGCAAAATATTTACATTGTTTTCAACTTTTTGTCTTTTATTAAACTTAATGGCAAACAAATCTTGAATTTTTCGTAAACTAGCACCATTATAAACGGTTTTTACCAGAAAACTTCTTTCTTCATTAGTGTAATTTTTTCGTAAATAACCTTGACATAAGCCTAAACGTCACATTTTTACTGATAAAAAAGAAATATTTAAAATCTACCAGATATTAAATTAGTATTTTAAACTGAAAATGCACTTAATGTTGTTGGATGTGCAATAATGTTCTCTTTCTATTGATAACATTAGCTTTTCTGGAAAATAATGTGACAAGTAGGAATCAGCAAGGACTTTTGCAGCTGGTCATCAGATCTAATGGATCGAGCGAGAAATCACCTGGATTCTCCGAGTAACCTTAAAAGCACTCTGCAGTAATTGGGCTGTAGATGCCTTGATGTGTTTTCGAGGGGCTGTTCTGAAAAAATAACGGGTACGATTGAGCTAACTGGATATTTTAAAAATTTAATTGGCTCTAAAGATCGCATCATTTTTTCTCCTCGATTGCTAGTACTCGAGGGTGTTGAGAGAGCACATGCCCTTTCTTGTGGGAGTTTATTATGTCGTCTATATGTTGTCATTATCACAAATCTTTTGTTGCATGTTTGAATTTTTTTTTTAAAGTTGTAACATCAAAATTCAAAATGGATTTCAATTTTAACATCAAAGGTATTCATGGTATCTGTGATTTCTGGTTGTAGGTATATTCGCTAACACTCCTATTATATGAGATTTGTTTTTCACGTATCACAAGTTAGTGGTGTAAAGTCACATATTAACTCACATTTAATCATTGAAAAGCTCTTCCTTTTTAATGTTTGTTTAAGTATGGAGACTAATCGATTAGTTAACCGGAAGGCTTAAAATGTTAGCAACTGCTTGGTTATGGACCAATTTTTATATTTGTGTATTTCCGTAGTTGCATTAGGTACAGGGTTTTAAAAAGTTCTAAAGCAATGCAGTTACTATTATTAGTAAATAAACAATTAGATATAGTAAACAATGTTTGACAAAAACAATATGTATTTGTAAATAAAAATTTCGTAAGATTTTAAATAAACCGCCGTGATGTTGGATAATGGTTTGATACAAGACGCGGCTTTTGTGGTTTTGACGATGTTAAATAGATGGCACAATCGGAGATTCAAATGGAAAGTAATTTTGGTATTAAGTTAACATACTGTGTTCTTGATCAATCAGAAAAATTGGTGAAAAGTAGTTGTGTAATTACTATTTTGCAAACTGCTTGTTTTAAAAAAATCTAATCCCGTCGCTATAAGGACGAAGTATTTTTTTGTTAACATTACGAATAGAGTAGACGTAAATTTTAATATTTCAAATTCCAAACTTGTATATATGGCAGTTTATTCAAGTTAAATAAAAATGTTGAAATGTAAATTTTATTAAAAATGTATAATCCGTATTTTCACATTCTAATGTAACGTTACATGCAAACTTTTGGGTGTTGAGGAGGGTACTACTTTTCAATTGTGTGGTTTCCTTTTCCAACGTAACCAAGTTTCATTTAATCTTCAAAATTATAACGCGTTCTTTTGAGATGTAAAGAATTCTTTGTAACTTATTAAAAATATCCCAGTTGAAAACGTTATTTTTTTGATTCAGCAGATTTCGCGATAACAAATTGTAATATAATATTCTGCCGAGATAAGCAATTAAAAGTTGGAGGTAGCGGACAGTAGTTTTGACATTATAAGCGTTAAACATTATTTTTGGTGATTTGTGTGGATTTTTACTACATTCTTATTATAAAATTAACACTACCATAATGGGGTATATAAACTGTAAGATCAGACATCTTAATTTAACGTAATAAAAGGAAAGATTTACGACAATTACAACAAATAAAAAAAATCATATAAAGTAGAATAACATGCTATAGTTTTTTCTAGCTTCCACCCTTTCTAGTGACCTTCACTCACCCAATGGCAATGTACGATTTCCCACTGTTTTCGTACGTCATTGCCCACGCGGTGTTCTTTGGTTACTTGTGGTCCATATTTAATGTGAACACATCATTCCTCTATTAATTCGTCAAAAAATTGAACAATTGGTGAAAAATACATCATTACATCCTATTGTACATATTATTTATTAAACATTGTAGTAAAACCTACACCTTAAACACTTTTTACTTTTAATTTTAAATTTTCTCACAGGTTTGGGATTGAACACAACCACAACAGGCCGCCGTGATTCATTTGACCGTAATACCTCAGCATTCTCTCCATCTTTAGACTATAGACCAAAATGGCCTGCGTCATATGGCTTGGGAAGTAGTCCGAGTCCATTGACTGGTAGTTTAACGCCTCCACCATCAGCACCACTTCAACTTGGAGGACTTGTCAATTCCAGGGTACTCTCAGCTGCACCAGGGGCAGAAGCAAAATACAGAAGTTCAGTTGCAGCTGGACTAACAGCAAACGCCATGTTTGGTTCTACAAATTCCTTATTTACAAAAATTAATTCTTCACTTACAACAGTTTCTGCTTCCTTGGATAAAGGTCCACAGGGTCGATCACGACTTCTTGAAGATTTTAGAAATAATCGTTTTCCAAATTTACAATTAAGGTAATTCTCTGCATTATTTTTTGTATAATATTATTACAATTTTTTACAGAGACTTAGCTAATCACATTGTCGAATTTTCTCAAGACCAACATGGTTCTCGGTTTATTCAACAAAAGTTAGAAAGAGCTTCTGCGGCTGAAAAGCAAATGGTATTTAATGAAATTCTTGCTGCTGCATATAATTTAATGACTGACGTTTTTGGAAATTATGTTATTCAAAAATTCTTCGAATTTGGTACATCCGAACAGAAGACAACATTGGCACAAAAAGTACGTGGACATGTACTACCGTTAGCATTGCAAATGTACGGATGTCGTGTCATACAGAAAGCACTCGAATCAATACCACCTGAACAACAACAGGAAATTGTTAAAGAACTTGATGGCCATGTACTAAAATGTGTAAAAGACCAAAATGGAAATCATGTTGTACAGAAATGTATAGAATGCGTTGATCCTTCAGCTTTACAAGTGAGTTTTAAATTCTTATTTACACTTATACATAATGTTCGTTTTTAGTTTGTGATCTCATCATTTGCTGGACAAGTATATACCTTATCAACCCATCCGTATGGTTGTCGAGTGATACAACGTATTTTAGAACATTGCACTCCAGAACAGACTGCTCCGATTTTAGGAGAATTACATGCACATACAGATCAACTTATACAAGATCAATTTGGTAACTATGTCATCCAACATGTTTTGGGTAAGTTTTAAAACTTTTTTAAAATCTCAAAAACTATATTTTATATTGTAGAACATGGCAAACAAGAAGATAAATCGCAACTTATTAATGCTGTTCGAGGGAAAGTTTTAGTACTAAGTCAACATAAATTTGCGAGTAATGTTGTGGAAAAATGTGTAACACACGCTACCCGAGCAGAACGAGCTTTACTAATTGAAGAAGTTTGCGGTTTTAATGACAAGTAAGTCATTGTTTTTTAAATTCCGCTGAATTTCTTTGTATAATATTTATGTACCGAGAGCAATTATATTATAAAATGATTACAGTATGATTGTGGTGAAATTCCAGTTTTTTGAGGACAATGTTGTTTTAAATGTTATAAGTACACTTTTGCAAATTTAATTAAGCGGAAAATTATGAGTACAGTTTTATTTATGTACCATTTTGTTCTTTAAAAAAGCTTGTATTACAGTTTTGTTATAACTCGTAATTGTAACCCACCTATAATAAATCAAACCGATAGTAACGTTATAAATATCTCAATTTATTATTGCGATTAAAATGAATTAGTACTTAACCAGTTTTGATTAACATAATTACATTAGCATAACCAGGAATATAATAATTATGACTATTTAACTCACCCTCTCATGTCAACTATCAACCAATTACAATTTAGTATTTTTTGTATTTGGACCAATCAGAGCACCATTGCGAGACAATTCCGCTAGCGGAATATTCACGACAATTTTTTTTCTCTTCGTGCAAAATTTAATTGCCTTCTGGTAAAATGTCAAATTGACATAAACTTTCACGTTTATTTTGTTCATCAAAGTAATGCAGACTGCGACTACCATCAAAACCACTATATAACCTGCAACTTGTTCTAAATTAAAACTAATTAATTAATAATTTGTCAATTTTGTTCGTTGAATAGTCTTTTAAATACCACTCGTGGCCGATGAATTGCATAAATTTTTGTCGAAGTGCTTAATCGTATTTATTGCTTCAAAATTGGTCTCGTGCTAACGCACCTGACCAATTCATATCAAAGCAATAAACACTCATACACTTTGGCAAAAATTTTCGGTAATTCATCGGACACTTGAGGTATTGTATATGAGAATATAATTCACATGTCACATGGTACATTTTTGATTACTGTCATTAGTTAAAATACATACACAAAATAGCAGAATAGGCTATCAAATCGGTGATAATTTTATCACTGTGTGTTGACTGTCACATGATTGTAATGAAAAAAATAATTTACTGTCAAAGTGACAAATCGTTTAAAATTGTAGACTTTAAAAAAAATATTTTCTATTAACTTTCATTATATTCTCTTACCAAATATAACACGTGTTATGATTAATAATCGATGATACCACTCTTTACAACCTTTAGAAAATTGTAGACTTTAAAAAAATATATTTTCTATTAACTTTCATTATATTCTCTTACCAATTATAACACATATTACGATTAATAATCGATAATAATCATAACACTAGTTATGTTATCCCGACAATTGACCATTTGCAAGTTTTAGATGAGGTGTTTTCATACAATACCTCAATGTAATCAAATGTAATACAAGAAAAAGGAAAGCTTTATTTATTTCCACATAAATTGCATCGTATTAGTAAAAGACTTGTACCTTCTGTGACATACATAATCAGGTACTATCCTCGCCACCAAGGAATAAACCTGTGTCATCACTTTATATATATATATATATATATATATATATATTACATCTTTATTTGGCACGACTTGCCCATATTTCCTTTTGAGTAGTTCCATGTCTTCTTCTTCTCAAATCCTTTGTGCCTAATCTGAGCGTCCGATATTTTGCTTTCCCTTAATCGTTAATCCAATTCTTCCATGCTTTCTGGTCCCTGGCAACCTCATTCAGCTCTCTTATTGTTTTGCCTTTATCCCTTCCTATTTATGCTAGTCTATCATCCCATTTCTTCCTTGGCCTTCACTTCCTTTTCCTATCTGTACTTTTTGCTTCATATACCTTTTTGACTATTGTGTTAGGGTTCATTCTAATTATGTGGGCATACCAATTCAGTTGTTTTTTTTTTCTATTTTGGCAGTTATTATTTCTCGATTTATTTCTTCGTTCTGTATTCTGTCCCATTTTGTTTTTCCAGTTATCTTCCGTAAGAATTTCATTTCCGCTGCCATGATTTTTCGTTCTTGTTTCTTCCATAGTGTCCATGGTTCGCTGGCGTATGTTATTATTGGTATTACTACTGAGTTATATACCTTTAGTTTTATATTGTTGTCAATTTCCTTTTTCCCAAAAATTTTTCTATTTAGAGCATAATATATATTATTTGTTTTTTTACTCTGTTATGTCTATGTCTATTTTGCCATCATCTGCTATCATACTTCCTAAATATTCATATGTTGATGCTTTCTCCACCTTTTGTTTTTTAATGATATCCCTGTCATGTTTTCTCTGTTGTTTTAGATATTTATATTCATAGTTTTGCATTTATTTACATTAATTTTAAGGTTTATTTTTTCTATTTCTTCTGTCCATATTTTTACTAATTTTCCCATCTTCTTATGACTATCTGCTATCAATATGATGTCATCTGCATAAAGTAAATGCTCTATTCTTACTAGTTCCAGTCTGTTGTGTCTGATTACTGTTTGATATTTTTCTGTTTTCGTTCTTGTTTCTTTTATTAGTCTATCTATTAATATTATAAACAGCAGCGTGCTTAAACTGTCCCCTTGTTTTATTCCCTTCTTCATTTCAAACTTTCTAGACATTTCTCCGTTCATATGTACTACTCCAATCACTCTCCTGTACAGGCTTTCTATTTAATTAGTTTTCTCAGTATGTCAAGTTGTTTCAAGCATTTCCATATTACGTTTCTGTATACTGTACCAAATGCTGTCCTTAAGTCGAAGAAAGTTAATGGTAGTTCTTTACTCATGTCTATCTTCTTTTCTGTGATGTTTCGGATTATATATGTTATCGTTGGTTTGTTTGTTCGCCGTATATGCTGCTTGTTCCTCCTCCAGCTTGCTCTCCACTACTTTACGCAGTCTCTTTTCTATTTTCGTACACAGTTTGTAGCTTGTTGTAGAAAGGCATGTGACTGTAATTGTCACAATCTGAGTATCTTCTATATTGGTAGTATGATATTATTTTCTCAATCTTCGGGAATATTTTCCTTTTCCTTTTCTTATTTGATCATTTCTGGTTCTATCTTATCTATACCACAAGCTTTATCCGTTTTAATTTTTTTTAATGTTTCTTCTAGTTCCTGCATTGTAATTTTGTCCGTCATTTCATATGCCTCCTCTTCCTTTTCTTTCTCTTCTCCAACCTCATCCTCTTCATCTCCCACCATAAATTTATTCCCATAATAATCAGTCCATGTCTTTAATATATCCTTTTGTTGTTGTTTTTAGTTCATTATTTCTATTCTTAATAGATCTCATTGGTTTCTTTTTGTTTCCTTTTAGGTTTCTTATTTGATTCCAGAATTTTCTATTATTCATTTTATGCATCTCATTGAAGTTTGTTCTGAGGTCTTCCCAGCTGTTCTTTTTTGCTTCTCTAACCATGTTATTCACTATATTTCTTTTTCTTATGTAGTTTCTTTTTTCCTCTTCTGAATTTGAGGTTAGGTATTTTTTCCAGGTTTCTTTTTTTTCTTTAATTGCCCATCTAACTTCCTTGTTCCACCAGTATCAAATTGTATCTTCTCATTCCGCATATTTCAGTGGCGTTATTATATATTATTTCTTTAAATCTCCTTTATCTTTCCTCTAATTGTAATTCTTTTTTCTGTTCGATTGTATGAAATTCTTTATCCGTTTCTGTTTGATATCTTCATAATTACTTCTTGTTTTAATTTGTGTATGGGTATTTTCTTTTAATTTGTAATCTTCTCTACCTCTACTACTACCTCTTTAATTACTGCTGTGACTAATCCGTGTTGAGTTCCCAATTCTGATTCTATTTCCGTCTTTACTCTTTCAATCCCGGTTTGCATCGTTTCCGTGTATGTTGTTACGTAATGTATAAAACTTGAGCATTTCTTTCTTCCGCTACAAAAGTAATTTTATCTTCTTTTTTCTGGTTTCACATAGTGTTTCCAATAAGTAATCCGTTTATCTGACAAAATTCCAGCATTTTCTGTCCATTTCTATTTATTACTTCTTCACCTTGATTACTATACATTCCAATACTTCCTGTCCCCCATTATTTTTACTCTTATCGCATTCTTCTCTGATTCTGTCTAGGGCCATCTGCAAATTGCGTATAAAACTGTATTAATTCTTCTTCTGTTTCATCTGTTGGTGCATATATTTTTATTATATTTACTTTCCCATTTAGTTCTAGTTCTATCTCTATTATTATTGAATTTATTGGTGTGAATTTGCTAATTCTCTTATTTATTTCTTCCGGTAATATTATGTTCACCCCTTCCTTACTCCTCTCTCCCTCTTGTACTCCTGAATAAAATAGGCTATATTATTGATTGGCAATTGGTTACTGCCTTTTCCCTCCTTTTTAACTTCACTAATTCCCATTATCTCCATACCCCACTTTTGCATTTCTTCCGTTACTTCTAGTTCTTTTCCTGTCATCGTTATGTTCCATGTCCCAATTGTTATTTCTTGATTGCTTATTTTCTTGTTAGAATTTTCCATAGTTTTCCCTATTATCTTTTTCTTTCCTTTCCTTCTATTAACTTTATGTGCAATTTCCTTCTCATTATCCTTTTTCATAGCTTTGTTCATCTCGTCTTTCCGCCCATTATTAGATTTTTCTAGTTTTTTGGGAACTCTCGTTTTCTGTATTTTCTGGTGATCTTTGACTCATTGTTCTTCCTTTCTTCTTTGCCTCGTTTTCATTTTTTTGTACTTCTGTTCGGTTTTCGTTTTCCATTATTACTTTGTTTCCCCCTTTTCTGCTTATCCTTCTTTGCTCTTCTTTAATTCCAGACTCATTAATTTCTATAGCTTGGAGTTGTTCAAAAGTGTATGGTTCACTGTTTACAATCAGTTTGTTATATCTGATAGTAGTGGGATTACCCTTTTTTTTTATTAATTTCATATATTTTATCAGTTCTATCCTTTGTTTTAGTATCTCTTTTGAGTAGCCTTCTTCTATACAGATATTTATCCCTTTTAATTTCTTTGTTTCTTTTAGAATATCCATTTTCTTCTGATGTTTATTAACTTCCATCATTATAGGTCTTTGTTTTCTATTTACTTTTATATCAATCCTTCTAATATCCGATCATTCTTGTTCCATGTCGATCTTAATTCCTATGCCTCGCAGGATAATTCGTACTAGTTCTCTTAATTGTAGCTCTTTCTCTATTTCTTCTACTATTTAATTCTTAGGGTTTTTCTTCTTTACGCTCGCGATCGCCCCAATCTGTATTCGTCTACTCGCGCGATCTTAATCCGTTTCTTTACTTTTCACAAAACTCGATACTCAATACGGTCTTAGCTTCCCATGCTTATTTTCAAATATTCACTAAGATTACGCGCTATGCGCCGTCGCGTCCCAACCGTAGGAACTTCTTTCCGTGTCACTTTGTTTCTTATCATTCCTAGATATTAATTAAAAATTATTCCCACCTTATTATTTTTAGTTTTGTATGTTTTTAAATACTATTCTCAGTACTTTTGGCTTTTGTTTAATTTTAAATCTACCTTATAAATCTTTGATTCACTTTAATACACCGATCCCACTTTATTATTTACTGTCCACCTTTACGCCAGGAGTTCATGTTTCATTCATAAATACTATTTGTCTTCGACTAAGTGAATGGATCTCTTGAATGTATCGTTTGAGAAAATCAGTTCGCATTTTTGCTATATTTTGTTTTTTCAATAAAGCTCTATGATTAGAGTCTTTTTTGAACTTGAATCCTAATGTGTGTAATGCATGATTTAAACTTCTATCACTTAATAAAACATTGCTACCACGGAGTTCAGCATTTAAAGCTTCAACTGTGACATGCTTTTCTGTAAATAATAGCATTTTAGATGTGAGAATATGTATACATTAGATTGTACTCGTTTGTGCATACATGTTGTACAGTGTATTCCTAATGCACATTCTGGTTGTTTCTGGCAGATTGTTTGATTTGTTTTTTATAAGGTGGTTTTTTACCTGGACTGGATAAAATTGGATTTGCATTTGCCACATGCTATAATTTTGCGACGATAATTAAAAATAAATATTATCTACCTCTTGAATGCAAGATAGTGATATTAAGGGACCTTCATTTTCTTTCTCCCTTTCAAAATATTCTAATAAATTTAACACAAACTGCTGCACTTGTGTGTGCAAAGTTTTACTTTTTGCAGACATTACTGCTAGCAATGTTTTGCATGCAAAGGGGTGTAAGATATTTGAAATGATAAAGGTAAAGAGTCACAAAGGGAGGAGTTCTGAAAAGAACTGTTGTGAAAATGTGTAGAAGTAAATGATGAAAATTTAGGAAAAGGGAAAGTAGCAAAAGAGTAGTAAATGAATACAGTAAGGTTATGTGCTAAAATTACATCGTTAGTCAAATTAGAATTAAAATGCACGTTAAGCAATACCAACGAGTATTTTATTTCTCTTTTCATTGCATGAAACTATTCAATGATATGTCGATTGTGTCAAATAACAAATTAAGTATGTTACTATCCTTTTTAAAGACACTTTGATATGAGATGGTAGTATACACAATTTGGATAGCTAGGTTCGTTCATAAACGCAGGGCGATTCTTTCCTGGCGAGAATAATATATTTTAACTAGTTTACATGTATGTAACTAGGTATGAAAGTAAACTTTTCGTTTCATATAGAATAAAATAATAGTTTTTTATAGTCTTGAGCCGATCAGAAGTAATTGCGTAAAAAAGTGTCAACATATACAAGTTGTCCCACAATGAACTAAGACTATCAGTGTACAAAAAAGTTTTATAATCCTGAAAATTGGTACCATTCAAATCATCAGAGTTTGTAACATAGGGTTAATGTAACCCTATGCGGTGTGAATATTTTGAAGTGTTACGAGGGGATATCTCGAAAACCGTTTGACTATTTAAAATGGAATTTTAGGATATTAACATGCTACAAGGGGGGATGCATTTTGATGTCTTAATTAAAATTTTATGACACACAATTTCGTAATTTTTTTTGGCAAAAATTGATACTGTGGACTCAGTTATGTATTACTACAACAAATCGTTATATTTGGTTGAATGGTTTTTACAATAATTCAAATGAAACGCAGTAGAAGCTAATATGGCATTTTTCATCAAGGTGCATGCAACAAATGGAAATACATGTCATTTCCATGGCAAGCTTGAAATTAACAGTTTTTCACATTTAACTTAACTTAACCTTCATGCCATTTCCTTGCGGGGTAGGCAAAAACAATCTTTGCCTCTTATTTATTTTTCATTCACAATCTTTCTCCATGCTTTCCTATCTCCGCACACCTTCCTAGCTTCCGCAAGGTTCATACATAGTCTCTGACATGCCCTTTTGTTTTTAAAACTCTTTCTTTCCTTTATCATAGATTCTACTACATTCAGCCAAGTTTTACGCGGCCTACCAGGCCCGGCCTTTCCCCTAACCTCACCCACATATATTTGTTTCGTTAATCTTGCGTTGTTCATTCTCTCAATGTGACCAAACCAACATAATGTACTACTTTTATATCTATCCATCATCGTCTTTTCCTCACCACACTCCGTCATTATGCATTCATTTTTTATCTTGTCCCTTCTCGTTTTACCACATGCGCTTCTTAGAAATCTCATACCCACGGCATTTATTTTTCTTTCATGCTTTTTTGACATACCCATGTCTCACTTCTATACAGTACTGACGGGACGAATACGCTATTATAGATTGCTCGTTTCGCAGTTAGGCTCATGCTTTCATTTCTCATTATCGTCCACATACTTCCAATCACTTTCCTTTCAGCATTGACCCTTCGTCCAATCTCGCCCTCCATTGTACCATCTGCAGTAAACATTCTACCGAGATATACCAGCTCGTCCACTTGCTCCACAATTTCATCTTGCAGAGTAAATACTCTACTCTCCTTTCCACCTTCCCGATTGAACACCACAATCTTAGTTTTGTTCACGTTTACCTTTAGGTCCATTCTCTCACAGACTGTATCAAACTTCCTCAGAGCGGTTTGCAGCTCATCCGCACTGTCACTTAATAAGACTGTGTTATCTGCATACACCAGATGCCGTACATTTACGTCACCAACCATTACACCATTTGTATCGGTACATGCTTGTCTAAGACATTTATCCATGTATACATTGAACAACCATGGTGACATCACACAGCCTTGTCGCACTCTTTGCTCAATAAGCCTCCTCTCACCCTAACACATGCCGGGCTACCGTTGTATACTGCCCTTATTCTATTTATTAGACCTTTATTTACGCCATATTCATTTAATATTTCCCACAATTTCTCTCCCTATTCACTCTGTCATATGCTTTCTCTTGATCTACAAACGCACAGTACAACTTCCTTTTTACCTTTAAACACTTTTCGATCACCTGCTGGAGAGCAACCATCACATATTGTTGTAATTATTCTTCTTTCAAACTGTGTGTAAATTATGGTCAATACCAATTTTGATTTGGAGGTCGAATGCTGAAAAAATTATCGATAGGTGGCAGATTTATGGAGGAATGGTTCCCGAATTTGCCAAAGTCCCATGTGGATTTTAAAAGACTGGAAAATCGTTGTCAAAATACTGGCAATCTAAAATGCAAGCAGAGGATAAGAGGACGCCCCCAAAAACTGGAGAAGGCAAAGCTGTTGCTGTTTTAGCTGCAGTGATTTGAATCCCCATGTTAGTTCCGGAAAACTGGCTACGGAAGTAGGCATGTGTCAAGCATCAATACTAAAAGTCTTGCACTCTTATAAGTTCTATCCATACCATATTACTAAAAGCCGGATTTGTAGGCAAAATAAAATATGAAATTAGGCAAAAAAAAATTAAAAACAGGCATTTTTGGGCAAAAACAATCTGATTAATACTATTAATAGCAAATAAATAAAAATCGTTAATTTTTTGAAGTTTCAATTATACTATTTTTTATTTACATGGAAAATGAATGTGCTACTATGTATCTCTCTATATTGTTTCTTCCAATTGTGTGATTAAGCCTGGAAGGTGGCTAAAATGGGCTCCAGTGTAGCCTAAATCAGCTACTACAGAATCAGATTGAAACGCAGCTTTGGCATCTTTCAGAATTAGGCGTATGCCTTTGCACCCTGATTCTTCCTTTTCCTGGCACAAGTGATCTACAACCTGAGAAGAAAATAAATACAATGAAGGTTTCAAAATAGGTAAATCTAACATTTACTTAATAAGAAATTTGAATATGGACCTTTTTAATCTCTCCAAACTTCTTGTTGTGATATAGAGCCGCCTCCAATCAAGTCCCCCAACGAGTGATGACGGGAGCTGCAGGAAGGGAAGTCTTGGGAAGCATAAATTTAAAGGTAGCGCACCTACTGGGGCTTTTAGAAAAACTTTCTTAACTCCGGAAATTAGACCATTAACATCGAGGAAAAGATTTCTGATTTCTTCCGCCACACGATGCATGCCATGGGCTAAGCACGTTAAATGAATAATTTTTTCATAAAAGAGTATTAAAGCTTTTCCTGCTTTAACCATGAGCAATAGATCGTCGTCCCAGTCTTCAGAAGGCCACAAAACTTCTATTGAAATTTAATGGAAAGAGTAAATTAAATCTATACAGTTAGTTTTGCAGCATCCCAAAATTTTAATAAAATAAGACGAAGCTTAATGCCATTTGGAGAAAGGCCACCAATCACAACATTTACAACATATCGCTCATCAATCGAAAGCCAAATAGGATTTTCACCTACTTCCTTTCGGATGGATGTTATTGCCTGATTTTATTAAGATTCTCATTTACTACTGTCTTTTATATTAAAACAAGTTATCTCTGTACTTACTGTGTCGTACAAATTTTCAAGGTAATTTTTCCAAAGCATCGATTCATCTGGTATTGTTTTTGAAGTATATTTTGCTAAAAAATTGCGAAACACTGGGTTTGATAGTTTGAACCGTGGAATATTGGCACCTACCAACGCCACGCAAAGACCGTTTGAAAATGTACGCTGTTCCAATGATTTTTCTTGGATAGTAGTCAGAAGCGCTTGCTTTTTTTTTTACATGCAACCTAAAAGAAGAAACAGAATTAATGGAATGATTACTTAAATAAAAAATAACTAGAGTACAAATACTTTCGGAACGACACAATGAGTCATGAAAAGCTGCGCGAGAATCAGCTGGTTCGCCAGTAGCGTTGCACGAAAATTTCATAAATGGGTTATGGGGTTAAACAGAAATGTTAACAGATTGAAGTAAAATCAAGTGATAATTTATGATTAATAAGGCTATGTTTTGTGAAACACTTGAGTCATCAACAATGTCTGCTGAATAACTAACTTTATTTACAGAATAACAAAACGATCTATACAAAAATCCAATCTTATAATTTATCTTAAACTACTGTAAAGTGATACATGTACCCGCAAAGCATGAAAGAAAACTTTAATATCTGGCTCTTTGAGAGACAGTTTAATAGTATGTCGAATGTAAATAAAGTACTTTCCATAATGTAACAGGGTTCTTATTAGTTTGAGTGGGATTACTTATTACTTTGGTTTAGGAGTAAATTATTTAAAAAATTTTTAAATTTATTTATTCACAAACTGAATATAAAATGAACACGTAAATAATTACAGAAATATAAAATGCTAACTTACAAAAATGAATTGAGAATTATAATTAAATCTTTCACTAAAATTATGCCACAAAACAACTTATGACAAAAATGTAATCATAAGAAATTACAATTGCTAAAGTTTATTATTGGATACACTTTAAGCGTATGTCATATGATTCCCTCAGAACTTTCCTTTTATCAACAGTATTGCACCATCTACAAATAGGTTACATTTAGGGTTTGGTCTGTTTTTATTTATTCTAGGTGAAGAAAACTTTGTTGCTGTGCCTTGGAAAATTTCCTTCATTTCTGATGTAACTTTACGATAAGTGAATCCACCTATCTTTGTAGGAGCTAAAATTCTCTCCTTAAAGTTTGACAAAGGACGCATTGTCACTCCTGACGTTTGCAACAATTTCTCAAGCTTGCTGTGTAGAATCTTTCCACAAACGTCGACCTGTTTTGATTTCTTTGCCATTGTTTTTTGACTATAAAAAGACAATAAACATACTTGTAAATTACGCCTAAAGCACAGATATTGCAAACTTACCAAAATATACACACAAAGAGTCAAAAAGAGCTCTGAAAAGAACTGTTTATTAAAAGAAAATGTAAAAATCAGAAATATAACCTATAACTCAAGCGTGCACCAAAATGTAAATAAACTACTTAAAATTTCTATGGATATGAATTGCGCACATGACGGCAAATTGTCGAATTGTGATCAATATTGGTTTGTGCACACTATGTCATTCCGAAAGTATTTCAGCTTTAATACTGTAAGGAAATTCAGAATTTAAAAAAGCAATTGTACACTTACCTCTTTACTGCAGACTTTACAAAACTAATTTTTCCGTCAGTTGTGTAGACGTTAGAAATCCATTGCTTTAGATACGAACTACGGCTTTCTTTAACTTTCAGCATTATTCGACAAAAAATATTTCACAAAGAAATGCGAATAAAGACAAAACAAATTCTTAACAGTCACTTAAACAAACTGCACTGCTTAACACAGAGTTGCACACACAAATATGGCAGAACACATGGAGCACTTCATGGAAAAATGTTTACTTTATGAGAGTTAATTGTTATTTTAGTACCTTTTTTTAAATCCGGACAGTGAACTTCGGCTTATCGTTTGTCCCGTCATTAGTGACTCACGCTTAAGAAGGCAGTAGAAAATATATGCTAGCTTGTACATGTACATATTATTTTTTAGGCGATATTTTCGATTGCGAAATGAAAATTATTTAAAAATTGTTGATACATACCGGAAAAAAGGCACATAGTTATAAATTGTCAATTCAGGCAAATGTTAGTCAAAATCTTTCAAACAAGCAATTTTAGGCAAAATAGGAAAAATCCGGCCTTTACATATTGCAATTCGCCATGCATTGTACGAAGATGATTTTCAAAAACGGACAGAATTTTGTTTTTGGATTACAGCAAATTGAGGAAAAGCCGAATTTTTAAAGGGATTGATATTTGTAGATGAAGCGACTTTCCATAATTGTGGCAAAGTACAAAATAATACTTTCTAATTTGTTATTAAACTTTTTTAAGGTAAATAACCATAACTTGCATTATTATGCTTCATAAAATTCACATTGGATGAGAACAATTCCAAATCAACATCCATGGAGTGTTAGTTAACACCTGGTGTGGAATTCTTAGAGGTCAAGTTATTGATCTGTATTTTTTTAATGGCAATCTCCATGGGAACATGTATGAAAATTTTTTGAGAAACAACGCCCCAACCTTGGTCAGAAAATTTAAATCATAACTTTTGGTTTCAACAATAGAGCTCCTCCGAATTTTGCAATCTAAGTACGAAATTACTTATATGAAACATTTGGAAACCAATGGATTGGACGAAGAGGTCCCATCGATTGATCTGCTCGGTGGCCGGATTTAACCCCACTTGATTTTTTTCGTGTGGGTATTTGTTAAAGCAAAAGTCATGGCTGTTGAACCTACGACTCCCGAAAATGTGAAGGATAGAATTAGGGATGTTGCCGAATGATTACTCCAGAAATTTTGCAACGAGTACATAATTAATTTAAAAAACATGTTTAGACAGTAGAAGGAAGACATTTTGAACATGTTTTGGAAGACCAAACATAAAAACACTAAATAGTGGATTAGTTGTTAATTTGTTTTTTCTTGAACTTAATTTGTTATTCTTGTAAAAACTAATCGAATAAATTTGATGATTATTTGTAGTAAAACATAACTGACCTCATAGTAACGATTTTTGACAAAAAATTATCATTCCATTTGAAATGTTAATGTCAACCCCATCCCTTAAGAAATTGTGTGTGATAAAATTTTTATTAAGACATCAAAATACGCCCCCCTTGGAGCATGTTAATATCCTAAAATTCCATTTTTAATAGTCAAACGGTTTTCAAGATATTCCCTTGCTGCAAGTAAAACCACAATACATTTAAAATATAAATTTGTTAGACAATATAGTAAAAAAAAACTTATAAAACCTCAAGCTTACAAAAGTACCATTAGGTAATCAGAATAACATACAACTTATTCTAAATACAGACTTACTCTAAATCTACAGGAAACTCCACACTACAATTTATTTACAAGTTTGGGGGGGAGTATTTTCTTTTTCATTTATCACTCCAACTGTAAATCAAAACATTTTTCCTTTCTGGCCAAATCTGGTCTTTTTGGCTTTCATCATGCAATCTACTGTAAGGCCATTTTCTTCTTTACTGGGCATTTTCTCTATAAACCCTGGATAATAATATTCTTCATACTTCACAATTACAAAATCCTCGTCCTTGTAGCAATATTCCTTTTCTATAGCGGTATTTTTAGCTGGGACCTCTCACTCTCATTTTTATTCTTAATTTCATTCTCACTAGATGTTAACTCAGAAAAACTCTCACTATGAACACTAAATGAATCTGACAGTTCAGAATCTTCTGCTTCAAGTTTTTTTTATCTGACCTCTCTTAACGTTACAGAATTTGATTGACTGGCTGGCTGGTGGATGCCCTTAGCGTCATTAGTTTTGTAACATCATCCACGCTGACAATTTTGCTTGTTGGTTCTTTTAGTTTTTTACAGTCTTTTTTTGGAAGAATACCTTTTCTAGTTGCCTCCTTGCCTCTTTACCAACCTATACAACTTTCACCGATAAGAAGGTTTTTGTGGTAAGCAGGTCAAAATAGTTTCTGTGTTGGGAGGACAAATGCCTGTTTTTTTAAATCCTGAAATCATATTTGGCTGTTTGTTCAGGTACTTCAGCAGCTGAGGAAATTTATCTTTTGGTAAATTGGAAATGCTGTTACTTCTGTTTGTTTCCTCCCATGCCATTAAAATTTTTCGCCACTCCTTCATAGGGCCATAGTAAACCATATTCAGGGGCTGTGTAATGTGAGTGGAATGTGGTAAAAGGGAAACAAATCTTATTTCGTTAGGTTCTCGTACAATCTAAGAACTTTTAAGCTGATATGAGAAGTAAGATTATCTCCAATGACAACTTCTAGACCTTGTTGTTTCCTCATGTGAGACAGCAAGGTGATAAGAAACCAATCTTCAAACATTGCGATGTTAAACCAGCCACTCTTTGTCTGTTTGTAACGACAGCCCTCTGGACCACCTTTAGTCCACATACTCACATGTTCTCTGCTTTATACATAACATAAGGGGGTAGCATTTCCCCCATAGCATTCCCACAAAACAGGTACAAGATTTTGTTGACTCCATAATTTCTTCAACATGTTTTAGCCCTCTTTTTACAAATAACCTTACTTGTCCCAGGATCATCCTGAAGATTGGTCATGTCATAGTTCCAAGTATTTTCAGCTGGAACTTTCTCTAAACCCACTTCTACATTATTAAAATATTCACTTAAAACATCATCTACCTCCGCAGGAGCCCTTTTAATAGTGTTGCATGACCCGCACTGACAATTTTGGATGGCACTTACGAAAAAAAGGAACCCAATCTGGGCCTGGCATATTATTTTGAAACATTTTTATCAAGATAATCTTTTATAGTTAATCTATAAAATCAAGATCAGTTAGTGGGACACCCTACTCAACCAACTTGTTTAGTTGCACTTCAAAATCTGTCTTCTCTGCTTCCGAAAATATGGTTAGATGTCCAGGTTTATTGCTTCACCATGGAACAAAATCAGTTTAAAACAAGTAACCCCCTATGATCATATTTGCGGTTATGTTTCACAAAAACACGAAATAATTTTACAAACATGAACAATGAAGAATTATCTACAACTACCAAAGCACTAGAACCAAATGGAATAAGTTCATTTATTATCAAGGGTTGTTTGCCACATTTATTACCAATCATAACCTTCATAGTAAATTCATTATTAGAGATCTCCCAGTTTCCACAAGTTGGGAAGCAATCGGACGTTATACCATTAACTACAGTTCCATCTCCGGTGTCAATAAATGGCTTGAGATCAAGTAGTATTCTTCCTGTTTTTTCGAAAATAGTAGAAAAATGTGTGGAATTACAAATCAGGAAATATTTGAATGATCATAACTTTCTTCCCACTAAGCAGTTCAGTTTTAAGCTCAAGCACAGCTGTGCAACAGCAGTCTTGGATGTACTTGACAACATCATTTTAGCTAGGAAAAAAATTCTTTACTTGACTTTCTTGACTACTGTACAGCTTTTGGTATGGCCAAACACTCACTGTTACCTGTATTGCATTATGTTGGATTTGATAATCTTTTGTGTGAATATATAACGGAGGGATCACTGAGCTGTACTTAATGTAAAAGATTCTTCCTGGAGTACGATCAACATTGGAGTACCACAGGCTCTATACTTGGATCTTTACTTTTTACAATTTATGAGAATTTAAAAGATTTCACAAGTTGCAAAACTTGTTTGAGATTAGTTTGTGGCAAACGAAGGTATGATCACAGGGAGTCTGGCTAGTTGAACATGAAAAATAGACGGTACTTAGATTCGGTGTGGACATACTATAAAATTCTCTCCACGCAATGTCCACCTTATTTACATAAAAGGTTAAGATTCAGAACAGATGTGCATAATTTACAGTTTCGCTATAGAGGTTCCATTATATACAACTCACTTTCCAAAATGTCGTTGTCCTATAACATTTGTATAAGTTTTATTACTTTATACGAACTTTTTACAAAAACTAATAACAGCAGAACGTTTAAAAGAAAATTAAAATTACATTTATGTGAGCAAAGTATTCAAGCGGCATAGAACTACAACAATCAGTATCTTCCTTTAGGTATATAAAGTGTAAGTTTGGTTATTTTAAATTTATTGTAAGTTCTATGTAGAAATTAAATATATGTTAGTAATGCTGCCACTATTTCACTCTTAAACACCAGGTTAAGTGACAGAGCAGTAAATGAAAAACTTTTCATTATGCCGAACTTTGCCTGGAACTATAATGAAGATAATCCTTTATAATTATAGTATTTATGTAAGAGATTATTAATATTATTATTATTTTGAACTTTGATAAAATTTGCTAAGAAATAGGATTTTGCTGAAAATTGGTGTTACGAAGATTTAATTAAAGAATTCAAATTCCAAAATTTTCTAAGTTTCTTAAAAATAGTCTTTGAATGTACCATTATTAGGTTGGCAGTAAATTTTTGTTTTTGCCCTATAAAACTTGGATCATAGAAAACTTGTATTGTACCAGGTGTCTGATTTAAGTGAAGTAACCCGCTGTATCTCAGAAACTATTTATTGTAGAACTTAGGGAAAAAAATCTGTATAACAAAGTCGCATAAGGGGAAATTGCTGGAAATTATTTTCAAGTTTCGTACTCCAATCAATAGAGCACAATAATAACACAAAAACATAGTTTTTTAACGATCGCTAGGTGGCGTTGTTATTTTTATTGTTATTGTTATTTTTTCATTTTTTTTTGGGAATTTTCAAATATGATGCTATATATTTTAATCATTTACATGAAAGAGCATGGAAGAAAAAAAAAGGTAAAAACCGCATCTCAATATCTATTTTCTACGCGAAGATACGAGAAAAATAAGTATACTAGGGGATCGAGTAACTTGAAAATTTTACATAATCTAGTAGGCGTCAGGATGTCAAATTTTCTTAAATGTAACGTAATTTAATTCTTTTGTTGGTAATTGTCAAGAAAAGAGTTGTATGATTAATAGTTTCTGAGATACAATGGGTTTTCTCGTAATCAGACACCTGGTACATTTTGTTATTTGCACTATATACAGGGTCCGCCAATAGTGCGTGGACGTTTGCCGTTTTTTGATAATCCAGCTTTTTTACTGAATTTGCAAAGTTTAAGAGTTTTAATCATAGATAACTTGATTTATTTAAATGGAAAGGTATACATTGTGTTACATTGATAGATAGGAAATTTAATTACAATTTTTTTGATATAACATTGTTGGTATTTATTTTTTGCCGTTTTTTGATAATCCAGCTTTTTTACTGAATTTGTCGATTTTCGTAGGTTTACATATGTATGTATAATTTTTTAATTCACATCAACCTATGAAACAAAAGAATATTAGAAACAAAATTCAGCAATGTACAATTACATCAAGAGCTGAAAGAACAAGATTTTCAAAATCGAATTAATTTTTGACAGTGGGTTCAACAACAGTTAAATGCGAACGAAAATTTTATATCGGGGATATTATTTACCGACGAATGTACATTTCATCGAAATGGATTTGTGAACAGACATAATTTTCATTTTTATTCAAATGAAAATCCACACCAATTTCGGTTAGTCTCTCAAAATAAATGGTCAGTGAATGTTTGGGCAGGTATATTCGGCGGAACTATTGTTGGTCCTTTTTTTTTCAATGGCACACTCACTGGGGTAGAATATCATAATTTTCTAGAAAACGAATTATATCATTTATTGGAGAATGTACCTTTGGCTCAAAGAAGAGGTATGTTTTTCCAACAAGACGGGGCACCTCCTCATCATGCCAGAATTGTAACCCAATGGTTAAATTCGACGTTTCACGAAAATTGGATATGAAGACAAGGACCGATACCTTGGCCAGTTAGATCTCCCGATATAACTCCATTGGATTTTTTCTTTGGGGCTTTGTGAAGAATAAAGTATATGAGGAAGAACCAACAACTGCTGAGAATATGAAATTGCGAATTAGAAATGTTTTGCTACAATTACTCCTAATATGTTAGATCGGGTTGAAGCTTCTTTTATTAAAAGAATTCAGTATTGTCTAAATCAGCGTGGTCGACAATTTGAACATTTAATTTAATATTATTTTCTTCCAAAATCGATAAATTCAGTAAAAAAGCTGGATTATCAAAAAAACGGCAAAAAATAAATACCGACAATGTTATATCAAAAAAATTGTAATTAAATTTCCTATCTATCAATGTAACACAATGTATACCTTTCCATTTAAATAAATCAAGTTATCTATGATTAAACATCTTAAACTTTGCAAATTCAGTAAAAAAGCTGGATTATCAAAAAACGGCAAAACATAAATACCAACAATTTTATATCATAAAAAAATGTAATTAAATGTCCTATCTAACAATGTAAAACAATGTATACCTTTCCATTTAAAAAAATCAAGTTATCTATGATTGAAAATCTTATACTTTGCATTACGATATCTCGAAAATTAAATAAGATAATAGTACTATTTTTACGATTTTATGTAGCACAGTGTATGGCTAATCAACCATTAAAATTTTTGTTACACATTTCTCCATACGGTTGTTACAATTTTTCTTTTCAACCTCTAAATTTTCAAAAAATGGAATGTAGCGCCTGAATGGCGCGTTTAAGATACCTCATATAGTGAATAAAGTGCCCTTAAAATTAACCAGGGAATCCAAATTTATAATAATGTACGGTATGTTCCAATTAAAAAAATATAACTTTGTGTTGTAATACCCTGTATACGAGTAGTAATTTTTGCGAAAATATTTTCTAATTGTAACCCGAAAGATCCCACACAATCCTGCAATAAATAATTTTGAAAACGATATGGTATACACTCATAAAGCTTCGTCCACGCACTATTGGCGGACCCTGTATATGTGAGGACCATACTGGTGGTCAATATTTAAGAGCAGACCGCACAAAGGAGTAATGAATACAATTTATTTTTTTTCTAATTTATTTGTTGCATGCATTTAGTAAATGTAAAATCATGCATGAAAAGTCGACAGCTACATCGGTAACTGAAATTTTTGGAAAAACAACGAATTTTTAGGGCTCCAATGGATAGTAACATAAAAGTTTAAAGACTACAATAGCATAATGTTTAAAATTACTTGTCTGTTAGAGAAGTGATTTATATGACCTAAGAATGTAAGAACGGATATAAAAACAATATACGAAATAATGACGATTACCAATACATCGTTAATTATTGATACCATGATACAATATAAACACTATTGAGATATATACGTAACTATTGATGTATTGATTGATACTCCTTAATAAAGCAGGAGAGAAAGGACAAAGATTAACAAAACTTTTGCAGTTTAAGGAATTACTAGAATAATTTCCAAATTAACAAAAATGTATACTGAAGTTTGTTTGAAGTATAATTTAATATTCATAAAGATTTATTAACTTATTCTCTTTCCTCAAAAAATTGAGTTTATTTTGCAAAACTGTAAATTGGTTGAGCTATATTTGAATTTCGTTATAAATGAGTGTTTCAATTTTTTTTACAGTGCTTTACACGTGATGATGAAAGACCAGTATGCAAACTATGTGGTGCAAAAAATGATTGATGTAAGTGAACCAACTCAGCGAAAAATATTAATGCACAAGATTCGACCACATTTGAATTCATTAAGAAAATATACGTATGGAAAACACATAATTGCCAAATTGGAAAAATATTTCATGAAAGCACCAGGTTCAATGAGTTCGATCGGTGGAGAACTTGGTCCAATCGGACCACCACCTACAAACGGGGTTCTTTAATTTAATAGAAAGTTTAATTTACGATTCTGTTGGAATTAAATATATTTTTTATTTTTTTGACCAATCTATTGTGTTGATTTCTTTAAGAACGATGTATACAGTATTTTTTTGGTTTTTTTTTCTTTATTCGAATTTGTAATTTATAACCACTGTTTTAACTCTTAGGGTAGATTGTATCGTATATAGATACAATAATTGTATTATAGCTGTATTTATGTACGTGACTTCATCTATCAAGGTTTTTTCTTTTGATTTTTTCTACACTATTATGTATTATGTAATTTAGGCTTTTGAGTTGAATCATGATGTTGGTTTTTTAAGTATTTATTGGCTTAGTTTATAGTCAAAATATATAATAATCGTTTAATAACATATAATGCGTAAAGGCATAGATAGTAGCCTCTGCATGTCCACCTTTTTTACATATAAACACATCCATGTACAGTTGTTAACACAGAATTTTAAAGAATCTCGAATTATTTGAATTGAATGTAATTTAATTTTTTAAATTTCACGTATTGTAAATAAAAGTAATGTTTAAACCCCGATTTAAAAAAAATCCCCCTGATTTATTAAGTGTGTCCCCCACGATCCTTCAGTATATTAACAATGTGATACATTCCTCAGGAAATAGTTTCTGAAACATCATAAAAAAAATCGTACGAATCAAAATTAATCTAGATTTTTCCTAATTGCACCCATTTTTCCTTCATTAACCTTATAAATATATATGATATATGTAAGACTTATTTTTTGAAAGGGGTTTTGTTGCATTCGTTTATTAACTTCACGGAGGGCAAAATTTTCATCATACCAAATGATGCTGTTAGTGTTTTGATTATTAAAAATGTTTGCAACGTACACCTTTTACATCATAATTTATCGAATAAATAAAACCCCTGGAAATAACTTTTCCACTTGCAACTCGTATCATGTAACATGCGAGCATTGTTTACTACACTTTGGTATATTTATAAATGTGATTTCGTTGTTTGTATATTTGTCGTAAGTAATCCACATATTTTATTAATCTTAATAGTAATAATAACGTTCTATTGGATTAAAAAAGATCTCTATCAATGTTTTTGTCGACTTCATCCTTATTCTAATGTTTGTACAGATACTACATCTAAATGCCGTATTTTTTTTAATTAATGACTTTCTCTGTATTTATGAGTGTTATAATCGATGTACATTTGGTAATTGTATTTTATCTTTTTTTTATTATTATTACTTTTCGGGTTTATTTGCAAATTTGTACTTTAAAATCAAATAAATGTTTAAAATCGTATATACATTGTAGATAAACCCGAAATATCATTGTGTCAGTTGTCTTTAGTATGTGTACATACCATGCCCACTTTTGTATTATATGTAATATAGTTTCGTTCATAAACATTTCCAAACAGACAATTTTAAATTGCTGGATGGTAACATGTACACCTATTAAGGATTACTGTTGCAAATCGATTCGTGACTCGGTTAGGTTGTAAATATTATTTTGTATATGTAGCTGTATAAAAATCTGGTTATTTTATTCGGTTGTTATATATATGTAGATTATAAAAAAGTAATAATTATATTCAGTATTTGTAAAAAAAAAAACCAGTTTAATTTTCTGACCGAGTTACGATGAATCGACTGTATGAGGGCCAATAAAACTACATAGGCACCTGAGACTGATGTAAAGAAACTAAACAAGCTGTAAAGTGTAAATTCATAATTTTTTTTGGTTATCATGTTGTAAAATGTATAATATCTGTGTAAAAATTCCTGTAAAATTAAAAATCGTTTGGAAATACATTAATGTAATTATATGTAATCTAAATTGGAAGGATTATCTGGTGTAAGTTGCATATTGTTTTAGGCGGCAACAGTAGAATGCCGTAGGGTAGCTGGGTGGGGATCACTTAAGTTCGTACAACTTTATGGCTCTCTGTGGATTTCGGCTGTATATTTTTTTTATTTATGGATATGCGATCTGTTCATGTAGATTTATGTATTTGCTAAGTGCATGCTAATTTTTGATTAGGCGTTCCTGTTCATGTGTATGATAAGTATTTTTAAAAACGATAGTAATTTTTTTATATATAGGTTGTCGTTCGATATTTATTTTGTAAGTTGCTTAAGTTTTATATACACTCGCTTGCAAAATACAGTTGAATAAGTAGGCTGTTAATGCCATTATATAAGATATTAGATAGATAACACTTTTCATAGGTTTTTCCTTATGTCTACATTGACTTGCACTAACCAATGTAAAGACTCTTGTATTTTATAATCTATTTTGTATTTTTTATACAGTATAGTAATAATTTATGTTTTGAAGTGTAGACTATTCAGGGTATATCAATGTAGACATATGGATGTAGAACGATCACAACAATCAATGTGTAGAAGACCATTCTCTTAGTGTAGGCACCTTACATATTGTTCTATATAGCTCTAGTGTCTTGTATATTATTATAGCTGTACAAAGCGACACCACGGTGTCGGTAACATATTTGTAATTTAATTCATTATAATAAAAAGCCAGTAATAGTATTTTTTTTTCACTTTGATTTCTATTCTCACTTTTTGCATAGAAAAACCCTACCATTTCATTTTTCCTTTATAGAATAATAACATTCAGGTAATATACATAAACTGTTGTGTTCTAATTAATTTAAGGTGAGTATATGTTACCTCTGCTTTTGTTAATGCATTAATCATTTAATTATAAGTAGACAGAGTGATCTGATTAAGGATCCAAAAAGTGGTGTCTTTTCGTTCGACGAAGTTGAGAGGTCCCTCATCTATTTGATAAAATAATTCTACACGTAACATTCACTGTGTACCAATAAAGATAGTTCTACGTCAAATAGTTCTCTCTCATTTCTGCATAAAAGTTTTTTTATTACCTACTGTTTCGTTGGTTTAGCAGCAGATATAATATGTTTTCATTTTAATTGTGTTTTAAATAAATATTGTGTCTTCCGAAACACAAACCAATTTCTTTCTGTGCAATTATTTTTGGGAGAATTTTTTTATCTAATATGTTTTTTTAGTATTATATTTCATTGAGGTAGTAATACCTAAAAGAAAAAGGGAAACTGTACAACAGTAAATAATTTTTGTGCCGTCATCTAAAATCGTCTAAAAAAATGGATTCAACTGAATCAGTACAGAAAAAATAATTATTGTTTTATACCCTTTGATTACATATTTCAATAAAAATGTAAATTAAATAAATGTGTAATCTGTAATACTTATTAATTTAAGAATAGACATAAAAATATATGATACAGCTACCGGGTAATATTTTGTTGAACAGGTTCTTTTGTCTGAGAATATTTTATTTTCTTTTTTAAAAGGTTCCTGTATAAAGAATATATTAAGATATACAGAATAATAAGTACAGGAAATATTTTCAGAACCAATTATAAATTAATTTTTAAATTATCAGATGTTTATAAGAATATAAAAAAATTAACTACTGTGTATTTAAATTCCCTGTAATAATATCCCTGTCTTTAACTTATTTACTGATCTAAACAGAGACGCACGACGAACTTTTTTGAAAGTTGGAGGTGATGAGAGAGTGCTCTATAGATTTAGATATTTTAAAATTGGCAAATTTTACGATTCCGTTTTTATCATTACTCGTTTGCGTTGGATTTAAATAAAAGATACTATATAGAGAAATCAATCAGAAAAATATTCTCTATCAATTGTAGGTTTTAGATTGTTGATATTTAAAAAATTTGAAACGGCCTTTGATATTTTTATTTTTTGTAATGAACATGTATTAAAAAAATAAAACCTGTTTACACATTCATTATTGACTCAAAACCAAAAATTGAATAAGAAAATATAGCGCATTTAAAAAAAATCATGAAATCATAAGATACCGAGAAAACAGCCTTAAGGCTGTATTAAAGCTGCGGAATTACAGTGATTTTAAATAATTTGCATTATACAAATTGTGGCGTTATTATTTGCAACAGGAATATCAATTTGTTGTGGTGTATTTGCAGAACTTTCATCTAGGGAGTATACCCATCAGATTGTTAAAAGCACGATTTTTGCACATAAATATTCTATTAAAGCGCTAATTTAAGAAAAATGTGTGTAGTTTATAGCCATGTAAAACGTAGAAACCATCTGTAATCTTAAATCAAATTGGGTACCCCCCCTAGAGAATACTTTTTCCTATTTATAAAAAAAAATTGAAGAAAATTCTTTTAATTGTTTCATAGAAAAATGGATAAATGTACCACCCTGGAAAGTAACAAATTAGGTCAGTTGCAAGCAGCATTCTCGCGTCCGAGGCGGTGTTACTACGTGCATTATTCTCCCCGGATGGGGAATGAATTCACCAATCCCAAGGCGATAAGTCCAAGTCCAAGAGGTGTCAATCTTAACATGATTTAAGATTTAATATTGTCAATTATTAGTTACGTGCTATACATACGTGGTAACAGTTGATCTGTGATCTGTGTTTTTGTTCGGTGCAGTGAATAAAATGGCAAAAAACAATAGAGACAAAGTTAGAAAACCATATTTGAGTTATCGTCGGAAAAGTCGGAAAAGACGAGGGAAACAAATCTGGTGAGGATCATTTACAATAGGCTCTACGCACAAAAATTATTTGCAATTTTTGGAATCTAAAGTATTGAAAACTTCAAATTGAAATTAAAACCACTTGTACACAAGACTAGTCTTTCACGTGCTATTCCCACTTTTTGATTTTATTATACCGTGTGTTAGTAATTAGCGACCACGGTACTTTATGTGAACTTCTTTAAAGTCAAATTTTTCAATCGGAAAATTAGTAACTTGGCAACGCTGCATGTTGTTAAAAAATAAAACAAGTGCATAGAGCCTATTGGAGGAGAAACTATTGATAGTTTCGTGCTCACAATGATTAAAGGCTGTTCCAAAAGGATGGAATAAATTCATTTAAACTGAAACAAGTAATTTTCTGGAAAAATGATGTTAACTGAGATTGAATTGTTCCAGTTTTTCACAAAAAATTTTTTTCATTTTAAATTAATTTATTCCGTATTCTTTTGAAAACCTATACAAAATTGTGACTAAAATGAAGCAACTTTGTAGGTCAAATATGCAAGATTCAAAACGAGCGAAGTTTGATGTGCAAAATTCAAATCTGTTAGAAGAAAATCAATCAAGGTAGATATATTAGATAAATGGCGACATATTAAATTGTCATAACAGAAATAATTATTTGCAGCAGCCAGTCGGTCAATATGGATCAGGCAGCTTCATCAGAAATGGGTTGTAGTCGCTTATCCATATCGGATTTAAATGTAAGCTCAGTTTTTCGTTCTTCTGACAACATTGGGCAGTCAGTAGACTTATCATCAGAAATAGGAGGTTGTTGTGGCTCAGATTCGCAGGACTACAGTATTAGCCCCGTTCTAAGTTCTTCCGTTGCCAATGATAGTACTGATGAAAAACCTAAAAATAAAGAGTTTGTCTTGCGTGGTCGAAGAATTGTTGATATAAAACTGTTCTTTGACGGAATTATCAATTTTAAACATAATAACTTATTTTCCTGTAGTGCAGAATATCTGGCAATAACAGGTGAACAGCAAATTGGGCTTTGCAGTAAATTTTTCATGGAGTGCCGTGTATGCAAAGAACGCTCAGTCATTTACACAGACGAAAAGAAATCTGGTACAAAAATTGCTATAAATGAAGCCGCGGTACTTGGGACTCTCTCGACTGGTAGCGGTTATTCACAACTCGATGAATTTCTGGCATTTTGTGATATTCCTTCCCTGAGTTTTCCAACATTCAGTGCTTCACAAAATGAAATAGCTCCTTACATTCACAACACAGCCTACACCCTTATGGAAGAAGCTGGACAAGAAGAAGCGCAACTTGCTAGGGAACTTGGCGAAGTAGATGTAGACGGCATTCCCAAGATCACCGTGATAGCCGACGGTGCCTGGTGTAAACGTTCTTATAAGTCTAATTACAACGCATCATCAGGTGTAGTAAGTAGACGCTAATGACTGTACTGTCATGCTATACGTACATTGTTTAACACTTTTATATTGGACAGAGGACGAAAAAGATATTATACTTGGGTATCAAAAACAAATATTGTTTTATCTGCACGAAAGCAGAAAATAGAAAAGAAGAAGCCGCATCTCATACATGCTTCAAAAACTGGAATAAAGCATCCACTGCCATGGAATCTGAAATAATTTTAGAAGGTTTCAAGAGAAGCATCGAAATGCACGGTGTCAAATATGCGTATCTTATTGGAGATGGAGGTAGTAGCGTCACCCGAAAACTTGCGGAAATGCAACCATATGGCAATAATTTATTGGTGCACAAAATCGAGTGCAGTAATCATCTTCTCCGTAATTTCTGCACAAACCTAAAAGAATTAACAACGAAACGAGTTAGTTCTAAAAGACAAATCGTTAGTTATCAACAACGCGAAATGTTAAAAAATAATATTAAGAGCTTTCGTATAGCATTCCAATGTGCTGTGAACCACTGGTTGAAGCAAGATATCTCTCACGAAGAAAAGGTGCCACAATTACGAAACGATATCCTAAACTGCGTGAAACATATTTTTGGTGAACACTTGGAATGTTCAGAATATTTCTGCAGTAAAAAGGCAGCGGAACATAACTACATTGGCGACATAACAGAAAGCGGACTGCTGCAGGATATTCTAGTACTTCTCAATCGACTAAGTCGAAATGCTGATAGTCTCCTTCTTGATATGGACAATAATGCTGCAGAGTGTTATAATTCGATTGTTGCTAAATTTGTAGGAGGCAAAGAATCAATTTTTCAGCTCGAAATTCATATGAGCTGCGGTGTGAAGCTGCAAACGTAAGCTGCAATGTAGGTGCTCCAGAATATCCCGGCATTTTGCACAAGGCAATAAAACAATGTAGTCCGGGACAATATACCAAAAAGTATAGTCAAAAAAGTGAAAGGCCGATAAGTGGAGAAAGGCACAACGTATACTTTTTTCCCCAGAAGTTCAAAAAACCGACGAAAAAAACAGCCAACGTTGACTCTGATTATGGGCCCGACGCTGAAAATATATCAGATAATTTGCCGGAAGAGTACAAAGAAAGAAAGAGGTGTTTTCTAAAGACTCTAGCCAAAAATAATGAAGAAATCGATGTTTTACAAAAGAACACAATTGGTCAGAGTAGTAATCGTTTATGGAAAGAACAACGCCTAAAAGATTGACAGCTTCAAAGTTTGGAAATGTGTGTAAAATGAAATCTTCTACCCATTGCTCGAATGCTGTCAAAAATATGTTATATATCGTTCGAGGAAATGCCGATACGGCTTGGGGTAATGATCACGAACTGTTGGCCATTGCAGATTTTGAAAAAAAAATGGAAATGGAAGTTGCTCCTTGCAGTCTTTTCATTGATACAGATTATCCATTTTTGGCAGCATCTCCCGACGGTCAAATAGGAAGTGATGCCATTTTGGAAATAAAGTGTCCTCACAAATGTGCAAGAATATCACCAACTGTAGGAACTGAGAATAAAAGATTCCTTCAAAATTGGAAAATGGATCACTTTCTCTGAAAACAAATAATAATTACTACTACCAAGTTCAAGGGCAATTGCATATAACGAACGAACATATTGCTATTTTGTAGTATGGAGTCCGCTAGGATTGAAGTAGAAAAGGTAGTATTATAGAATTTCTGTAGATAACGAAGAACATCTTATAAAAATATTTTGATATATACAGTGTGTCCCATTTTAGACCACTATACTAAACTTGTCTTTTTTAATGGACCGGCCTATATATTTTATGTATTTCAATTGTCTGTTAAATGATGAGCAAAATGGTATAAGGTAGTATGGGTCTACGACTAACGGTTCCTAAGTTATTGACATTTTTACGTAAAAAAAATTACTCAATTAAGTAGGCTCCTGTTTCGCTATCTTGAATGATATCAGACTGAAATTTTGGGACTTGTTTTTCTAATGTGTCCTGTTCTATATTCAGATTGCAGTCATTTTTCTCTACATATAGAGGGTTTCGCACAATATTACTTTTCTCATTTTTTTTAATGGCACACCCTGCATTTTATTACAGATTTGAATAGCATTTTTTACGGGCTTTCAATAGATTCTGACTTTATACTACCTCTTCCTAAGTGTTTCTGAATTATTTAGTGATAAAGTGGAAACAATTCCATTAAAAAAAACACACAAGTTCAGTGTAGTGCTCGAAAATATATTATAAGATGCTCCTCGTTGTTTACTACAATAATCTATTATAAGATTTTTTATTAAATCAACAGTATAGGCGTAATCTTCCACCCCAAAAATCGTTGGGACAGCCTGTACAGATATTTTGTTTCAGATTTATAGAGACGATGATTTTTGGAAAAATAAAATGGAAACCCCACTAATTGAGTTTTTCCATGAATGTTTATTACCGGAAATTATAGATCCCAGGTTACCGAAAGGGCTTCCAATTAGGGATTTAAGAGGAAGAAAGAATAAGACCGCTACTACAAGAAGGAATAAAAAATAGATTTTTGATTTGTTTTTAAACATTTTCTTGTTTCTTTTATGTATTGATATATTTAATTTTTATTTTATTTTGAATACGAGTAATTGTTTATTTTCATTTTTACATAGTAAGTTTGGGAACCACTGTAATAGACGAATAATAAACAAATTTGTGCATTATTATTAATTTTCATTAAAAAATTAATATATACCTAACCTACCTAATTAACAGTAGGCTAGTATATAGGTGCCTGAGCAATTGTGAGAATTATGCTAACAAAAATAAATAGAATTACTGCAGGATGAAGGTTTTATTTCCGCATGAAAGCGGTTGAGATATCAACAGGAGTACCAGTTGACCGCAAAACTAATAGATATCCGAAATATTGGAATATTAGCTCAGTCATTGATGTGGCTGCGCTGGTCTGCTATACCATCCACCACGCCTGCTGTTTCGTCTGTCCGGTTGTGATGAATGTCAGAACAAGACGGACAGCGTAATTTCAGAGTGTAGCAAACAAAGATGTAAAACAATAACGCGACACACACTATTGTTCTGAATAGTTATTATTACTAATTTCATTTAATTTACCTAACCTACCTAATTACAGTAGCTAATATATGTGAGAATTTGAAATTATGCTAACAAAATAAATAGAATTACTGCAGGATGAAGGTTTTATTTATGAAAGCAGTTGAGATATCAACAGGAGTACAAGTTAAAAATTAATAGATATCCGAAATATTGGAATATTAGCTCAGTCATTGATGTGGCTGCCTGTCTGCTATACCATCCACTCTGTTTGTCTGTCCGTTTGATGAATGTCAGAACAAGACGGACAGCGTAATTTCAGAGTGTAAAGATGTTTAAAACAATAACGCGACACACACTATTGTTCTGAATAGTTTAATTCACATTCTAGCTTTAATTCAGCCTTAAGTTTATTACAGAAAGTAATAATAGTAGAATTTTTTTGAAAATGTCAAAAATTCTTATAGAAAAGCGGTAAATTTTACGGGGTTGCTACTATGTATGGAAGCAGTAGAACATCTCAGAATGTTCAAAGATAAGAAATTTTAATTTTTTAGAAATTAGAAATTTTTTGATTTTATGGTTTTACACATTAATTTTTTTTCTCATTCAACATACTCTTATTATGTTGTGCTTTTGATAGATGCTAAATGCTGTTTGATGTTAATTTTTTAGCATCATTGACTGCTTTAGTAATTCCTGATCCACTGCCAGTTAAAGCAGTTTGGTTTAATTTTTTTAGCTATTGTATTTTGTAAATGCAATGAATTTCCACCATTGCATTTTTTCTTCTTCTTCAGATTAGATTGACGTTTACACCCCATTCCTAATTTTCTCTTTGCTTTCATGGCGGTACTGAGTGCTAAAGCTGCAGTTCGTTCACCTAATCTTGCGCCAGATGATTTAAAATGTTCCCAAGCTTGTTTTTGTAAAATTGTATCTGCTTTATGTCTTACTATCTAAATCTCTGTAACTGATATTGTGAAGTTTGCATTGAGCATCTAATTGATTAACACGGGTCACCGCGTGCAATACTGGTAACCAGGTAAATTTTCTTTCGCTTCTTAACTAACATTGTTTACCTGGATGGATACAACGGGGTATTTATACTTAAATTGAGAAAAACAAATCATAGTTATTTCTTTATTCAGTAAATGCTATACATTAGATAAGCAGGACGATAATACAATATTTCCATTAAACATACAGTGTTATGTGAATTAATATTATACTTAGCATTTATAACAGCATCAATGTCTTTATAAATGTAATCATCACCACCACGGAATTCTTTCTCACGAAAACGACGGTAGTCAACAACTTGTATGAACTTTTCATAAAAATACACCAGATTGTAAGATTCAAGAAATTCCAATCTATAGCTTATTATATCCTTTAAATTGAATAGTTCTTCTATACTATGTGAATTGAATGTGCAAGAACAGCAGTTGCAGTTTTCTATCATACCAGTTTTCAAAATTCTGTCATATCCTTTCAAGGGCGTAGCCAGGATTTATAACATGGGGGGGGGGGGGGGCAAACCATGGTCCATGGTCGTTCAAAATGTAAAATTTTAGGATAAAAAGAAAAGGCAAATGAAAACAAAACTTTGAGATTTTAATTATACTTAAACTAATAACATTTTTCTTGGGTTTAAATCAAATTTATCCAAAATTTTCTTCACTATGCAGTCCTGATTTTCCTTCAAAAATTTTCGATGCACACTCATCAAACACAACCCAGTGAGTCTGTCATCACCCATTGTACTCCTGAGCCAGGTTTTTACCCTTCGCAGGGTACTGAACGATCTTTCCACGGTAGCAGTAGTGGATGGGAAAGCACTTAATATTAGCAGTGCATGCCTTGTTGCAGGGAAAAAAACATTAGCTTCATCCAAAAGTGCAGCCACTTCAATGTCCTTTAATTTATCTTCTGTTAAATTCTTTTTCTTCCACATATTGTACCACAAATCTAATTCTGCAGAGACATCACCCAACTTATAAAATTCCATGAAAGATTCTGCATCATTTTTGAAATCTTTTGAAGCCATTTTGAGCATGCTTGAAGGATGAAGATAAGTTAAAGCAAAAGCAGGTGTATTTTCGTTGGAGAATCTAGCATCCAAAGACGAAGTTAAAGAATCAAGATAGGGGATGATTATTGACCGCTTCCAGTATTCAACTGCAGACTCAGATGGTGGATTACTTCTGTGTACTTGCTTTTGAGTGACTCGTGGTACTGACAACTCAACCCCTACTTTCTCTGCGATATAAAGTGATTTTTTAAATAATTCAGAAGAAACATTTTCGACATCTTGTCGATCTTCTTTGATTACATCTAGAATATCATCAATATGTTTCTTCACCATAACCAAATCCATACTTTTACCTTGTAAAACGTTTACAACGGGTTCCAAAATTGCAGAGTATCTTGCAATTATGTTTAAGTCTAAGATGAATATTGGTTTAGTAACTGCACAGTGCAATTGGTAGGCAGATTTTCTTGTTGCATAGTTTCCTTCGACAGATAGATGTTCTAGTGCTTTAACAATGTCAGTGAAGCTTTCTGAAAATTTTTTTATGCTCTTATATTTTTCCGACCATCTGGTCTCACAAAGCCTTGAAAGATTTGGAACCGATTTCCTACGGGCTGGCGATTCACGAAAGAAGGTTATTGTGTCTTTAACCGTTGCAATTGTATTTCTTATTTCTGGTAGCTTGCTAGTATCATTGACCACAAGGTTTAGTCTGTGGCTGGAGCAATGGAAAAATAAAGACTTAGCGTACTTTTTTTTAAGAATGGCCTGTACACCACCTTCTTTGCCGGCCATCGTGGAACACCGTCAAATCCGAATCCCACACAATTATCGGCGGAAAAATTATTATCTTCTAAAAACTTTGAATTGCGCTAGCGATTGTAGAAGCATCTTGACATTTTAACTCAATGTAGCCTACAAATTCCTCCCTGATTATTTTTTGGCTTTCATCATAGAACCTTAATCCAATAGAAAGCTGCTCTTTTCCAGCGATATCTGCTGTTTCATCAGCCATTACAGCATAAGCTTTTGCCCGTTTACAGTCTTCGATTATTTTTTCTTTGATAACTTCACCGCATAATTGTATGATCTCATTTTGAATTGTTGGTGAGGTATAGACTGCGTTTTTTTGACATTTATCCAAGTGGCTCTTTAGCTTGTCATCACCAGAGTCAGTCCTCAAATTTAAAAGGTCAAAGAAAACTCCCTCATTTCCTTGTTTTCCTCTAAGTGGCAAATCATGAATTCCACAAAATATTATGCATGAAATAATTGCTGACAATATTTGTTTATTTTCTTCAATCGTCTTATGGTGCCCTATTTGCAACTGGGCATCAACAGGAGCATTTTCAAGAAATGCTTTTGCAGCAGCTGTTGAAGATTTGTGGTAATGGCTGCCAACGTGCTTTCTACAATCTTCACGTATATCCTTAAACTTCATGTAAGGCCTTACCATAAATGACCCCAAAACTCCTTTAACTGTAGCAATTCTTGGCGGAAATAAAACACAATACAAACATAGAGCACCTTTCAAACGACTTGAGTACACCAGCCATGGAGTATATTGATCTAACCAGCGATGGTTAAATTTTCTTTTCAAGTGAATGGCATCAGAAGCAAAATTGTAATTGGATGATAGAACCCAAGGGTTTGTCAACAATTCCTTCTTTTTTTCAGAAGGCAAGTTATTGGCACAACTAACATAACGACCAATGTCATTTTCATGGTAGCCATCGCATTCTTCAGTTTGTTTAGAGGTCCCAGTTCCAGAGACAGCTTCATGCAGATTTGATGAACTACTTGAGCCTCCTTCAAAAATAGATTCCGATTTTGATGTTCCGACCATTTTATTTTCATCTTCATCACAATCATTGCTTCCACTTCTACTATACTGTCATCATGAACTTTTTTCCCGTTTTAGAGATTTTTAACCTAAAAATAATAACCTAATGTCATTCTTGTTCTTAGTCCCTAGTATAAAAATTAGTATAAAACAAAACTACCATGTAATGATAGCTTATAATGTGGATATACTATATCCGATGTTAATATTTTTTCTCTAGATTAAAAACACAAAATGAAATTAATAGCACGTATAAAGTGCTGTTTGATCTTTAATATGTGAAAATTTCAAGTTTTTATATTTAGTCCCATTTGAGATATCAGCTGTCAAAATCGGTGCATTATTGTAATTTTTGTTATAATTAGAAGGCAAAAAAGTCGGCATCATAATAATGAAAAATATATAAAATTATATTAATAATGCACAGAATCCTTTGCCAAAGCTAATAAAAATTGTTTCACAAAGATACAAGCAAAGAGTAAAGAGCAATTGGCAATTTTGTAAAGGGCTGCAATTGAATTTTTTTCCAAACGTTGCGATACAAATAATTTTGAACAAAAATTAACATCGGCTATAACATATCTACATTATAAGCTATCATTACATGGCAGTTTTGTTTTATTTGGTGCTGGTCGAGCAACCAATTTTCAAATTTTTGGACCATTTCTAATGGAATGACTCTAAAGTTTTAATTAAAAATTTAATTTTCTATTGAAATTATTTAACTTACCTTTTTTGTAACCAATTTCTTATATCCATATTGTCTTTTCTGTGATTTCTGTCTCTTTATTCTGTGGTAAAACTATTGTTACGGATTTTCCCTCTTGTTTCTCAGGCAATAATTTAACACTGATAACTATTCACACCAACTTTATTTAAAACCAATAAAGTTAACAAAACAACACAAATATTCACTTTCTCAACACTTTTTAACCATTCCGCTTTTAAATCTCGCGCCTCGCTTTCTATTCGCCGTATGCAACTTCGTATCCTGCACTATGTACTGCACTGTACTGTCTGTCTTCGCGCCGGATAGGCAATTTTATATACCCTTTTTGAGCCTAGAAATTGCCAGATCATTCGTATCGCCGGTTCCCGTATATTCTTCACTTGTATCTCGATTTTTCTCGAAGAAAACCAGTGGCGTTTCGTTACACTATTAAATAGGACACTGTCGCTAGACAAGAGCACTTACACACTAACTCAATAGTTGTTGCAAAAAATATTGTCCTATGTTAGGATTTGGAGCAAGTTGTGTTTTAACCACTTGATAGTTTTGCACGAACTGCACTCGGGCGTGACATTTTTCCGTACACTGACGATTCCGAGTCTCGTTCAGGCAACTTTTGTTTTAACTTGTTTGAACTTGTTGGTGCAGGTCTGACGTACGTTATAAGAGTATTTATTTCGGATTCTGGTGTAGGATTGTGTATTGAATGTTTCAAAATATTTCACACTAAAACTACTTATTGAGTAAATTTATTTTAATTAATTAATAGGATTAAAAAATGTAGTTAAGTGAAAACAAAAAAAAAGTGACAATTTTTTTACCATTTTTCTCAAAAATGTCCGACTGTTAAGTGGTTGAATCGAACACTAAAAATTGACGTATCCTAAGAGTAAATCGTTTTTATCCAATTCTGGTGTGCACCAATGCATTAAATGCCTAGATCGAAAACGCTATTAATATATATTTAGCACTATGTCAGTTTTTCAAACCGCTTTGTTTTTTGCTGATGAAATATATTTTAGTGACAAAGGACACGCGAATAATTTTATTTATTATAGCTTATTAATTAATTTTAAAATGTTCATAAAAGCAACCAAACGACCACAACAACAAACAAAATATATAAAACAGATAACAAAAAAAATATGCAGAACAGAAAAATATGTATATTTTAGATTTAATTTTTGTTTATTAAAATTGAAAAATTATTTAATTTATTTTTGCTCTTCCAGGGGGCAATTGCCTCCTGCTTTAGCTGGCTACGCCCATGTATCCTTTAATCAATTCCCAATTGTAATAAATACCAAGATTGCTGGATAGAGATTCATAATGTTGATCATAGATTATATCTTCTTCTTCGTTTACATTTGACCAGTCAATTTTATTTTCAATTCCTTGGGATCGGAAAAATTGTAATTCTACATATGAATGCCATCTTAGAAGCTCATTCCATTCCTTCATATCCAACACTACATTGTCGCTTTGAACACAGTTAGCACACTCAATACGCACTACTGGTGCAAGCTTGAGGTGTGTACTGTATCCAATTTTCATATGTTTTACATGATGAGTATCGTTCGATAGTTTATAATAAATACAATCGATTAAGTATTCACTAGCTGCTTGTTTATACACTTCAGATAAATCATATGGCTGCCTGTCAGTGTTAGAAGGATAACCTTCATCATGACCACCATCATTATTTTGACAGCACCAACAACACAAGGTAAAATTGTTATTCATATGGTTACTGCAACTATGTGGGGTATCCAAATATAACGGTGAACTTCTGAGTTTGGATCATTCCAGAAATGATGTTATTGCTGCCTGCATTATAACGACTGTACTTGTTTGCAATTGCACTAGGACTAAACGCTGTTTAAGAAATGATTTTAGTTAAATCATGTGGGTGGGGTTGTGGCACTACTATTAAAAACAAAATGTTATGTTTGTTGTTTTTCCGACTGCACCCAAACTACTCATGAAGACATCCCTCGTGTTTAGCTGCGTTTTAAATCCTTCCATTCGATTTTCTTCTTTCAAATATTCATAAAAGCGTTGAGGTAATATATATTTAAAATCATCCGTTTCCATCACTATACGTTCACCATACTTAGTATTAATTACTGCCACATTAATCACTTTATACCTTTTTGATACCTCGAGGTCACATGTAATGTTGATGATTTTTTGTGTTACATAGATGTTCAATGAAGTGTTATCACCTATTTTACCGGAAAGTTGCGTATCATGTACAAGTGGCAAAGAATTCATATATAAAAAACAGCCAATTTTAAAACTGTATAACGTACCAAACTGTACAATTGTCACATTACTTAATTTATGCTAAATACCTTTCAAGGATTACAAACAAATAGTAAAAAACGGAAATACAATTGTCGACGTTCAAACTACACTAAAAATAATATAATGTTATTAAAAATAGAATATTTTTTTGTGTTAACGAATAATATGTAACAATTTGTTTACGAGATACACAACAGCGATAAGAACAGTGTGCATGTAAGTATGTAAACATGTAAACAATCTACAAAACAACGCTGAACAGTAAATATAACAATTAACCAACAATAACTGGACAAATTTATATTAGTTTGCTATATGAACACGTCAGTAATGAAACTTTCATTAATAAATTATTATTTTTTATCAAATGTTAGGATGTAGCTATATATACTGCTGAGATTTTTAATGTCAGATTTTTTATTTACAGTTTGCTTTTAATTAATATGTACCATCTCTAGAAACATACGTTTACATGTTTTTTGTTTATGGCATATTCGGCTAGCGCAGAAGATACAACCTTAACGCTAAACATCACTTTTATGTGAAGTAATCCTCCCCGACAACCTTTGGTCTGTGTAAACTTTATTGCAACTCAGACACGGTATAGAATATATCACATTAGATTTTTGCATAGCTTTAAGTGGTGTTTTAGTTTTAGTGTACAAGCGTGATATAGTTTTAATATTTCTGGTGGCTATTTTCATATCTGACATTTTTAAAAATATGTATTAATTCAGGAGTTAAGCTAGGAATGAAAGGTAATGTAACATAATGTGTAATTTTACTTTCTATGGCTTGGTTATCCTGCTCTAAATTGGCTGGATTTAGATTAGAATTTTTTTATTTTTTTATTTACTACTCCATTACACAACAACCAAGAACATTAACATTTACTTTTTATAATATTTAGTCATATTGATATGTCGTATGTAACAATATGAAAAAATTTTTGTAGCTGTCTTGATAATGGAATAAATAAATATATATATATATATATATATATATATATATATATATATATATATATATATATATATATATATATATATATAAATTGTCTTGTAATTTTTCTAATGACCATTTTGTAACCATTGGAGTTCTTTATAGGAAGTTATATATATATATATATATATATATATATATATATATATATATATATATATATATATATATATATATATATTATAACGTGTCCAAGATAAGGATGCCCACTATGGGGATCTCGAAACGGTAAGAGATGGAAGGTCGTTAAATGGAACAAAAGTTACGCATTTGAGAGGATGTATTTATGGTCTTTGTGGAACTCGAATATCTCTTTTAGTTTTGAGATATTTGAAAAAATTTAATTTTCTGATTTTCGTTTTATTTTTCTGACCTTATTTGAAGAGCTATCAAAAAAAGAAGAGCACATTTTCATTCCCACTTTTCTAGTTCTACTTAATGCTGTTATTCAATTTTTGATACAAGGTTTCGTTTGTTAGCAACCATCATCAACTTTATTTTTTGAAATGCACGAAAAAATTATTTTTACCATATTTAAATTCTTTCCTTGATTCTGAATTCAACGATATATCACACTTTATATTTTTGATACGTTTCGGATGAGAAAATTCATATTTAATGTAAAACATCGAAAACGTACAGTTAAAACTAATACTAGAAACATTAGAAAACTGTAAAATTATTATAAAATAATGTTTTCTCATTTTCTAATGCCTGTTACGAATAAAATAATTCACAAGTATGTATTTAGTGAAAATACTATTAATTAAACAGTTAAAATACATCTTCCGTCGTACTGATGCATTTGATAAAAATAAGTTGGCTTTGCATTTTGTTTACCTACCTGTCATAATTGATTGTTGTTCGTATTACGTTTTTTTGGTGGTCTTTGAGTTAATTACATTTTGTGTTTACCTAAATACAATATGGTAGGAGTACATTTTTCAAATTAATGAAAAATTCGATATACTGACGTGTTACATTTTGTGTCAACGTAATTTTATTGTTCTGAAGCCGAAATAATGTATTTAAACAAATATCCAGAAAGGTGCCAACCTCACAAAAGAACTTTTCGCACATTAGTAGTTAATCTAAAAGAATATGGTGAGTTCAAAAAACCTGTAAAATCTCGCAAAAAACCTTGCAATGAAGCAAAAGCCAATACTGTTTTATTAGCTGTAACGGAAAATCCAGAGGTTTCTACTAGGCTAATTGAAGAGGCAACTGGCATAGCCCATTCCACAGCTCATTATGTTCTAAAGAAGGAGAAAGTACATCCATATAAATTTAGAATTTGCCAAGGACTTCGACCAGGTGACCCAGAAAGACGTAGAATATTTTGCGAATGGTATACACGTCAATCTCAAGACAATGAATATTTTCCGAATAAAATAATTTAGTCCGATGAAAGTATGGTTAATAATAATGGAATTTTTAATCGTAGAAATGTTCATTATTGGGCAATAGCAAATCCACGTCTGTACAAAACGGCCAAACACCAACACCGTTTCGGATTTAATATGTGGGCTGCTATATTCGGTACTCGAATTATAGGTCCTTTCATTCACCACGAGTCCTTAAATTCTGAACGTTACAAAATTTTACTCCAAAATGAATTAGAGATAGCTTTGAATGATTTGCCTTTCCAAGAAGTTGAAGGTTGTTGGTTTATGCAGGACGGTACACCAGCACATAATTCCAGAGTTGTCAGAGAATACCTGTCAGTTAGATTTCCAGAAAGATGTATTGGCACTCATGCAAATGTACTGTGGCCATCCCATTCTCTAGATATAACACCTTTGGGTTCTTTCTTTGGGGATACATTAAAAATTACACTTATGGAAACGATATTGAAAACGAAGAAATTTTACAAAGATTAGTTCTCGAAGCATTCGCTAGTATTACTCCTGAAATGCTTAGATGCTACAGTTAGAAGATGCTGTTTATGTTTAGAAAATAGCGGGAATATTTTTGAACATCTTTTGTGAGTTTATTAACCTTCAAAATAAATTTGTTTTCTAATGTTTCTAGTATTAGTTTTAACTGTACGTTTTCGATGTTTTACATTGAATAAGAATTTTTTCATCCGAAACGTATCAAAAATATAAAGAGTGATATGTCGTTGAATTCAGAATCAAGGAGAGAATTTAAATATGGCAAAAATAATTTTTTCGTGTATTGAAAAAAATAAAGTTGATGATGGTTGCTAACAAACGAAACGTTGTATCAAAAATTGAATAACAGCATTAATTAGAGCTAGAAAAGTGGCAATGAAAATGTGCTCTTCTTTTCTTGATAGTTCTTCAAATAAGGTCAGAAAAAAGTAAAAACGAAAATCAGAAAATTCAATTTTTTCAAATATTTCAAGAGCTAAAAGAGTTATTCGAGTTATACAAAGACCATAAATACATCCACTCAAATGCGTAACTTTTGTTCCATTTAACCGGCCTTCCATCTCTTACCGTTTCCGAGATTCCCATAGTGGGCATCCTTATCTTACAGTATTTATATATATATATATATATATATATATATATATATATATATATATATATATACTTCTATCTAAAGAACTCCAATGATTACAAAATGGTCATTAGAAAAATTACAAGACAAATTGTTTCATTGATTACTACATCAATAACAGTCTCATTATTAACTAGCAGGCATTAATATTTTATTACTTACTTATGAAGAGAAAATTTAGTTCACGCTTTAAAAACAATGGTGTTTTAGTGATAATGGCGAATAACATTTTTTTTACTGATAGTATTCCTGAACGAGTTAAAATTTGCGTCACATGCTAAAGCACTCAGGAACACTGGGAGGGGATTAGGGATATTGTTAGGCTCTTCAAGGATACGTCGCCGAACGAGGTGAGCTTGGCAATTAGGCACTTGGGCCAAACCTGGTCAAAAGCCTTTGAAATATCTAAAGACTTTTACCGGACCTTTCTAATGTGTTATTCCAAATTTGGGTGACATGAGAGATCACCCGTTGAACGACTCTGTCTCTGAACCCATGCTGGTGGTTGCTTAGGAGTTTATAGTTCTCGAGGAGCGAAAGTAGTTAGTGGCTGATGGCTTTTTCCACGATTTCGGTAGAATGGAAGTGATAGCTATTGGTCGATGGAATAGGTTTTATCGCCATTTTTTTCATCGTTTTACACCGTTACACACCATTATACATCGTTTTTCATCGTTTTTCATCGTTTTACATCGGTTTTCATCGTTTTTCATCTTGTTTTGCATCGTTTTTCATCGTTTTTCATCGTTTTACATCGTTTTTCATCGTTTTGCATCGTTTTACATCGTTTTTCATCGGGTTTAATCGTTTCTTCATCATTTTACACCGTTTTACATCGTTTTTCATCGTTTTACATCGATTTTCATCGTTTTCCAACGTTTTACATTGTTTTACATCGTTTTTCATCGTTTTACACCGTTTTCCATTGTTTTACACCATTTTTTATTGTTTTACACCGTTTTACATCGTTTTACATCGTTTTTCATCGTTTTTCATCGTTTTACATCGTTTTTCATCGTTTTTCATCGTTTTACGTCGTTTTTCATCGTTTTACACCGTTTTCCATTGTTTTACACCATTTTTTATTGTTTTACACCGTTTTACATCGTTTTACATCGTTTTTCATCGTTTTTCATCGTTTTACATCGTTTTTCATCGTTTTTCATCGTTTTACGTCGTTTTTAATCGTTTTTCATCGTTTTACATTGTTTTTCATCGTTTTACACCATTTTACATCGTTTTTAATCGTTTTACATCGTTTTACCTTGTTTTACATCGTTTTTCATCGTTTTAAATCGTTTTTCATCGTTTTCATCGTTTTCATTCACGTTTTCGTCGTTTTCATCGTTTTACATCGTTTTACATGTTTATCTTTACATCGTTTTACATCGTTTTCATCGTTTTACATCAATTTTCATCGTTTTACATTGTTTTACATCGTTTTACAACGTTTTTCATCGTTTTACAACGTTTTTCATCGTATTACATCGGTTTTCATCATTTTACATCGTTTTATATCGTTTTCCCTCGTTTTTCATCGTTTACTTCGTTTTACCTGTTTTACATTGTTTTACATCGTTTTACAATCGTTTTCATCGTTTTACATCGTTTTCATCGTTTTCATCGTTTTCATCGTTTTCATGTTTTCATCGTTTTTCTCGTTTTACATCGATTTACATTTTCATCGTTTTCATCGTTAAACGTCGTTTTTCATCATTTTACATCGTTTTACATCGTTTTCATCGTTTTACATGTTTTCATCGTTTTCATCGTTTTCATCGTTTTCATCATTTTCATCGTTTTACATCGTTTCCATTGTTTTACACCTATTTCATCGTTTTATTTCTTTTCATCGTCTTTACATCGTTTTCATCGTTTTTCTGTTTTCATCGTTTTCATCGTTTTCATCGTTTTACATCGTTTTCATCGTTTTACATCGTTTTACATTGTTTTACATGCTTTTATTGTTTTACACGTTTTACATCGTTTTACATCGTTTTTCATCGTTTTTCATCGTTTTACATCGTTTTTCATCGTTTTTCATCGTTTTACGTCGTTTTTCATCGTTTTTCATCGTTTTACATCGTTTTTCATCGTTTTACATCGTTTTACATCGTTTTTCATCGTTTTACATCGTTTTACCTTGTTTTACATCGTTTTTCATCGTTTTAATCGTTTTTCATCGTTTTACATCGTTTTACATCGTTTTATCGTTTTTCTTCGTTTTTCATCGTTTTTCATCGTTTTACATTGTTTTACATCGTTATACATCGTTTTACATCGTTTTCATCGTTTTACATCAATTTTCATCGTTTTACATTGTTTTACATCGTTTTACAACGTTTTTCATCGTTTTACAACGTTTTTCATCGTTTACATCGTTTTCATCATTTTACATCGTTTTATCGTTTTCCTTCGTTTTTCATCGTTTACTTCGTTTTACCTTGTTTTACATTGTTTTACATCGTTTTACAACGTTTTTCATCGTTTTACATCGTTTTTCATCGTTTTTCATCGTTTTACATGGTTTTTCATCGTTTTTCGTCGTTTTACATCGATTTACATTTTCATCGTTTTACATCGTTAAACGTCGTTTTTCATGATTTTACATCGTTTTACATCGTTTTCATCATTTTACATTGTTTTTCATCGTTTTACATCGGTTTTCAGCGTTTTCATCATTTTTCATCGTTTTACATCGTTTTACACCGTTTTACATCCTTTTTCATCGTTTTATTTCATTTTTCATCGTCTTACATCGTTTTACATCGTTTTACATTGTTTTTCGTCGTTTTACATCGTTTTACATCGTTTTACATCGTTTTACATCGTTTTACATCGTTTTACATTGTTTTACATTGCTTTTCATCGTTTTACAACGTTTTTCATCGTTTTACATCGTTTTACATCGTTTTTCATCGTTTTACACCGTTTTACATAGTTTTACATCGTTTTTCATCGTTTACAT